>CM060119.1:35974711-36417211 GCA_030522415.1 Channallabes apus | reverse complement strand
CATTGTGACGAGCTGCTGACTGATGGCGAGCTCGCACTTTTTTTTGTCATTATTGCCATATTGAAGTTTCCTGTGGCATACTGTGCAGAGACACCTACCTGGATGTTTGATTTTTTTTTTAGTCCACGAACTAAAAGGCTTGCCATTCTCCCCAATTTCTCTAAGCCAAGCCCATCTCCATTTATTTTTTTACACTTATCAATCTCCGAAACATCGGAGCCTTCCTGCATTAAGTGTGTCCATGCTATCTTAAATATAGTTATACCGTAGCCTGACATGTAGTTCTTCAAAACTAAACCAAAACCCGGAGTGAATTCATACCGGAGTGATAACAAAACGCTTAGAGTGGAGAGAGGAACGTGCAGTCGCTCCACTCCAGGCTTTGATCACATCCTCCTCAGCAGGCTGAATACACTGTCTTTCCTTAATTTAACACCCATGTAAGCCTATATATACACAGCATTAAAATTATGAAAAGTGAATTTTAAACATTAAGGACAGGCGGAACAGTGTGATTGACGGAAATCCGTCGATGACTCGCTACAATTAACGGAAATCCGTCGTAACGACGGAGAACTTTAATCCCATTCCCTGTATTACGAGAATGTCTGGTATAGCAAAATGGTCTATATTATATATTTTTTATTGAGACAACAAAAAAAAAAGAATAAAATACAGGAGAGGAATAATGTATAAACCGTGAAAAGGATGTAGCAAGAGACACTTCAATTAAAAATAATATCATAATAATCTAGAAGTCTATTATTCCTCTTATTAAGTTGAATTAATTTAAGAGAATTTAAAAGTGAGGTCATTCTTAACAACTGAATATGTCAGTGCATTTTTTAAACTATATAAATATATAAATATTATACACGCACACACACACTGTCAACTTGCCATCTGCAATTATTGTTAAAAACAAAAATGTTGATTTACATAAAATAAGGTTTAAATGTCAAAATTAAAGATAATTAAACTCTATGTGGCTATTGCATTTTTTAAAGCTTACTTTTATACATAAATAATACCGATTTATGGTTTTATATAGTTAAGCAAAATATCAAAGTAAAGCGATTAGTTTGATCCGATTAATCGGAAAAATAAATAATCGACCAACTAATCGATTATCAAAATAATCGTTAGTTGCAGCCTTAGTAAACTCTGGTGTTCTCTCACCGTTCAGCAGAAATGTGAAGGACATGTCCACAGCCTGGTCTGCATCTCCATGCATGCATTGTTTCTCTGGAAAAATAAAAGGTTACAGGAGTTACACAGCACTAAAACACACGACACACTGACACACGGGCGGCTGGATATGGAGTCTCACCCGGGGCGTGTCTGTGTTTCACTTCCAGCTGCAGAGTGTCATTGAGAAACGTAAAAACAAGCCGGTTCTTCTCCCCAAGTTTCAATCGCCACTCATTCAGACTGAAGGAAAACACAATGATTAATCCTCAGATTAGGGATGGGCAATTTGTTCATATTTCATTTAGAGTAATCTGAAGTTTGAGAAACGAGTACTCGATTAATTGGGGGTGGAGTTTAAGCAAGGGGCGGGGCGTTTGTGGCACAGTAAACAGTAGACATTTAAAAGAAAAAACAGCATGAGGTGAAGCTGAAACGGTGAAAGTAAAGCGCTGCCGGAGCAGAGTGATTCCCGGGAACCGGAAACGTGCAGGAGAGCGCTGGTAAATGGCTTCTAAAGCGCGCAGCGCCGTCTCGCCGGAGAGTCCTTCCTTCTCGAAACGTGGGGGGTGGAGACAGAGATCCCCAAGGCAGGAAGGACTCTCCGGCGAGATGGCGCTGCGTGCTTTAGAAGCCATTTTCGCTCTGTGCTCCAGTATTGTCTCTAGACCGTAAGTTTTCATGCTCGATCGTCGCTGATGGGTTCAAGTACTCCATTAATCGTACTCGTGCACATCCCTAGTCAGAATATCAGTGTAAGTTATTTTAAAGATCTAAAATACTTTGGATTAGGGCTGCACGATATATCGAAAAAATATAGTTATCGCGATAATGGCATGCGCGATAACCATATCGCAAAGAGTTGCGATAAATAATTTATGTGCCAAGCATTTGTGTGTCCAAATTTGACCAATCAGATGGGCCCTTACTATTTTTATACCCGCTTATAACTTCCCTTTGTAGCATGGACGGTAAACCCAAACGCGGAAGCAAGCGAGTAGGCAGGATAACCACGCGAATTAGCCTAAGGACTCTCACAGAAGGGGAGCAAGGGAAAAACACAAATTTAACCCTTGGAGTTCACTGTGAAGTTTCACTTCAATAAGTTTATGTAACATCACATTTATT
Organism: Channallabes apus; assembly: GCA_030522415.1. Classification (NCBI taxonomy): domain Eukaryota; kingdom Metazoa; phylum Chordata; class Actinopteri; order Siluriformes; family Clariidae; genus Channallabes; species Channallabes apus. The sequence continues at coordinate 36,414,895 of CM060119.1, read as the reverse complement.
TCTGCACCGTCACAGTAATTTCTCTCCAAGATCTTGTACTGATGATGTGAGAGTCGGACTGCTGAGTAAAGTCTTCTCCTGCACTTCCCAAAGATTCTGGATTCAATGTGTGAAAATGACTCCTCATGTTCCCAGAGCCGCTCTCTCACACTCTGAACACGATTAATCCTGACATCATCTTAGATTTGGTCCGCACCATCAGGGAATTAAACCTCCACAGATGTGATACCCTGGTGATTCAGTACATTCAGGTTGTCAGCTGACTTAATTTTATTGCCCCATAACGTTACTGAGTCTAGACCTGATCAACTCCAGATCATAACACTGTCTCCAGAGGACTTGTACAGTGGACACTATACATGATGGTGCATCGCTTCATGCGCTTCCTTTCTTACCCTGACACGTCCATCACTCTGGAATAGGATCAATCGGGACTCATCAGGTCACATGACCTTTTCCCATCGCTCCAAAGTCCAGTCTATGTTCCCTAGCAAACTGAAACCTTTTTTCCTGATTAGCTTCATGAAGTGGTTTTCTTGAGGCTCACAGTGAACAGTAAGATCTTTATTAGTTTAGTCACAGAAGGTCTAAACACGGGGAAATGGTGATATACCTGTTCAGATGTGCAGTACGGCATTCAAGCTCCCTGGTTTCACACTGAAGTTTGACACATGTGTCCTCCAAAGACTGAGACTGAAGCTTAAATGTACTGATTTGCCTGGGAATGGAATGTTTTGTTAATTAGATTTTGTTTTATGTCTGTTTTTAAATACATTTGTGAGAGAATATGGAGGACTTAATTATACACATCATTCAATTTTATATGTTAATGATGCTCGTTTAAACAATACCTACTTTTCTTTCTCAGTAAGTTCTGTGTTAAGAGCATCAATTTGTTCCTGCCTGGCCTTCACAGCAGGTTCGAGTCCCCTGAGGGAATGTTGGTCTCCCATGTCCATGCTGTTCATCTTCATCAAATCTGTTTGTAAAATATGCACGAGTTCAGTTACATTTTACTTCAAACAGGTTCTTCCACAAGTTTATATACAGTGACCAGAAACGATCAATAAGTTAAAGAAGTATAGCTCACTGCTAAAAGATTTTTATCTAATTATTTATTATTATTATTTCGATTGATTTCATTGATCAGTCATTGCAGAAAGGAGGGATCTCCGGCACACCTGGCTGCTTGGAACACACGGGAGTAGTAACACAACTGATCAGAGAGGCCCATGAGAACAGAGGAGACCTATAGGTCTTGTGGTTGGACCTGGCGAACGCCTATGGGTCCATACCACACAAGCTGATAGAGTTCGCTCTGCACGTCCACCATGTTCCCAGAAAGATCAAGGACCTGATTCTGGATTATTATAATAACTTCAGGATAAGAGTCACTTCTGGGTCCGAAACATCACACTGGCATTGTATAGGGAAAGGGATAATTACAGGCTGTATCATCTCTGTTATCCTCTTTTCCTTAGCCATGAATATGGTGGTTAAGTCAGCCGAGGTGGAGTGCAGAGGGCCTCTGACTGGTGTGCGACAACCCCCCATCTGAGCCTATATGGATGACCTCACAGTAACAACAACATCGGTACGAGGGTGCAGGTGGATCTTACAAGGGCTCGAAAGAATCATCAGCTGGGCAAGGATGAGTTTTAAGCCCTCCAAATCAAGGTCCATGGTGCTGAAGAGGGGGGGAAGGTGATCGGCAAGTTCCGTTTTTCCATCTCAGGAATTGTCATCCCAACCATCACAGAGCAACCCATCTAGAGCTTAGGGAAACTATTCAACTCCAGCCTGATGGATTCAGCAGCCATCCAGAAGGCCAGTTTTCTACCTGGCTCACCAAAGTCTGGCTTGCCTGGTAGGTTCAAAGCCTGGATCTACCAGCATTCAGTACTACCCCGCATTCTGTGGCCCCTGCTGATTTATGCAGTCCCAATGACAGCAGTTGAGACTCTAGAGAGGAGGATCAGCAGCTTTCTTCGAAGCCTCACTAGCGCTTCCCTGTATGGAACAAGTAACATTCTGCAGCTGCCTCTTAGTGGCCTCAAAGAAGAGTTTATGGTGGCACACACCAGGGAAGCCCTACAGTACAAGGACTCAAAGGACTGCAATGTGTCAGCAGCTGGTATTGAGGTGAGGACAGGAAGGAAGTGGAGGGCTGGGGAAGCAGTGGAGCTGGCAGAGTCACGTCTAAGACAGAAGGCACTGCTGGGCACAGTGGCAACAGGTAGAGCAGGTTTGGGCTACTTCCCAAAGACCCTCATCAGCCAGACCCGAGGAAAGGAAAGACACCACCTGATCCAGGAAGACGTTAGAGCGGGTGTGGAGGAAGAGCGCTTGAGTAGGGCAGTGGGACGAGGAGGCAACAGGGAGCGTGGACGAGGTGGGAGAGTGTACTGCAGCGAAGGATTACCTGGGCAAACATCTTGCAGCCAGATTTCCAGCGGGTCCGCTTCCTGGTGCAGTCCGTCTACGATGCCCTACCATGCCCAGCGAACTTACATGTGTGGGGGAAAAGTGAGACACCCTCCTGTGGCTGTGTGAAGGCCCTGGCGGATGGTCGCTATCGGTTGCGCCATGACCAGGTGCTCAAGGCAGTCACTGAGAGTCTAGCCTCAGCCATCAGCTCCAGCAAAAACCAACATGCTCTGAAGAAGGCAATCTCCTTTGTTAAAGCTGGAGAAAAACACAGGGCACACCAACAGATGACAACAGGCCTATTTCACACAGCATCTGACTGGCATGCTGCAGGTGGATCTGGGGAAACAGTTGAAGTTCTCCCAGCACATTGCAACAACAACCCTCCGGCCAGATATGATCATGACATCTCAGTCTTCGAAACAGCTGATCATACTGGAGTTGACAGTGCCCTGGGAGGAAAACATGGAGGAGGCCAACGAGAGGAAGAGGGCTAAGTACCGGGAACTTGTGGAGGAGTGCAGGAGGACCTTCTACGAGCCCATAGAGGTAGGCTGCAGGGGATTTGCAGGAAGATCTCTGTGCAAGGTTTTGAGCCGCCTGGGCATCATAGGAGCAGCAAAGAAGAGGGCCATCAAGTCCACAAGCGAAGCCGCTGAGAAGGCCACCCGGTGGCTTTGAATAAAAAGGGCAGATCTGTGGGCTGCTACTGGGACGAAAGTTGGGGCCTGATCACCCCCGGTTTGGTCAACTGGGTGAGAGTGTATGATGTTGCGAGACCCGAAACACCCGATGACCTCAGGAAAACATCACTGATGATGAGTTAAACAAAAACAGCTAAAGGTTATCACTGCTATGTTAGCAATTAGTGAGAATTAGTCAGAAACTCCTAACTATTAATCTAGGCCTTAATTTAACATTTTAATAAAAAAATTTAAAAAATGCTAGGTTAGCAGTTAACTGGTGCCCAGGGACCAGCAGAGCTGCAGAACAGAGCCGAGCTGAACACTAGGTTTGCTCTCCTCAGTGATGCACCCGCTGAGAAAGGTGAAAGAGCTCTGGTTATAGGAGACTCTATACTGAGGCATGTGACATTAGCTAGACCTTTAGGGGCGCCAGCGGCAGTGGTTAGGTGTATCCCGGGAGCCAGAGCACCGGACATAGCAGGTAATCTTAGGGCTCTAGGACAGCACAGGTTCTCTAAGATAGTGGTACATGCTGGAGCTAATGATATACGCCTTCGTCAGTCAGAGGTTAGTAAGAGTAACTTTACAGAGGTGTTTAAATTAGCGAAGGCGATGTCCGATGAAGTAGTATGCTCTGGTCCCATCCCAATGAGACGTGGTGACATCGCTTACAGCAGGTTATGGTCGCTGAACCGCTGGATGTCCAGGTGGTGCTCCAAAAATAATGTGGGCTTCATAGATAATTGGAAGACCTTTGAGGGCAAAGCTGGCCTGTTAGGGCGGGACGGTGTCCATCCCACTCGGGAAGGTGCTGCTCTCATTTCCTGCAGTATAGCTCATAGTCTCAGTAGAGGTCTAGTTAATCGGTGACAATCCAGAGCCCAGGCCAGGGAGCAGACAGACAGGCTAAACCAACCGTCTGCTAGCTGCATAGAGTCGTCACTCAGGGTTCATCATATTGAGACTGTGTCTGTTCCCCGATCTAAGCAAAAATGTAGAAAGACTCAGAAAGTCTGTTTCAATAATTTAATTAACATAAAGACCACAAACTCAGATCATACTGAATGCGCAGCCGGCACCTCTGATCTGAAGCTAGGATTGTTAAATATTAGATCTCTCGCATCAAAAGCAGTTATTGTTAATGAAATTATCACAGATCAGGCATTTGATATACTCTGTTTAACTGAAACATGGGTTAAACAGGATGAGTATGTAGCTCTAAATGAAGCTAGTCCTCCTGGAAACAGCTACATACACCAGCCTCGGTTAACTGGTAGAGGAGGAGGTAGATAATAGATAATCTGATATCTATAATAGATAAATAGATATCTATAATAGATAGATAATCTGTCTATCGTACAAAAACACGGACACAAATTTAACTCATTTGAAATTCTCTATAGTAACACAAGTCTATTTAAGTATATTAAATCAGCTCAGTCGATTCCACTAATTATAATTTACAGACCTCCAGGGCCGTATTCTGAATTTCTTAGTGAATTTGCAGATTTCATCTCAGACCTGGTCGTTTCTGTAGACAAAGTGTTAATTGCTGGAGATTTTAACATTCATTTTGAGAATCCAGAAGACCCTCTGAGAACAGCATTTATGTCCATACTGGACTCCGTAGGCATAAATCAGTGTGTAGTAGGACCCACTCATAAAGCAGGTCACACTTTAGATTTAGTAATATTCTTCGGATTAATTATAAGAAATGTATTCACAATTCCACTGTCTGAAATTATCTCAGATCACTATCTTGTCTCCATTCAAGTGTGTCACAGTGATAATGTACGCACAGCACCGCGCTACCGTATTAAACGTACATTCACATCAACTACCACACAGAGTTTTATCAGTAATCTCCCAGAGTTACCAACTTCGATTAGGCCACCGTCTGACCCCACAGAACTTGATCAGGCGACTGAATATTTAGAGTCGACACTTCGTTGTACCTTAGATAATGTAGCTCCAGCTAAAAGAAAAATTATTAGAGATAAGAAACTCGCTCCCTGGTATAACGATCACACGCGCACTTTAAAACAGACTGCTCGGAAATTAGAGCGTAAATGGCGTCAAACTAAATTGTTGGTATTTCAAATAGCATGGAAAGAGAGCATCCTGAACTATAGGAAAGCTCTTAGTGTAGCTAGATCAACGCATCTCTCCACTCTTATAGAAGAAAATAAAAATAATCCTAGATTCTTATTTAATACCGTAGCCAAATTAACCAGAAATAAGACCACTACCGAAATCTCCACAACAACATCATGCAATAGTGAGGACTTCATGAACTTTTTTAATAATAGAATTGTAAATATCAGGCATAAAATTGAGGCTTTGAAACCAAACAATGTAATTGATACAGATGTTAACCTAGCCATGTCAGATTCAAACCTAGAATACTTTACTCCTCTTGAAGAGAATGAACTAATTTCACTCATTTCTTCTGCAAATTCATCAACCTGTATATTAGATCCTATACCGACACATTTTCTTAAACAGATAGTACCAGTAATAACAGAACCGCTGTTGAGAATAATTAATTCCTCACTCAGCATTGGTTATGTTCCAAAATCTTTTAAAGTAGCAGTTATCAAACCAATAATTAAGAAACCTGACCTCGACCCCTGTCAGCTGTCCAATTACAGGCCAATATCAAACCTCCCCTTTAGCTCTAAGATTCTGGAAAAGATAGTAGCAGAGCAGCTATGCTCATATCTACATAGAAATGGCATACATGAACTGTATCAGTCAGGATTTAGGCCTCATCACAGCACAGAAACAGCACTCGTTAAAGTGGTAAATGACCTCCTATTGGCCTCTGATCAGGGTTGTGTAACTATGCTTGTATTACTCGACCTCAGTGCAGCTTTTGACACCATTGATCATGCTATTCTTCTTCACAGATTAGAAAATGTAGTAGGAATTAAGGGTACAGCCCTCTCCTGGCTCAGATCCTATTTGACCGATTCGTTATCAGTATGTAGACTTAAATGGTGATTATTCTGCATGTTCTCTAGTGGAGTTTGGCGTTCCACAGGGTTCAGTTTTAGGCCCACTGCTTTTTTCCCTTTACATGCTTCCTCTGGGCAACATAATCCGTAAGCATGGTATTAGTTTTCATTGTTATGCTGACGACACACAGCTATACGTCTCAACAAAACCTGATGAGAAAAACCATCTTACTAAAGTTGAGCAATGTGTGCGGGACATAAGAAATTGGATGCTAATTAACTTTCTTCTGCTTAATTCGGATGAGACAGAAGTTCTAGTCATAGGACAGAAGTAAAATCTTAGATCACACCGTAACTTTAGATGGCCTTTCTGTTCCGTCAAGTGCAACAGTAAAAGACCTCGGCGTGATTATAGATTCCAGCCTTTCATTTGAATCTCATGTAGATAATATTACAAGGATAGCATTCTTTCACCTCAGAAATATTGCCAAAATAAGAAATATATTGTCGCTAAACAATGCAGAAAAACTAGTTCATGCTTTTATCACTTCTAAGTTGGACTATTGTAATGCCTTACTGTCTGGTTGTTCAGTTAGGTGCATAAACAAGCTTCAGCTAGTCCAGAATGCAGCAGCGAGAGTCCTCACTAGAACCAGAAGATATGAGCACATCACCCCTATCTTCACTGCATTGGCTCCCTGTGAAATTTCGCATTGATTTTAAAATACTACTCTTGACATATAAGGCATTAAATGGTCTCGCCCCGCAGTATCTGAGCGAACTGCTAGTGTCTTACGATCCGCCACGCCTACTTCGGTCAAAGGATGCAGGCTGCTTATCAGTACCGCGTATTATGAAAACTACAGCTGGGGGCAGAGCTTTTTCTTACAAAGCCCCAAAATTATGGAATAGTCTTCCAAATAGTGTTCGGGACTCAGACACAGTCTCAGTGTTTAAGTCTAGGCTCAAAACCTATTTATTTAGCCAAGCATTTTTATAAATAGATTTGCCATAAGGTAAAGGAGCAGATCTGGGGGACTCATGAACGTAGAGTATTATGGTGAACTGGTATGTTTAGATGCTGTCTTCCTCAGTCTCATTTGATCACTCAGGTTTGTTGACGGTGAGGTGATTGTTTGCTTTACATCTCAGGGAGCCCTCATGTTTGTGTTTCCTTCTGGCTCTCCCTTTTAGTTATGCTGTCATAGTTAGTCCTGCCGGAGTCCCTGCTTGCACTCTACAGTAAATATACATTCACATTAGACATTGTGACTGTGACCATACCTAATTGCAATCTCTCCTCCTCTTCTCTTCCTCCCCCTCTTTCTCTTTCCTCTCTCCCCCTGTCTCCCCCTTTCACTCTTTCTCTCTCTCTCTGTCGAGCTACACATGTGGTTCCTGAGCTGCCAGTGATCCAGACTCCCTCTGCCCTCCGGACCTGTCTGATCCATCCTGGTGCCCGGTTTCTGGTTGGAGGTCTCGTCGCATGGATGCCCCGTGTGTCTCTTTAGGATGTCTGGGGATGATTCTATCTACTTAGAAGATGGTTCTGGCCTCGACTGGTGTTGTCAGCTGTTTCTCTGAGGACTTGACAATTCGATAGTTCAGGACTGGAACTGGACTCCATTTTACATCAACTATTATAGCTGAACCTAACACTGTATAAATGCAGATCATTTCCTGCTATCTGTTTCACCCAGATGAGGATGGGTTCCCTGTCGAGTCTGGTTCCTCTCAAGGTTTCTTCCTATTACCATCTCAGGGAGTTTTTCCTTGCCACTGTCGCCCTCGGGCTTGCTCACCAGGGACTATCTGAACATTTTGATTCATACACATTCACATTCCATACAACCTTAAATAATTATTTTGATTGTGTAAAGCTGTTTTGAGACAATGTCAATTGTTAAAAGCGCTATACAAATAAAACTGAATTGAATTGAACACTAACCAACTGGACTCCATATGAACTTCTCCACATCTCCTGTTATACTGAACTTCCAGCCTCCTAACACACAGTATGAGTGCTGATCAATCCCTGCTATCCGTTACCACCCAGATGAGGATGGGTTCCCTGTTGAGTCTGGTTCCTCTCAAGGTTTTCTTCCTATCAGAATGTTTCCCCACCAGAAGCCGTGGGTGGATAAAACCATCCGCGACGCTCTGAGATCTCGCACCGCTGCCTACAACACGGGACTTGCGTCGGGGGACATGGAACCGTACAAGGCTGCATCACATAATGTCCGGAAGGCGGTGAAAGAGGCAAAGCAGCGCTACGGGAGAAAACTAGAGTTACAACTCCAACAGAGTGACTCTAGGAGCCTGTGGCAGGGACTAAGAACAATCACGGATTATAAAGCACCAACATCCGGTATGATGAACGCGGACGCGACTCTGGCAGACGAGCTCAACACTATCTACGCTCGCTTCGAGGCTGCAGCTAAAGACACTGGTGATGCTAATGCTAGCGGCGCTAATGCTAGCGGCTGCAGAGAGGAAGACACTGCCGGCACCAGAAACGCATTCATCATCACCGAGCACTACGTGAGGAAAGCCTTCAAAAGAGTGAACACCAGGAAAGCAGCAGGACCAGACGGCATCTCAGGCCATATCCTCAGAGCCTGCGCAGACCAGCTAGCACCTGTGTTCACTGAGATATTCAACATCTCTTTATCTCAGTCGGTGATCCCCACATGCTTCAAAGAGTCCATCATTGTTCCTGTCCCGAAGAAACCTCATGCTGCCTCTCAATGATTATCGCCCTGTAGCCCTCACCTCAGTAGTGATGAAGTGCTTTGAACGCCTGGTCAGAGACTTCATCATTTCTTCACTACCGGACACACTCGACCCACTACAGTTCGCTTACCGTCCAAACCGTTCAACTGATGATGCAATCTCACATCTTCTCCACACATCTCTCACTCACCTGGACACTAGGAAAGGGAATTATGTTAAAATGCTCTTCATCGACTACAGCTCTGCATTTAACACCATAATTCCCTCCACACTCACCACCAAGCTGGAGCACTTGGGACTCAGCTCATCTATGTGTATGTGGATCTCCAACTTCCTAACTGGCAGACCACAGGCAGTAAGGATGGGCGGACACGTCTCAGCCTCACTCACTCTCAGCACTGGAGCCCCCCAGGGTTGTGTTCTGAGCCCCCTGCTGTACTCCTTGTATACCCATGACTGCGTGGCCACTACCAACTCCACCACCGTCATCAAGTTTGCTGACCACACTGTCGTGGTGGGCCTGATCACCAACAACGATGAGTCGCCTACCTAGAGGAGATTGGAAATCTGGAGAACTGGTGCCAGAGGAACAACCTCCTCCTGAACGTCAGCAAGACAAAGGAGCTGATAGTGGATTTTTGTACAAAGCAGGAGAGGAACTACCAGACCCCCGTCATCAACAGGAGCCCAGTGGAGAGAGTGGACAGTTTTCGATACCTCGGTGTTCACATCGCGCAGGACCTATCATGGTCCTGTCACATCAACACCGTGGTGAGAAAGGCCTGGCATCATCTCTACCACCTAAGACGCTTGAGAGACTTCAGAATTTCTACTCCTGCACCATAGAGAGCATCCTGACGGGAAACATCACAACCTGGTTTGGAAAAAGCACCATGCAGGACAGACGAGCTCTACAGAGGGTGGTGCGATCAGCTGAGTGCATCATCCGCACCGAGCTCCCTGACCTGCACTCGATCTACAGCAAGGTGCTGGACCAAGGCCAGGAAGATCGTGAAAGACCTCAGCCATCCCAGCAATGAACTGTTCACTCTGTTGCGGTCTGGGAAGCGATTCCGCTCCTTGAAGGCCAACACAGAGAGACTGAGGAGGAGCTTCTTCCCACAGGCGATAAGGTCTCTCAATCACAATACAACACAGGACTAATTCTGTCTTTATGTAACATCCATCACTGACTGGGCATTCATGGCCACTTTGGACACATTTGCACTACATATTTATATTTTCATCTATGGACCACTGCACAAATCACTTTAATAAGATACTTTAAATAAGTCACTTTACAAAGTCATTTTCTATGCGAATTTGCACACCCCAGCCACTTCAAAACTTATAATTTTCTGTTTTTGACAAATTTCTATTTAAATTTATTTCTATATCTGTTATATTTATTTTGTTCTTATATTGATATTGTTCTTATTTGTAAAGTATACTTACTTTGTACAGTACATTTCACTAGTTTAATCTTATTTTCTAACGTATTCTTTTATTACAGTATATTTTTTTGTACAGCATATTTTATTTTGCTAGTTAATTTTATTTTTAACATATTTCTTTTATTCACATTTATTTTCTTATGTATAAGCTTTTATTATTTTTAAGGTCACTAGCTGTCATGTAAGCATTTCACTACATATCGTACTCTGTATGACTGTATGTAACAAATAAAATTTGAATTTGATTTTGAATTTGAATTGACATCTCGGAGTTTTTCCTCATCTGATCATTCTGATTCACACACATTGTCAACTAATTCTCTATAATGTCTTTTGATCCAGTAAAGCTGCTTTGTGACAATGTCCGTGTGTAAGAGCTCTATATAAATTAAACTAAACTGGAGAAACGTCTCCGTGTGTACGAGGTCACTGTGGGTGGAAACCTGAGCTGTTTGTTTAAACCCCTGACCACCAGAGAAATTATGAACATGTGTTTCCCCTCATGTTTTGTGCTCATGCAGACTGAATGTCTAAACTCCTTTAACATAAACAACTGATAATAATAATATAATTATGTAACTTTATTTATATTACAGAAAGGTTTTAGTACTATATATATATATATATATATATATATATATATATATATATATATATATATATATATATATAGTATTATGTTTATTTGTTTTATTGTAAACTAATTGATTAATCCTCACACACACACACACACACAGTAAATAAAGCTACAGTAACAGAATGACTCTCCCATACCAGACTCCAAGTCAGTTATACATCCATTTAGTTCCTCTAACATCTCGTGCATATCCTTGATTTCGGACGTCAGACTTTCCTTTGCCTCCTGAAATACATACAAAATATTTAAAGTAAACAGACAAGACAGCATCCTAAATCCACCCCAGTAACTAAACTCAGGCCTGTGACAGGTTAACACACCTGAGACACAGTGTGGAACTGTGGACTTGATCTACCTCTACAAACTCTAAAGTCTGGTTTAAGATTATACCCAGGGTCCTGATACAAGACTCACAGATATACAGTTGGAACAATGCAGTTGGGAGAACATGTCAGGTCTTAATATTAGGACATATACAGAGACGACATAAAGACAAACCATAACAATAATACGGATCATTACTTTGTGCTACAGTAACAGTGCTGCAGTAGTTTTGGTGTTTCCTTTTTATAGAAACTTGGTGTTTGCACACACATGACTCAATGTACCCGAGTTACAGAGGCACAGATTACAGTAGAAAGATAATCAATATTAAAGTGTGTGTCTCTAATAAACAGAATGTGTATAAAATATAAATAATGCTATAACACACTCAGAACAGAACTGCAGCTCATCTCAGCCTCAGAGTGACAGACGTGATTAATCTCACATTTACAGCCTGACAGGAGGTCCAAGTCCACAGTAAGACCTGATGTTTATGTTAAAGCTTGTTTTAATCATTTTGAGTTTTCTGTACCTGACTGACAGAGACACGATGGGCTAATCAACACCTCATCTAAAATTAATCAGCGTTAAGAGGTGAGGAAATTTACAGTGAGGAAAATATTATATTTGAAGCCTTAAAGCGTTACGTACAGAGATACGTACTCTGTGTACAGCCTCACTGCTGAATGTTTTAGCATTTTTAACAAGCTGCACATTTACCATTAACTTCAGAATACTTGAGAGACAGAGAGAGAGAGACCGAAAGAGAGACATGAGAGGGTGAGTGAGACATGAAATAGAGAGAAAGAGATAGAAGGAGAGAGACAGAGAGAGAAAAGGAGAGAGAGTCTACCATTAGCTGTGAAAGAACTGGAATAAAATTATTATTTTTCCTATAACAGCACAAACCATGTTGTTTATTTTTCATTAAAATAAATACACACAATTATAAAGAATGAATTGTCCTACCCGTGTTGTTTGTAAAAGCTCAGAGTACAAGCGTTCCTTCATCCCATGGGAGCGGGCCTTGCTTGTTTTTGAGAAGTAAACCTTCCGCTTCTTCAGCTTGGAACCAAATCTCTGTAACTGTAAGATATTAAACATCTTCATTAACTGAAGCACTGAGCAGGCAGTCACATGACTTACTATGACATATTCCCAATTTCACGTAGTAACCCGTAACTCTCCACCACAAACATGTGACATTAAGGCCTTGTTCACACGGGCGTTAAATGTTTGGATAAACGAATGAGCTCTGAACGTCCTAGACGTTGCGTTTTGTAGCGCCGCTCGATTGACTTCTACACTGGCGTTCGTTTGTCTCTGTCTAACGCCAATTGTAGTTTGTGTGTTTAACCTGTGGGGGGCAGTGTGTCGGGAACTTGATATTAAAGCCCTTGTCGTTTTATTTGAGGTGCCTCCTTTTAATATGGACCATTTTGCTATATTAGACATTAATCTTATTGTTTTAACAATTCTAATTAAATTATAATATTTTTATATAATATATAAAAAATATGTAAAAAATAATACGGCGACGTAGGGAGAGAAAAAAAATCGCCGCCGCTACTGGGCTCACCCTCTGACTCCACAACGTCGGATTAAAGGAAGTTTTTTGTGGTTTATGAAGAAATTAAAAGATTTCCGCGCAAGTTTTATTTTTTAAGCATTTTATTTTTGCTTTTTTTCCCGCATTTCCCTCTGTACAGCACGTAGGATCATGGGATATATCCAGTCCTCCGAAGCGTAAAATGGACGCGGCGAAACGAACTAGATGCGTTTTCCTTGCGGTCGTTGGGATTTGAACGGCAAGAAAAGGCTGCATGCAACGTTAATTTTAACATCGTATAAACACGCAGCCGGACAAACGCACGTCACCAAAGCCCGTGTGAACACCGTCATTGACTCCTATGTGTAGAAAACCCTCGCAGCTTCATCCGCGCTCACCAGACGCTACGAACGGCAGAAAAATGCTCGATTTTAATGCCCGTGTGAACAAGTCCTAACGCTTTCATGTCCACTATACACACACACACACACACACACACACACACACACACACACACACACACACACACACACACACACACACACACACACAAGAATTGGGAAAGAGAGAGGGTGAGCAGGGATGATGTATTCTTTGTTGACCAACTTAATACAATTTTATGCAATAAACCTTGATGTCATCAGTTTGTACAATAAATTTCAACAACGAAGAGAAGTTTTGCTTCACGAACGTCTTATTGTTGCCTCGCAAGGTGCAAGTTCTTGTGTCTCAGCAGTGTTTGGAAAATACAGAGTAGTCGCTACAATACAGTGGGTGCACAAGCAGTATGCAACTTCTACCGTCACGGCCTACGGCGATAGCATTCGGGTTTGTGCGTTTGCTGGCTTTTACCGCTGAGTGGCGCTATATAACTATAGACTGACGCCTCAGGCATCAGTTCGTTCTCTCCAGGCTTAATGAGGCGCAGGTCGTCCACAGCTGCACGTCGTTGCAGATAAAATAAAGTGAAACATTGTAACTAAACAAATTCATAATCACAGTATTACTACATTACAGGACAAATTTATAATTAAAATTAAATTCATTTTTTTAGGATCGAATTTAAGCAACGTAAACGTTAACACACTGAACCTTTTTATTATGTGTAATTAGAAAAGCTACTCGTGTAGGGTCTTGTGTCATCTTATATTTTGTGTTCTTTAAATTTGTAGCTTTTATAAGACTCTACTTTTATTTAGGTGCACTCACAATGACGAAAAAACTATGATTTTGTTAAATAAATAAAGTAAACATGGTTCTGTATTGATTTTGGTGAACTTGAGCGCGTCAGAAAATGAACCCAAACTCCGTGTATACTCGCCTCACAGACGTGAAAAATATATACTTATAGAAAGAGAACTATCTGCTTTAATATAAAGTAATGAAAAAATTATTAGATTATGTAATTCGTATGAGAAGTGAATTATAGGCGCGCTCACTGCTGCGGAGACGACGAGATGACATGATCACCATCAGCACAGCCAAAACCAAAGGAATCACTAATTTATCAATGAATTATTAAAATGGTCAGAGTGAGTTTCCTGGCTGTTTTAACAAATATTTGAAGTAGATAACAGTAGCCCACATTTATAAAAGCATTTTTATTTATATAAAACTATAAAAAAATAATCCTGCATTTATTTTTAGGTGTGCCCGCTGCCACAGTTCTTAAGTAACAAACCTATAAAACAGGTACATCTGTATGAATAAATTGTTTAAATGTGATCAGTGATTCATGTAAATGAGTTTGCTCCTTGCTGCGCTGTTTGAGGCGAGGGACGCGCTAATGATTTGGTCTGCTGTGTGTTCATCTGACTTTAGATCAAAACTCGGCAAAGTTAAAGAGCGCACAAGCGCTGCGGGATCACGCAAACATTTAACTGTACATTGACTAAAAGGTTTATTCACAACCACGTTTCAGCCATTCACACACATGCATTGTGCTGTTGTTTGTACACACTTTCAGTTTTCCCCTTCTACTCTCCTCTTTCATTAAAAATGCTCCCGATATGAGCCGACACGAGCAGATTTGTTTCAGTCAGAAAATTTATCAATCTTAAAGAGAGGCGACATATACTTGCTGATTAAACACTGCATTTTTAAAGTGAAAGCACGCGATGTGAGCAGCTTTAATTATTGATAATTAAATCATTATTAAATGGTGGACAAAAACAGCAAAAAGAATAAAAAACTGTAAAAATGTCAATTTTGGAATCCACAGACGCTCAAACAGCAAAAGAACATGATAAAAATAATCAAAAGAATAATATTAATCACTGGAATGGAAGAGATAGAAAGTTTCCTCATCATAACGTACATCATAACCTTAGGTGTATCGAGCGATTAAAAACATCATTTTTCATGCTATTTTACAAAGGGTAAATACACATGGAATAATTTTATTTGGTTTGTTTATTTTTAAATAAAATCTAAAATTAAAAGTAATTAAAAACAGTGTAGAGTGATAACACTACATGTTATGGTAAGAAAAATCTAATTCCAGGGATTTTAGTTTCTCCGAGTGTATACTGTAGGTGAGAACAGCTATTCACACTTGGGGAGGTGTATTATTTGCATTTGTATGTGTCTGACTTCGCAAAGCACACCTGTAAAACCTGTTTAAATGTAAATGCTCCTCGCTGCGCTGTTTTGGGGAGGGACCATAAAATTCGCGTTAGATGTTACACAGCAGCGCTTGTGTTTTTGTGTTATCAAGTACGGGCTAATGCTTAACAGTTGCGCAATTATATTTCTATTCAGTAAAGAAAAACACTATTGTTATTATTTCAATACATACTGTGCAGCTGTGAGAATTGTGGCAGGAATATAATGCATATATTCATAATATATTCATAATATATTATAATTACAATATGTGCGTCAATGTCCAACTTAAATCAAGCATGTGTTGCCACGCTTGGATGCTCAGTAGTGTGCAATGCAGCAAGTGCAAGCCAAATGTGAACAAATAATGAAATAAGAGAGCTTGATTATACTGCATAAACATCATTCAGTACAACTGAATCGCAGAAAAAATCTACGGTTAACGAATTAAGATGGTTATACAGCAAAAATATTATTTAGTACAACGAAATCTCTGGATCCTTTATGAGACGGCATAAATATTTAATACAACAAATTAAATATTTTGGTTTATATTCTGGTTTATATTATATGGTTAATGTATTTTGGTTTATATTGCAAACGAATAATGAATCAAGAGCCTGTGATTATATTGCATAAATATTATTTTGTACAGACAAATATCTGAATTATTTTTTTTTCTTTAGATTTTTTTTTTAAACAAATCTCTCAAAAATAGTAAGATGTATTTTGGTTTTATACTGCAAACGAAAAACGAATCCAGAGCCTGTAATTCATTCATTCATCTTCTGTACCGCTTTATCCTCTATTCAGGGTCGCGGGGGACCTGGAGCCTATCCCAGGAGACTTCGGGCACTAGGCGGGGTACACCCTGGACAGGGTGCCAATCCATCGCAGGGCACACACACATACACACTCTCACACTCATTCACACACTACGGTCAATTTGGGAACGCCAATTAGCCTAACCTGCATATCTTTTGGACTGTGGGAGGAAACCGGAGTACCCGGAGGAAACCCACCAAGCACGGGGAGAACATGCAAACTCCATGCACACAGAGACGGGAATCGAGCCTGGCCGGGGAATCGAACCCAGACCCTGGAGGTGCAAGGCGACGGTGCTAACCACTACGAATAATGAATCAAGAGCCTGTAATTATATTGCATAAATATTATTTTGCACAAATAAATCTCTGAAAAAAACAATGATATTTTATTCACAAATGTAAGACAATATATTTTGGTTCAGTGCCAGACGAAGTGCGAGAAAATAATGTAATGAGAGGCCCCGATTAGATTGCATACATCTTTTTTATAGATTTTTTTTTTTATTATCTATTCTGGAAGTTTGCTCTATTTGTTTTAGTTATTTCTATATTTAAATCTTGATGTCTTAAACTCTAACAACTGTAAGTATTGTCGAAATAAATTTTTTTAAAAAGCCCTAGTGCTGTTGTTTGTGCTGTTTTCTTTAATAACACTAAACAGATAAAAACAGAGAGTCTGTCTAAATAAAATAAAACCAATGTTTTCTAACTCATATTTTTTTACATTTATAGTTTTTCATGTTTGTTGGACACAGTACTTGGATGTGTAAATTATCATAATTGTAGTATTTCTTCGCTACAACATATTCTTATGACTTTATTATGACTTAAGCTCTAAATATATTTAAAAACCGAGACGACGGAAAATGTCAATTTGCGCCACCGGCCGGTCATTTCACGAATTATTTTGAAATGCTACTGGTTTATTTTGGCCGCTGCCGCGTTTCCACAGCGGTGAGTGCGACGGTAATGAGCAGTCTGGTTGTCCACCTACTGTATATATATATATATATATATATATATATATATATATATATATTAGGGATGTAACGGTATTGTAAATTTTTTTCAATAAGACCGTGGTCGCATGACGGTAAAATTATAGATCTTCTGAGAAAAGTTTGCTCAGGCGGACGGAGTGAACGGGAGGTAGCGGGAACTACAATTCCCATCAGCCCAGTCGTGACCATCATCCTTTGCGGTCTGTTGTTGTTACAGATCCATTAATGCGCACATCCGATTTAAAACCCGCTTACTCCGTAATGATTAATTACTCTTTCCATCTCTTTTCCTTCACCGCTAATAGCAGCACCCGCCATTTCCGCATTACTGGATCTGTAGTGACAACAGACCGCAAAGGATGATGGAATTGTAGTTCCCGCTACCTCCCGTTCGCTCCATTCGCCTGAGCAAACTTTTCTCAGAAGACCTATAGTTTTATCGAGTCTTTTCAGTTTCTCTCTGAAAAGAAACGAGAAAGGGAAAAAAAATCCTGTATCTGTCTGAATAAGTGAGTGAATGAGGTGAGTGTCTTAAATACTCATTCAGCACATGGATCAGCTGCAATAAGTAGGCTGCTATTTTTTATTTTTTTTTGAGTTTTCAAGAATACTAAATTTAAACTATTTTTTAATATGGTTTAATAATATTTTATTAAAATCGACGTTTATGTTTCAAGGTTGATAGGTAGATGGCTAATTTGTATGCCATTGATATGTTCAGTGTTCATGTAAACTGTTTAATAAACACTTCTGGCACTTTTTTCGAGTCTCTTCATTAGTTTACATCCCTAATTTTATATATATATATATATATACATACACACACACACACACATTGCATCTCAATAAATTAGAATATCATCAAAAAGTTGATTTATTTCCATAATTCAATTCAAAAAGTGAAACTCATTATACAGATTCATATACGGCAAGTGTTTATTTCCTTTAATTGTGATGATTAACCGTTTAACCGTTAACAGAAATAATTAATTTTGACCGATTGTTACTATCAGTTAAACGGTTTGAAATGTTTTTTTTACATATATCTTTTTAATTAAGTGTGCCTAGGCGTACTTATTACTCTTCCCCCAGAAATGCATTGATTATTCTTCCGTTTAAAACTTTGGACCGTTTCTCGCCGCGTAGCTTTGAGACGGCCCTCACGTATGTTACACCGTTTCGTGTGGCTCGATCGGGAATGGTGTGCTCTCACTTTTGGTGGGCATTTATATGAGGTGGACATTTATATGAGAGACCATCTGTCCTCTTTGGATATTAATTCTCTAGACTGGTGGAAAGTAAATGAACAGCGCTTCCCGAGACTGGCCATTCTAGCGCGGCGTTATCGCTGCATTCCTGGGACGTCTGTGCATTCTGAGAGAGTGTTTTCTGCCGCGGGTGTTTAGGTTGCACTCCAGCTTATCCCCACAGCACGTTGACATGTTACTTTTTTTTTATAAAAACTAGACAGTTTGTGGTTTGAGGCAGGCCTGCTATCTTTTTTTTTACCGAAAAAACTTAGTAGCAAATGTATGAAAAATGTGCCTACCTGAGGCAAGCTTCAAAGATATTTCAGCGTGTTTTCGTTTTGTAATCTTAATTTGTTATTTAAGTAAAAATATTTAGTGCAGGCCTATTTATTTTATTCTTTTTATTTATAGTACTTTATTTATTTATTTATTTCTCTGTTGTTGGAAACGCTGCAGGTGCGTGAAAATTTGACGATGTGTGAATCCAGATTCTGTTCTTGATATGTTCTGTGTGCTATTGTTCGCACATGTTAAAATAAAAACTGAAAAAAATTTTTTTGTATATTTAATCAGACACTCCTCAGTTCTATTTTCATTTAATTCTAATTTAATATTCTAATCTGATCAGTTAACGGTTAATGTTCGGATAATGAACGGCGGTTGTCGGTTGGGAAAATTAATCAAATTGAGCATCCCTAGCTTACAGCTAATGAAAACCCAACATTCAGGATCTGAGAAAATTTGAATATTACTTAAGACCAATAAATAACAGATTTTTAACACAAATGTTGGACTGAACAGTATGAACATGAGCAGCACTCAGTACTTGGCAGAGGCTCCCAGGTATCGAGTCCTGCTAGAGAAAGAAATCAGCATCTCCATAAAATTGGTCTGCAGAGGGAAGCATGGAGTGATCTAGAGCCGGGCGATATTTTTTTTTTTTTTTTAGTTTAGACCAATTTCAATTTCGAAACGTTTATTTTCCTTAAAATGAATGAAAAAAAAAAAAAAGAAAGTATAGGTTTTATTTTTAATTTAAGCAAAAACAATATAACCGAACATGAACTGCTTATTTGGACTAAAAGTGCAAAAAACCTTCACGAACAGGTTTTCTTGTTATTTTAGGACAACAGTAATCAGTACAACATACATACCTCTTTTTTGGGGTTAATAAAGTGTAGACTTTGACCAGTCTTTATGCTCTGGTTATTCTAGCAAATTATGAGGGATTGGTAAAGTACAAGCTGAAGACCTAAATTACTTTTTATAAAATAAATAGTTGTATTTTTTTTAAACCACTTTAACAATTTTGTAAACCATATGCAACTTACATGCTAAGTAAAATCAAACAGTTGCCTGACATGTTTTTTTAACTGTGTATATGGGGATAATGTCTTTAGGGATAGAACACGCCACAACATCATTAATATCTTTCCATACAGTGGAGAAATTGTCTTTTTTAGATCGCAGAGCCAAACATGAAGCCCATTCATTCAGTGTGTCTCTGTTCGAGGTGCTCGAGTAAATTAGTCGCGCTGCTTCCTTTACTTGGCAGAAACTTCAGAGAAATTTTACAGCAAGCTTTGGTTTGTTTAATGTGTCAAGTTGCAAACCCTAAATTTTAATTAATCGCAGCTCTAGAGTGATCTAAAATTTCCTGGTACATGTCTGACCTTTGTCCTGATAAAACACAGTGGTTCCAACACCAGCAGATGACATGGAACCTCAAACCACCACTGACTGCAAACTTTACTTCTTTATACTGGACCTCAAGCAGCTTGGACTCTCTCAACTTGTGTCTCTCTTCCTCCAGACTCGGGGACTTTGACTTCCAAATGAAATGCAAAATTTACTTTCATCTAAAAAGAGGACTTTGCATGAATTCGACAAAAACGACTGGACTGTTGCTCAGTGGGCCAAAGAGAGAACCGAGGAAGTACTGAGTGCAGCACATGTTCATACTGTTACTTAGGGTTAATGTTAATATGAATTAATTACTAAAATAAATAAACTTTTCAATGATATTCTAATTTATCAAGAAGCACCTGTATGTGTGTGTATATGTATATGTGTACAGTGGTTACCCAATCGGAATGGTTATTACCGTCGCGCTCACCGCCGTTTAAAGGCGACAGCGGCCAAAATAAATCAGTTGCATTTCAAAGTCATTCGTGAAATGGCCGCCAGGTGGCGCAAAGTGATATTTTCTTTCATCGCAGTAAATACAACAGTGATGGTAATTTCCACAACAAACATGAAAAATCTGAACCAGAGCTATTGATATGTACTGTACAATAATGAGTAAAAAAAAAATTTATAGTAGATTTATTAACTGAAATAAATGACCATATTTCTGTCATTCCCCACTTAAGGGGGTGGGAGAATTTTCAAGCCCCACTTGTCAACAAAATTATAACGAAATCGGCCAAGTTTACTATTTAATGAAATATAAATTTCTAAACCAATAAGATCAAATAACATCAAGTTGAAAACAGATAAAATACACGTGCAATCATTTAACAGGCTTACTTCGTCACTTATCTAGAGCTTTCTTTCAAAGAAGTCGAGTGGCTTATTAACGTGACTGGGGCGTGTTGTCTCTAAGTGTCCGAGTGGTGCAGCGGTTAAGGTGCTTTCATGCAGGAGATCCGGGTTCGATCCCCGGGTGATGCTGTTTTATTTAAAAAAAATTATTATTTTGCTCAGCATACTATAGAAAAAACAGCAAACAAACAAAAAAATAATCGTGCCTGGCATAGGTTTAATATTCAGTGCGCACCGTTTGTACATCTGTTATTTTACAACTATATCATAACACTCAGAAATACCTTTTATTTGGGGTTAAGTGACTGATGTACCCAACATCTTTCAGCTGAGCCTCGTTTCACTGAATAATCCACCACTTTTCATCAGTATGTAAGATCGCGACACACACACACACACACACACACACACACACACACACACACACACACACACACACACACACACACACACACAGAGGGACATTAGCACGTCCCTCCCCCAAATTTAAAGAATACAAGCTGGTAGCGTGCGAGTTTGCTGTTTTTACAATAGTATGCTGAGCAAAATTTAAATAAAATTTTATTTTGATTTATTTAATTTTCTATAATTAAAAGAAAAGAATTTTAAAACAGCATCACCCAGGATTCGAACCTCTCCTTTTCTCTGGGCGTGCACTCTACCACTGCGCCACTCGGAAGCGCTAATACTGCTATTGTTTTTATTCTTTTCACTTGGCTCTGTTAAGACGCAGACGCAGGAGAACGTCCTGACAATGTTTTAATTTTATGGTCATTTATTTCAGTTAATAAATCTACTATAAATTTAAACAACACAAGAAATAAGATGACACAAAACCCTACACACTTCTTTTCTAATTACACATGATAAAATCTAAAGGCTCACTGTGTTAACATTTATTGTGCTTAAATTTGATCCTAATAGGATTTGATTTAATTTGAATTTGACATTTGTACTGTAATTTTAGTACTGTGATTATGAATTCGTTTAACTACACTGTTTCACTACGTGCAGTTCTAAAGGAGCGCGTCTCATTAATCCGGCAGAGAATGAACTAAGGCATGAGGCATCAGTCTATAGTTATATAGCGCTACTCAGTGGTAAAAGCCAGCAAACGCACAAACCCAAATGCTGTCGCCGAGCGCCGCGACGATAAAACCGACGCTCCGATTAGGTGACCACTGTATATAAAGTGTATGTTGTTAAATACAACCAGACATCACCTGCTCGTGTGAAAAGACACGCATGTCCTGCAGCAGTGCTTCATTGATCTCTCTCAGTGGTTTCTCCTGATCTGCAATCTGTGTTCTCAATCTGTCATAAACACAAATTACTCATGTTACGTTTTAGCCTCGGCTCGATGTTTACTTTAGATCCATTTGATGCAGCACACATTAAAGTACGTACTCTTCAACCATCTGAGAGAGGTTCTGACAATCTGCCTCATACACACTCTGCTTGGGGCGATGGATGTATTTACTTCTGAGCACATCCTCTAGTGTGCATGTTTCTGGATCCATAAACTGGAACAGAATAAAGCAGGGTGATTATTTTTGTTAAAGCAGGCGACACGGGTGAAATTCTAAGAGCTTACGTTGTCAGGACGAGCGCTGGGTCTCGAGCGGTGGATCACAAATTTGGCACCAAAGTGCGCGAGGAACTCGTTTATGGTAACACTGCCATCTTCAAGTTTCTTCAAAACAAAAACAAACCAAAAAGGTTTAATAAATGCACTGCTTTACATGGGTTATGTATCTGTTATTAATATAGTTCAGACAGAAATAAACTGGTCAAAAGTACTCAGTGTGTATAAATAAGCAAACACTTATAACCTCTAACTGTAAAGAATAATTAACTACAGATGAAGATGTTTACCTTATGGAAGTCAAACTCCACCGAGCCCTCAATCTGAGAGTCTCTCAGGTCTTTTAAACAAAGGAAAAATTAGGAGTTTAGTTCAGCACATCTCAGTAAAATGAGAATATTGTGAAAAAACAAATTTTTGTAATTTAATTTAAAAAAAAAAGTGAAACTCATTCTAGATGCATTACATATAAACTGAAATTAGCTTTATCTGTTTTCAGTTTACAGCTTTTTTTATTTTATTTTTTACAAAAATCTCAAAATATAACTATTTCTTTTGAGGTTTGAATAAATAACCTCATACAGTATAAATATCATGGACCTCTTGGTCTAGCTCAGTACACGCCTGCAGGAGGCTCGACAGTTCTCCAGAGGATGATCACCTAAAATAAGCCAAAGAAGGTGCTGGATCAAAGCATTTTTATGGAAAGTTGACTTGAAGGAGAAGTGCACAAGCAATAGGAATGACCACAGCCTTCAGAAGATTGTCAATCAATGCTGATTCAAGAATTTTGGAGAGCTTCATAAGGAATAAAGTAAGGCTGGAGTCAGTGCATCAAGAGCCACAGGACATGGGCCATAACCGCTGCATTCCTAATATCAAGCCCCTCCTGAACGAAACACAACATCAGATGTGCTTTACCTGGGCTAAGGAGAAAACGTACTGAATCGTTGCTCAGTGGTCCAAAGTCCTCTTTCCAGTTGAAAATAAATTTAGCATTTTATTTGGAAATTAGAGTCTCAAGAGTCTGGAGGAAGAGAGAAGAAGCTCAGATGTTTCCACAGTTGGTGGTGATTTGAAGTGAAAGAACATCTGCTGGTGTTGGTCCACTGTGTTTTATCAGGTCTAAAGTCAAAACAGCATCTAACAGGAGGTTTTAGTTCATTTCATGCTTCTGTCTGTCGACAGGCTTTATGGAGATTCTGATTTAGTTTTCCAGCAGGACTGAGCAACTGCCCACAGTGCCAAAACTACTGCTAACTGGTTTACTGAACGTGATATTACTGTGACTGATTGGCCAGACAACTCATCTGACCTGGACCCTATCGAGAATCTCTGAGCTATTGTCAAGAGGAAGATAAGAAGCATCCGACCCAACAACTATCAAAGCAACCTGTTCTTCAGTAACGCCTCAGCAGTGCCACAGACCGATTACCTCCAAGCTACACCGCACTGATGCAATACTTTGTGTTATTTGTGCTTTGACCAAGTATTGAGTGCATAGATAAACATAATCCTCGGAAATATTCTAACATTTTGAGAGATTCGATTTTTTTTATTAGTTGTTTTTTTTTTTTTTTTTTATGAGTTGTAAGCTGTATTCATCAAAATAATATAAAAATGAGCTTGAAATATTTAAATTTACATGAAGTGAACCTAGAATATACAAGAGCTTCACTTTTTAAAATTAAAATTTGTTTCAAGATGCACTGTAATTATACATGTTTACAGAAACCTGGAAACAAAAGCTACAGTTAATGACTTAATTAGTTAGTTTACTTACTTAATTCAGACATTCCTTCACATTTCATGGTGGTGTAACTGCTGCTGGAGCTGGTGTCATCCATCACCTTTACCACATGAGTATTCAGAGGAGCATAATTACTCTCCCACTGCATACAGCCAGCATATCAGGAAGAAACAACAAAACCAAATAAATGTGTAATAAATTAAAGAATTATATATAAATCCATGATAAGTTTAATAAAGCACACACGGGCTTACCAAGGCGCTGATGGTGTCTTTCATGGCTGTACCTTGTACTTCAGGTGGTAGTTTCTCAGATAGGTTTTGATTTGTGACCGACTCCGTGTGACTGAACTCAACAGCATCCTCATTCAAACCATATCCTGTAGTGACTTCTGGTTCTTTCTTTTCGCTCCGATAGCTGACCAAAGTATCTGAGAAATCTTCTTCAGGAAGCACTTCATTCACAAGGTCAGTCTCATAGCCGTCATTCAGTACATCAGCACTGAAACACATCTGCAGGTGAACGCCAGTAAGGCTTTGGGGCTCCTGAACGCCAGTAAGGCTTTGGGGCTCCTGAACGCCAGTAGGGCTTTGGGGCTCTGTTTGAGTTGGACTTACTGATCTTCCTCGTGGAGGAAACTTTGGCATGACACCACCACCTACTGAGAGTCTTGCCAGGAGAGAATTCTTGAGGCTGAATGGGGTGTATCCTTCTTTATGAAGCAAGTCAATTTTGTTTTCAAGCAACTCCATTTCCTTGGAAGCCTCTGAGGAAGTCTGTCTTTCAGGGTGTTGTTTAACTGGAGACACCTCTGTGAAGCTAACTAAGGGTGCTGTAACACTCCCAGCCGACTGCTTATCTGGCGCACTCATATACTGTGAAATATTTTGAAGCTTCACTTGTAGATCGGCTAGACTCATTCGTCTTGGTTTACCAGAGCTCAAACGTTCCTTTCCCAAAGTGGCGGTGTCAGACTCATTTACACATTTTTTGGCAGAAGACACAGTTTTGCTGGTTGTTGCCAATGGCTGGTCCTTCAACAACATTTCATCAGTAGTTACAGTCTCTTCTCTAGCCATTCCTTGATTAATTGCAACACAGGGCTGTTCCACTAAGGGCACAGCGATGGCCATTTCCATATTGCAGTCTTCAGAGGATTCTACATATTTGAAGAGAGAATGAAGCGACACATTTGTGTTAACGTTGTTATAGTTTTCATTGTCAATTTTCGTGTCAACTCTCTGATTTTTGGTCAAGTCCATGCCAGTTACAGCGGACTCCAAAGATTTGCAGTTAACCGACTGTGAACCAAGAATCGCCTCAGACCTCTTCAATTTGTCTACAGGGGATCTAGAAGACGCACCCAGTGCATTCTGCGCCAGATTTGCAGGAATCTCTACCCAGGGGGCCTTTGTGTCAATGGTAATAGTCTTGCATTCTGTCAGTTCCAGATCATCGTTTATACCAGGCTTGTCTGAAGTACCACCCTCATGCATGTAGTCAGGCAAATCCTGGAGAAGAAACGTTTGTGCTGTAGGTATCACATAGCTCTCAGTCTTCGCTCTCTTAGAACACAAATATTGATCTTCCATGGGCCCAGTCTGTTCATGGGTCATACCAGTAGCTCCAAAAGGTGTTGACACATGCGAAAAGCGTTTATTTGGTTTGTAGTCATGATAGACTTTGGGATCTAGGACAACTGTCTGACATTTGGTCATTTTCAGGTCATCACCCACTGCATTACGTGTCTTTTCCAGGCTATAACCCATGGTCTGACATTTAGTCATTTCCATATCATCACCCACTGACTGACATTCTGTCATTTCCATAGCACCTGCAGTATGATGCGTCTTTTCCAGGTCATAACCCACCGTGTGACATTCCGTCATTTCCATATCACCTTCTGTACAACGAGTCTTTTCCAGATTAAAACCCACCGTGTGACATTCCGTCATTTCCATATCACCTTCTGTACTATGAATCTTTTCCAGATTAAAACGCACCGTGTGACATTCCGTCATTTCCATATCACCTTCTGTACAACGAGTCTTTTCCAGATTAAAACCCACCGTGTGACATTCCGTCATTTCCATATCACCTTCTGTACAACAAGTCTTTTCCAGATTAAAACCCACCGTGTGACATTCCGTCATTTCCATATCATCAACCATGTGAGACCCTGAAAGCTGATTAGGCCGTTTCACTTCTGGAGGGACTGATGGCAGTGGCATGAAGGATGCCTGTGGTTTTGACATCATTACACTTGTTGTTGGAATATGTTTTGAGTCTATAATCACATTGCTGCATTCTTTTAATAAAGTAGAATCTACTGTAGGAGGCAGAACTCCAGTCAAGCCTTGACATGTCAAGTCCATGAAGTCACTTTGATTGTGTATTACCAGAGTCACATTTCTTTTGTTGGCTGAAAGGGCACCTGGAGTTAAATTATCTGTCTGTGTTGTGTTCATTATTTTGTCAGCAGAGTCGGTAATGAAAGATGCCAATGATGAGCTTCTACTCGATTTGAAAAAAGGTTCTTCCCCATACTTAGTCTCAAGAACAACGGTTTGTGATTGGGTTATTTCCATATCATCACAGTCAGTCACTGGGGTCGCTGAAATGGTCCTCTGAAAGTGCTCAGTTCTGTTTTGTTCATAGATTGGCAGAACATTCTCCTTGTCTATTTCCGAATTGCTTGTATTTTCCAAAGGGGACTTATCACTGTTTTTCTGTGGAAATGAAGCCGTAGCATTTTGCACACTTGTCTTTGATAAACTAGCAAGAAAGTCATCAAACTCTGAAAGCATCTGATCTTTCCCCACGCTGCCAGGGGTTTTATTGGACACACTATTCTGACTGAAAAGCTTGGGTGGCTCACTGAATGTGTTCAAGGTACATTCTGGATTAAAGGGGTCCTCCAGGTCAATCGCAATTGTATGGCTTTGAGTGATGTCCACACACCCAGTACTTTCCCCAAATAACATGGTTCTGTCTAAAGAGTCTGGTAAAACTGGCTCAGGGAAGAAATTCTCCTGTTAGAGAGATTAGAAGGTAACAGAAAATCATAAGTTCTTCTTGCTAGTTTGAATCCAGTCATATTAATGTCTGTTAAAGTAATGCTAGCCAAATGTGGGTCCCTAAAAGTTCATTTTATAAAATAGGACAACTATGTCTTTCCAACAAGCGCATTCAGTTATTCAGAGGTGCTGCTGTTTTGCACAGAGTTGCAGTAGAAGCTTGCATCAGATCTTTCCCTCCCTGCCTGGTAGCTTTAATGTGAAAATGGAGAACTAATTTATGGACAGGAATTGGAAATAACTAAACTGAGACAACAAGATTCAGACAAGGGTATATAATTGCCAAAATATTGTCACCACAAATGATCCCCAGTAAATCTATAAATCCAGGGTGCGAACTTCACAATGGACATTCTTGCTGTCACCAGTTGCAGTGATGCTCCATTAACTCTTATTATGTTATCATTATTATCAAAATATATTTGGATACGTGCAAGTAAACCAGTACTTCGACGAAGTGTCAGGGTTTAATAGCCAGGGGTTCCAATATTCTGAATATACTTGAAAGTATTGTGTTTTACTTAAAAATACAGTTTACAAAAGATCTACCTACCTATAGGGTACCTGAATTTCTGAAATGTAGGCTACTATATTTCTAAATATTCTATTGCTACACTTAATGGCAATATTTCACTGGTCTGTTGGACTTGGTTGAACAAAAATAAACAATATTTTGTTGCTTAAGCGTATTCAGTCATTATTTAAATGGTATACTAAAAATCCATATGAAAAAACCTTACTTCTCACTGTTCTCAGGTCAAATATTTATATGCGATTAATTAATTACAAAGTCTCAAATTAATTAGATAATTTTTTTTTATCGAGTCCCGGCCCTAATATATTTGGCTTGCAAAAGTAATTCCATGTGAAAGACCAATACAAAGTGGTGTACACGTGAGAAGCGGAACGAAAATCATACATGATTCCAAACATTTTTTACAAATAAATAACTGCAAAGTGGGGTGTGCGTAATTATTCAGCCCCCTGAGTCAATACTTTGTAGAACCACCTTTTGCTGCAATCCAAATCCATCTTCCCATCAACTCTGACCAGCTTCCCTGTCCTGCTGAAGAGAAGCACCCCCAGAGCATGATGCTGCCACTACCATATTTGACAGTGGGGATGGTGTGTTCAGAGTGATGTGCAGTGTTAGTTTTCTGCCACACACAGCGTTTTGCATTTTGGCCAAAATGTTCCATTTATGGTCTCATCTGACCAGAGCACCTTCTTCCACATGTTTGCTGTGCAAACGGGACTTCTTATGGTTTTCTGTTAACAATGGCTTTCTTCTTGCCACTCTTCCATAAAGGCCAACTTTGTGCAGTGCACGACTAATAGTTGTCCTATGGACAGATTCCCCCACCTGAGCTGTAGATCTCTGCAGCTCGTCCAGAGTCACCATGGGCCTCTTGGCTGCATTTCTGATCAGCGCTCTCCTTGTTCGGCCTGTGAGTTTAGGCGGACGGCCTTGTCTTGGTAGGTTTACAGTTGTGCCATACTCCTTCCATTTCTGAATGATGGCTTGAACAGTGGCTCCGTGGGATGTTCAAGGCTTTGGAAATCTTTTTGTAGCCTAAGCCTGCTTCAAATTTCTCGATAACTTTATCCCTGACCTGTCTGGTGTGTTCTTTGGACTTCATGGTGTTGCTGCTCCCAATATTCTCTTAGACAACCTCTGAGGCCGTCACAGAGCAGCTGTATTTGTACTGACATTAGATTACACACAGGTGCACTCTATTTAGTCATTAGCACTCATCAGGCAATGTCTATGGGCAACTGACTGCACTCAGACCAAAGGGGGCTGAATAATTACGCACACCCCACTTTGCAGTTATTTATTTGAAAAAATGCTTGGAATCATGTATGATTTTCGTTCCACTTCTCACGTGTACACCACTTTGTATTGGTCTTTCACGTGGAATATATATATATATATATATATATATATATATATATATATATATATATATATATATATACACACACACCCCAACATATATGTATACACACATACGTACACGCATACTACCGTTTAAAAGTTTTAGAACACTTTCTAACTCCATGATGGTTCCTGATTTCTATATCTATCTACATTGTAAAGGAAAGCTGAAGGTGTCCAAAGAATCTCCTTTTAGCAGTTGATAGAGATGTTTCTGCTACTTCTGCTCTGTAAAGACTTCATAACGCCTCTAATCTGAGGTGGTGTTAATTGGTCATTTTTCAGGCTGATAACTCTAAATGAACTTCTCGTCTACGGCAGAGGAAGGTTTTGGTCTCGTCCTCTCCAGTATTGTAGAATGTAGAAAATAAATCACTAAACAAAAACAAAAAAATTTGCAAGTGTTCTAAAACTTTTGAATGGTAGTGTAATATATATATATATATATATATATATATATATATATATATATATATATATCCATCATCTATGACATTATCTATCTATCTATCTATCTATCTATCTATATATATATAGATGGTGTAGTTCTAGTGAACATGTCGTTAGCACTCCATTAGGATTACACTGAAGAGATTCAGACATGTTATCAGGATAAGTCTGGCAGAGGTAACTCACCTTGTCTAGTGCGGCATGCATGGATGTGGTTAGCATGGTGTCCAAACCTGGAACAGCAAAATGTGGGTAAGAGGAGCCATTGCTGGTCATGGGTCTTAATCTAAAACACACCATGTAACTTTGGACATTTACTAGAACCAAGCTAAATAGACTCTATCCAATCTACCACAAACATCTCAGACAGCATCACGGAGCGCACAACACCCTTCAGAATAGCCTCTAGGTCAGGGGTCGGGAACCTATGGCTCGCGAGCCAGATGTGGCTCTTTTGATGGCCGCATCTGGCTCACAGACAAATCTTTAATAAAAAAAAAATTATGTTAAAAATATAACACATTCTCATGTATTTAAATCCTTTAATTTCCAACCATATTCATGGTTGCGCATGGCTGGAGCCAATCACAGCTGTCCTCCGGGACAGCACCAAATTTTTATTGGATAATGCGTAACGTACACAGGTTGTTGTGAGGACAGGAAGTAAACTTCCCTCCTTTTAATCAAGTTCGCCTTTGTTGAGAGAGCAGGTTCTGCAGTGTGTCTAATATGCAATCATAAAATTGCATCGATGAAACGGTCAAATTGTGCTTTGGAGAATTTCGTGAGCGAATTCGTCTTTTTAAGTTCATCACCCATCCACACGAGTGTGCCGTGGACAGCGCCGACCTGAGTTACATCCCCGGTGTCTCCGTCAGAGATTTTGAGCTACAAGCTGCTGACCTGAAGGCCTCAGACATATAGGTGAATAAGTTCAAGTCATTGAATGAAGATTTGGAAAGACTTCCATGACAGCAAGCAGAGTTGTCGAGCAAACACAAGTGGGGAGAAATAAAAAAAATAATAAAAAAAACTTCAACCCGCGGACCAGCTAATGGTGAAAACTTGGAACGCGTTTCCCGTCACATACAACACACTGCAGCGTGTGAGTATTGCTGTACTGACAATGTTTGGCCGTACGTATGCATGCGAGCAGTCTCTCTCACATCTAAAGAACATTAAAACCAACCTACGATCACGTTTAACGGATGGAATTCGCAACGCTTGCATGACGCTTAACCTTACCACTTATCAACCAGACTAAAAAAACATCAGCAAAACCATGCAGCATCGGGAGGTTGCATTAATGGTAAGAAGTAATTTATTCATCATTAGTTAGCAACAGCATAACAACGTTATTAAAAATAATTCAGAGACTTGTTGTACTTTAAAAGTGTTGGTCTTACATAAAATGCACACATTTACTTGTATTTAGCTTTAAACATATTGTATGGCTCTCATATAATTAAATTTTAAAATATACTGTATGGTGTTCATGGCTCTCAGCCAAAAAGGTTCCCACCCCTGCTCTAGGTATTACCACTGCTAGACTAGATTTTTTCAAGAAACTGTATTGTACAGATTTATAAATATGTAGGCATAACCTTCAAATCTGATAAATATTTGAAATAAATATTCAGTTCTGATAAACAAATTAATTAGCTACAATTATTTTGATTTAGCTCAGCTAAGGCTTATGGCATACAGAACACAGTCACTTGTTATTCCTAATATATTCAACAAAGAATATTCACCTACACTTGTATAAATGTTTGAGACGGCGCGGGTGAGGACTACTCCACTTTTTCCTAACTTCCTAATCTCAAACAAAGGCTGAAACAGGAATCTCTGACTGAAGTGTAGATGAATCCATAAGTCGGTGGCTTGGACATGTTCGATCACAGCTTTGATGACATCACCGGCAGTTGAGGGATCTATCAGGAATCTGGGTGAAGATGCCATCCAAACAACCCCCCCCCCCCCCCACCCCGTAACTAGACACCGTGGATGGATAAAACTAATGCTGCACAGTTAAGTGCATAAAATCAATTGTGATATGGACCTGCGCGATTATTTAATAGTTTACAGGTAGGGCTGGGCGATATGGCAAAAAAGTAATCTTGATCATTTTTGGCCCATATTGAACGATAAACATTTCGATATAAACTGTCAATGCTGCCAACTTTAAAAGAGAATCCCAACAATGACTGAAGCCACAAAAATTGAAGACTTCATTAAATTACATTTTAAAGTATAGTTTATTAACAAAAACAGATGACACATTTGGCCATAAAAATTAAGATACTATATGCACATGCTCAGAATCTGAGCAAAGAGTTTTATAAAAATATATATATAAATATAAAACAAATACTTGTTTGTGATGATAAATTACAATGTTTTGAGATTTGTAAACAATAATGAGAAACAACATTTAGACCACACACACACTAGGGCTCTTTTTATCCCACAATTCAGAGTTAAATGAAGGCTATTTCACACGGCACCAATAAACTGACATAATGGCTTAAACATGCAGTGACAACAAAAATGGAATGAATTATGCAGCTGTCAATCTGGGCCAGGACAATTTCACTTTTACTATATAGTCGGGTACCTGCTAGGTGTTGTATAGTTCATATTTGCCTGGCCAGAATGGTTTAAGCCACCAAAATGACGTTTTTATTGATAACTGCTCAGCTTTGGCCAGCGTGAACACTCCCGTTAGTAACGAGGTGAATAAGGAGCTAAACTTCAGCCGCAGAATGAGACGCTGCGCAATAAGGAGCCAAACGAATCGGAAGCTGCTTTTATTGATAAACTGCGCAGCTTTGGCCAGCGTGAACACTCCCGTTAGTAACGAGGCGAATAAGGAGCTAAACTTCAGCCGCGGAATGAGACGCTGCGCAATAAGGAGCCAAACTTCAGCCTCGTGTGCTTAGGGGCATCATATCTTTCACTAGAAAGTTAGAAACGGCCCTGGTTATATCCTTGATCCTTTTGGACACCTTTCATAAGGTGTAATGGCCACGAGAGACGACACGATCGATATCTGCTTTGGTGCAGCCCCACTGCTAGCACTGCTAGTTGACGGAGTAGCATCGGGTCACATGTTCATGCTCTCAGTGTGGTCGTGTGGGCGATGCGTTCATATAACGGAGTTCGTGCTACCTTTTTTGTCGACAATTTCTGCATCTTTGGATAATAACTCGAGGTTAGGTTCACTTTCGTCGCTACTTCCACTCTTTTTTTTCTGTCGTCCTGGTGTCAGGTTTGCAAAGTGCGGCAGGAAATTAACTTTGACCTGCACGGCACGCACAAGCTGCACGCTGATTGGTTGTTGTCGTGTTGTTCTGCTGTGTGATTGGCTCTTAGATTAATCCATATCGAGCAAAAAATGTCTAGAGCTTTTCATCGTTTTTAAAATGAAATAAATCGCGATTTGATATGATATCGTTTATCGGCCCAGCCCTATTTACAGGTAACATGCACGGTCAGAAATTTAAGGGGTGTTTGGCAGTAATGTAAGGATGAACAGGGCCCCCAGAGTGGGCAATAAATCTAGTACCTTCCAGAACCCTGCTCCCAGCACGAAATATTAGTATCATGAACAGAGCTCATGCAAAATTACTTTATAAAAGGTATTAAAAACTCCAACCAGATGAGTCCCACGTGACACTAGGCTAATGTATGCACAAGAGGGGGAACCACGTGAGGCATGGCTAAGCCCTGCAACCACATCCGATTGGATCAATCACCCGTGGGGCGGACCGACACTAAAGGGTTAAAAACTCAGGGTCCAAGCACATCGTCACCTTTTCTAAGGGTTGAACGACATCCACCGGCTGAAAGTCAGCTGCAACTGGCAGCATTAATAACACCATAAGTGTTAACTGTAGTGTTAACATGCAGGTCATAGAATGTGGAGATTGTCAGTACAGCACACTTGAACTCATCACATTCTCTGACGAGACCTTTCGTGGTCGCTGATAATGATCATGAGAACCAGCTTCAGCAAGACAGTGGAGTTATTATGGACTTCATAAAGGGACTGATGGATCCTGCCCTGCTCTTCTGATTAACTGGACCCCGTGGAGAGAGTGGACTGTTCCCAGGATTTAATGTTCACACAAACTACAGTCCTACACCAGAGCTTCCTCACACACCAGTATACACAGGTGACATGAGCCGACCCGTTTAAACTAGCAGCGGATCGCTCACTCTCACACTAACAGATAAAACATGTACAGGAGCCGTAACGACAGAGCTGTACTGAAATAAAAAAAAAACTTTCTTGTCTCAGTTTATTGTACACAGAAACCTTTATTTACTCTATACTGAGCTTTGTACTAGAGACCTGCACTCCCGCGGGAGTACCGCGGGACCCAGCGCACAGAGTGCGGCGCGGGACAAAATTTGATGGGTGAATGTGGGTGCGGGCGGGAAGGTCCTCAGGTATGTGCGGGATGTGGGAAAATAACATTAATCGCGGGACTCCCGCAAAATGGAATTATCTTAAAATTGATTTATTTTTAAACAAATACTGTATTATTTATCTACTCAGTAGCGATTCTATACTCAATTGCTCCCTGCCGTCGGAAAAATCCGTCCCGCGCACGTCTCTACTTTGTACTGAGCTTTGTACACAGTAAATAAAGCAGATGCTTAGGCTGCCGTAAAAAGTGTAAGAATGGTGTACTGATTGTCACTCTCACTCTCACTCACACACACACACACACACACACACACACACACACACACACACACACACACACACGAGGATTAGCCATTAAAACCAAAGCAGTGTAGGTCCGAGTGACAACACAGGACCGTGTAGAAAAGTTTTTTTTGTTTTGTTTTACTGCTGCTGGATTGTGGAAATGAAGGTCACAAAAAAACAAAAACGTAGAACTCAAAAAATGCGTGTTATTATTATTAGTCACAGAAACAACCAGAAGACTTATGACTATATTAGGAATCTGTACCATGTCATTGCCCGTCACCCATATTTATTTATTTATTTATTTTTTTAATTAAGTCATGTTTGTAAACTTGGTTGAAATGAAATTAAAGTCACTTCATCATATTGTCTGGGTTGTGCTGAAAAAAAAAAAAGATAAGTCCGTATGTACTGCACATTCCTGAGCCTATGCGCGCGCACACACACACACTGTATATGCTAATATTATAAAGCTATTGTTTGTACAGTGTCTCCCACTGTGTGTGCGCGCGTGTTATATATTATATATATAAAATGTCGGCTGGTTCAGAGGAGTTCCACCGTGAGCACATTTTAGACCTGAGAGAATCATTATATACACATTATATACGATCATTATATACACATGACTTACCTTATAGATTTTACTATATTTATAATTATTAGTTAATTTGTTGGCAATATAAGCACTACACCTCAGCCTGACGTGGTGTGACATGTTTGTGCAGCTGGACCACTTGCATAAGTGACAATAACATACAGATGTGAACTTTATCACCCCGTGCGGCCCCCCCCTCTCGCCCCTGTAGATTTAATATCCCACTTTATAAACTCTACTCATATTTAAATCTCTCTACATTTCACTGTCAGTATATAATATTCATTCTGGAAATTTAATGTTATAAATTTATTAATTATGTAATTAATTTTTGCTTTCATTTATTTATTGCTTAAATGGTTCTTGTTCAGAGGAGGTGTGAGAATCATTTTACTGCATGTTTACAGTTTATAGTCGTGTGTCTGAATGTGAATAAATACATTAATCACACTTATATATGTGGCACATAAGATCTGTAAATAACCACAATTTGTTAATCAGTAAACACACACTTACCCATAATTTCAGGTTTTTCTCTGGCATCAAAACACTGCATGCTGGGAAAAAGAAAAAGAGGACAAGATAAAGTCTAACCCAGTAATTAAACTATAATTAGACAAGGTGGGGTTTGAGACCATAACTAAGTTATTAACCTAGTTAACCCAGTGTAAGAGCCATATCGTACTTGTTATGAATTTGTTGTTGTGTTTATTTTATTTGTTGTTATTTCATTTATTCTACCTTGTTCTATTCATTAGTAAAGCATTAAGCATTAAGTTTGTTACATAAGCCATAAGCTTTAAAGTTCTAAGTTATGCATCCATTTTGACAATCGTAAGTTGGTCTGTGATGTCATTCCACTATTAGATGCAATTGTAAGACTGAGAGAGAGTTCAGTTTAGATGCGGAAGGCTACGGAAACACAAGCTTTTGACCATAAGCTGGGAATGTAAGATACAACAACTAGGTTGTTGCAACCGTAAGCTCGTAAGCTAATGTGAGATCCCGGTAAGCTAAGAATTTAAGATACAGCAACTAAGTTGTTATAACCGTTAGCTCCTGTAAGTAGAGATATACTACAAGAGTGTTGTTATATACGTAAGCTAAGACTATAATTTACAAGATACAGCAAACAGGTTGTTGTAAAAGTCAGAGATTTGCAAGATGCAGCAACTGGTGTCTGTAATCACAGTGGATTTACTCAAGACGACTGTATGAAGTGTTGATTCTTTGATGCTGACAAAATAAACTACAAGAGACAAAGAGATCGGACTTCTGTTGTGTGAGTGAAACTTTAACCCAAAGCTATGCGTCAAAACTGGTGAAATAATATGACCGCATCTACACCCAGTGTAAGTATGTATCCAGTGATGTAAACTTTAAAGCACTTTTTGTAAGTCGCTCTGGATAAGAGCATCTGCCAAATGCCCAAATGTAAATGTAAATCTAAACAACTGGATTACAGTAGAGCTGAAGTAATATGAGGTAGATGTCAACCAGGTCACCAGGCTGCGGTCAGAACACTGTAATTATTATAAACAATATACATTAATGAGGTGTGTGTGTGTGTGTGTGTGTGTGTGTGTGAGGAAAACACTTGTTACAATGAAGTGTCTCAATGAGAATGTAATCACTCACTTGTCACTCTGTCCAACGCTCGCTCCTGTTAAACAAAAAATAAAGACAAAACTGAGTGAGTGCGTGTGTGTGTGTTATTCCTCAAATAATTACATTACAATTAAGGAGCAGCAAAATAAACTTTAGAATATGAGGAACAACATGATAAAATACCACAACTATTTATTTATTAATCTGTGTTAGATTTCACAAACCATCACAATGTTAATAACATCCTGATACAATATAACTTTTTTTTTTCATTTCATACTATTTTGTACAAAGTTAGCAGATCATACAGGATGCTGTGCTGCCTGCCAATCTACTATAGTTTTAACAGTTTATAGCACCACCTGTAGGATTATAGAGGAACTGCAACATTTTACCATCTCAAATAAAGCGAAACCTCGGATTGTGAGTAACGCGGTTTACGAGTGTTCCGCAAGACGAGCAAAGAGTTTAAATAAATTTTGACAATTTGACAAAACAAGCATTGTCTTGGTACCGAGTATCATATATCACGCATGCGCTTCTTGTTTTGATGCCAACTGAGCCAACGTTTTTTTTCTGCGGAATTGTGGGTAATCGTCTCCCCTGCTGGGTCTTAGTGCTCGTCTCTTACTGGTATAATCAACATCCGTGCACGCGAGTACTGTTTACTATAACACTGTGACCACGTGTGTGTGTGTGAAACATATTTTATTTTGTGTTTGTAAGCATGTTTGTACAGTGCACGTGTGTATATAATTAATAAATAAACCAGCACTTTACCTTTGAAAAGAATCATGACAGAGCGGAGTTTCTGTGTAAGGTAGAGAGAGAAAGTGTGTGTGTGTGCTGGTTTTTATTTTTACTTTACAGCAGTGATTCCGTTAGTTTGCGCTCACGCGAGTTTGACTGGCGATGTTCTTTGGAAATTTTTTCGATAAACAGTCTCTCTGTTAATGTGTGTGTGTGTGCACACACACACAGCGTGCACAAACTGAAACACTTATCTGTCGGGATTTATTATTACTTCTTTTTTTTTTTTTTTAAAGTACGGTGCAGGTTAATTTGTTTCATTTTTACTATATATTTTGTAGGGCTGCAACAACTAATCGATAAAATCGATAATTATCGATAATGAAATTCGTTGTCAACGAATGCTGTTATCGATTAGTTGGGCTGCTCACGTTACTGAGAAGCGAGATCACAAGATGCACAAATACACACAAATGGAGGTTACAGAAGTGTTTGCAGGAAAAAGTGCGTGCACCAAGTCCTCCCAGGTATGGGAGCAATTTACATTAAACGCCTCTTATCGGGTGTTAAAATCGAGCGTTTTTTTTTTAATCGGGCGTTCGTAGTGTCCTGTGAGCGCGGATGAAGCGCAGAGGGTTTTCTACACATAGGAGTCAATGAGTGTGTTCACACGGGCTTTGGTGACGTGCGTTTGTCCGTCTGTGCGGTTATATGGTGTCAAAAAAACGTTGCATGCAGCTTTTTCTTGGCGTTCAAATCCCAACGACTGCAAGGAAAACACTTCGAGTGCGATTTCTTCACGTTCATTTGACACTTCGGAGGACCGGATATATCCCATGATCCTACAGGCTATACACAGGGAAATGCGGGAAAAGGGCAAAATAAACAGAGTGAACCCAATAGCGGCGATTTTTTTCTCTCTCCCTACGTCGCTGTATTACGAGAATGTCTAGTATAGAAAAATGGTCTATATACACACACATACATACACACTCAGCAAAAAAAAAAGAAACGTCATGCATTAGGCATGCTGCAGGGAGGCACGATGACTGCTGATGTGGCTATAGGGCAATAAATCGCCATGTCCGCACTGTGAGACGCCTAAGACAGCGCTACAGGGAGACAGGAAGGACAGCTGATCATCCTCGCAGTGGAAGACCACGTGTAACAACACCTGCACAGGATGGGTACATCCGAATATCACTTTATTTTTTTAATTGAGACAAAAAAAAAAAAAAAAAAAAAAGGATAACATACATGAAAGGATCGAAATAATGTATAAACCGTGAAAAGGATGAAGCAAGAGACACTTCAATTAAAAATAATATCATAATAATCTAGAAGTCTATTATTCTTCTTATTAAGTTGAATTAATTTTAAGAGAATTTAAAATTGAGGTCATTCTTAACAACTGAATATGTCAGTGTATTTTTTTTTACTAATATATATATATATATATATATATATATATATATATATATATATATATATATATATATGGCAAGCCTTTAGGAAAATATTCATGAGAGAATTGAATGAAATTCGATATATATTGAATGGATTCTGAATATATTGAATGAAACATGACGTCATCGAAACACAGCACCATCTTTAGGAAGAATGAGCGAGTCCGCGAAAAACTTGGTTGCTGCGATTATGAGAAATGAAGAGATGGTCAACACGTTGGTGAGTGCGTGTACGGCCCATAGTGGTGCCGTAAGCCCCACTCAATATCGGATTTCCACATTCGAATACGTTTAAACCCACCACAAGTTATTACTTTTTCCTCCCAAATGTGTCACAGCTGCGTTTGGTTTTCCCAGTTGATTTGCGTTGTATTGAAGCCCAGCGTTTCGTCGTGAACTAGGCTGTTACGGTCAGTTTCTTGCTCTAATTAATTTCGCCCTCTGTGAATGTTCTTGGCTATGAGCTCGCCTTATGCCTAATTCTGTTGTTTGCACATCAACTGGACTCTTAACTGCTTCGGCTTGATTGTCTTTGTTTTTGGTTTGAATACGTATCAGTGAGTGTAACCGTCTTCACTCTCGCTACCAAACATCACTTTATACAACACTAGTGTGAGTACTCGGACGTGGAAACGAGGAGGAAATGTTGACCATCTCTTCTCTTTTTTGCGGACTCACTCATTCTTCCTAAAGATGGTGCTGTGTTTCGATGACGTCATGTTTCAATCAATATATTCAGACTTTTCATTCAATATATATCGAGTTTCATTCAATTCTCTCATGAATATTTTCCTAAACGGCTTGCCATAATATATATATATATTTTAAAAAAATACACTGACATAATCAACATTTTTGTGTTTAACAATAATTGCAGATGGCAAGTTGACAGCGCGCGCGTGTGTGTATGTGTGTATGTGTGTATGTATGTATGTATGTATATATATGTATGTATGTATGTATATATGTATATATATATATATATACAGTCAACTTGCCATCTGCAATTATTGTTAAACACAAAAATGTTGATTTACATAAAATAAGGTTTAAATGTCAAAATTAAAGATCATTAAAAAAATGCAATAGCCACATAGTTTAAAGTTTACTTTAATACATAAATAATAATAATACCCTGATTTATGGTTTTATATAGTTAAGCAAAACATCAAATTAAAAGCGTTTAGTTTTTATCCGATTAATCGAGGAAAAAAAATAAATTATCAAAATAATCCTTAGTTACAGCCCTAATATTTTGTGTTAATTATTTTTATGTTTTTCTTATTTTGGGCTGTAGACTGAATAATTTGAGTTTCCATTATTTCTTATGGGAAAATTAAATTTGGTTTAAGAGTGTTTTGGAATACGAGCCGCTTCCAGAACGAATTATGCTCGTAATCCGAGGTTCCACTGTATATATACACTTGCAATCAGAAATATTCAACCCCTAAAGAGTTTTAAAGATTTATAAATAGAAATCTTTTCAAAGTGCAGGATTCTGCTTTGGATGGCTTCTTAATGAGTTTAGGGATACATAAAATCAACATGGAAAATGTATAATGTATTATTTGTGTGGAACAGTATATTTTGTTAAGATCGCCATTTCACAATTATTCAACCCCTATATAATATTGTTGTTTTTAAAGCTTTCTGACAGTTTTTATAGCCTGAAGTAGGGTTGGGTATCGTTTGGGTTTTTTTTTCGATACCGGTGCCAAATCGATACTTTGAAAACGGTACCGGTGCCAAAACGGTGCCTGAACCGATACTTTTAAGCCACAAAATTATAGTGGATGACTCAAGAACGAATTTTTATTGAACAAAAAAATTTTATGCTTAAAATTGAATATATTAATAGTTTAAAGTATATATGAATATGTAAGCTTCAAATTTTAGCAATTCTTTTGCAGAAATTTCACCATATTTGCCTTTTCTGTCAAAATACGACTCCTTTCCTGACTTATTGCCCTGCACAGGACATGTATAGCCTCTTTACAATGGTAAATGGGGTCACTGTTGTAGTACTACTAGTACAGGCTGGAAAGCCATAATTATAAACAGAATCCATGTTACATTAGTTTTTTACAAATCGTTTGACTATTTGTTAGCATGAATGCAAGATTTGCATTTTGCTATTAACATTACATTATCCTACTAAAACGTAAAACATTCGCTGCACGTCACGGTGTCGGAATCCTTTCTTGTGAAATACAGCCACACTTTCGACCGTTTAGTTTTAGCGAAAGTTGTTTAATTTAGCAAGCTAAGATAGCGGTAGACCGCCTGCTGCCGTCAGAGCGAGTGTAACGTTAGTTGCTGCATTCACGCACATCTCGGCTGGTCTCATTTCCTGATGATTTGTGCATTTATTTTTTTTATTTAATCTAAAACTATTAATCTACAAAAATATATGAATCTAGCCTGAAGTGGAGCTGAAACATCAGTAAGTCTTTGGGAACACTATATAACGATCCTTCATTTGCTTTAGCTGTGATGCATATATAAACCCCGACCATGAAGGTGTTCAAGGTGAGTTGCAATCATGGGAAAGACAAAGGAGCTTCCACAAAAGCTGAGAGAGGAGATTATTTCATCACATCTGAAGGGCCTTGGCGATAAGAAGATTTCCAAAAGATTTAACATTCCAAGAGACACCATTGGGAGCATTATAAGGAAGTTTAAAACTTATGGAACAGTTGCAAACCTGCCTGGCCGTGGAAGAAAGCTCACAATTTCATCAAGGGCCCTTAGCAACTTAGTCAGGACAGCTAAGAAAAACCCCCGTGTGACTGTAAGACAGCTACTGGATGACATGATGAAGGCTGGTACAAGTGCTTCAGCTGAAAGACGTGCACTGAATAATCAAGGACTTCATGGCCGGACCTCAAGACGCACTCCACTCCTGACCTCAAGGAACATCAGGAGTCTACTAGAATATGCCAGGAGGAATTTGGATAAAACTACAGAGTTCTGGGAGACAGTTCTATGGACTGATTAAACCAATCTGGAACTTTTTGGACATGTGGACCAGCGGTATGTCTGGCATGCAAAAGGTCAGGTTTACGACTAGAAGAATACCATCCCCACGGTCAAGCACGGAGGTGGGTCAATAATGATGTGGGGCTGTTTTTCTGCAGCAGGAACTGGCAATCTTGATTGTGTACCTGGCATCATGGATTCCCAGAAATACCAGGTCATTTTTAAGGAGAACGTGATGCCTTCTGTTGACAAATTAAACCTTGGTGAACATTGGATCTTACAGCAAGACAAGGATCCCAAGCACACCTCCACATCAACCAAAGCTTGGCTGGGGAAAAGATGCTGGAGTGTCCTGTTCTCAGTCACCAGATTTAAATCCAATTGAAAATCTCTGGTGTGATTTGATGGCAGTTGCAGCACGAAAGCCATCAAACATCACTGAGTTAGAGGCTTTTGCACGTGAAGAATGGGCAAAGATTACAATCGAGAGGGGCAAGAAGTTTGTCAGCACTTATTGAAAACGCTTGTTAGAAGTTATAAAAAACTAAAGGGCGATCCACAAGCTACTGAAGCTGGGGGTTGAATAATACTGCACATGCTCATGTGTTACAAGACTTACAATTTTCATTTGAAAATAGAAGTTAAGTCAACTTCTGTTGTCAAAGTAACTCAAATATGTATCAATAAATA
Source organism: Channallabes apus (assembly GCA_030522415.1). Classification (NCBI taxonomy): domain Eukaryota; kingdom Metazoa; phylum Chordata; class Actinopteri; order Siluriformes; family Clariidae; genus Channallabes; species Channallabes apus. The sequence goes on along the minus strand of CM060119.1, from coordinate 36,372,290 downwards.
TTGACTGTTATTTCACAAGTTTTTTTTTTTTCATTTATTTTCATTATCCTTCAACAACATCACTATACTGTCTATTGAGGTGAGGGGGTTGAATATTTCTGATTGCAAGTGAATATATATGATAAACTTTAATTATCGGCCAGCTCTACATTAACACCCCCTACACCCCCGCATGAGTTGAGGAGGAGAGACTCACCCACGGTCAGGTTTTGGATGTGAGTCAGTACAGGATCAGCCTTGAAGTCTCTAAATATCAGAAGATCAGACATTCACACACAGCCTCGTTAGATTCACACTCTCAGTGCGTACAGTGAGGTTTAAACCTGCATGTAGATCAGCTCACTTCGGGAACACGTGGACGTTGTTTTTAGCGGCGAAACTGACTCTTCGTGAGCTTCGGCGTTTGTCGATCGATCTGGTCTCGTCCTGGGGTTTGGGGGGGGGGGGGTCAAAGGTCAGGCACTGAACTCTAATATTTTATAAATATACATAAGAGAACAGCACTGTCGGGATTAGGGGAAAATCACCTGGTTCTCATCCTGATCGTTTTCCAACATAGTCACGGAAGGACGAGGAGCTTTCAGGATCTGTGGGGTGGAGTCACAGTCAGCACGGTCTCACACACACACACACACACACACACACACACAGCTCTGTCCTCTGGAGGAACTTTCGCTCACCGTTATTAACTATATATTTAATTCAAATAATATGAAAATAAAATTAATCATTAGACCAATAAAATGCTGTAATAATTTATAAAACATTGATCAGACTAATTTTAATAATAATAATAATGACTGATAGACTAGTGACTCATACACTCATTAATAATAAATAATTATTAAATGATGCCCTTAAAAAGATTTCCAGACCCCAGCAGGCCAGCACAGAGCGCGTCCACACAAACTACCACATTATATATAAATAAATAAAATGCATATATATACAGTGGTGTGAAAAACTATTTGCCCCCTTCCTGATTTCTTATTCTTTTGCATGTTTGTCACACTTAAATGTTTCTGCTCATCAAAAACCGTTAACTATTAGTCTAAGATAACATAATTGAACACAAAATGCAGTTTTTAAATGAAGGTTTACGTTATTAAGGGAGAAAAAAACCTCCAAATCTACATGGCCCTGTGTGAAAAAGTGATTGCCCCCCTTGTTAAAAAATAACTTAACTGTGGTTTATCACACCTGAGTTCAATTTCTGTAGTCACCCCCAGGCCTGATTACTGCCACACATGTTTCAATCAAGAAATCACTTAAATAGGAGCTACCTGACACAGAGAAGTAGACCAAAAGCACCTCAAAAGCTAGACATCATGCCAAGATCCAAAGAAATTCAGGAACAAATGAGAACAAAAGTAATTGAGATCTATCAGTCTGGTAAAGGTTATAAAGCCATTTCTAAAGCTTTGGGACTCCAGCGAACCACAGTGAGAGCCATTATCCACAAATGGCAAAAACATGGAACAGTGGTGAACCTTCCCAGGAGTGGCCGGCCGACCAAAATTACCCCAAGAGCGCAGAGACGACTCATCCGAGAGGCCACAAAAGACCCCAGGACATCATCTAAAGAACTGCAGGCCTCACTTGCCTCAATTAAGGTCAGTGTTCACGACTCCACCATAAGAAAGAGACTGGGCAAAAACGGCCTGCATGGCAGATTTCCAAGGCGCAAACCACTTTTAAGCAAAAAGAACATTAAGGCTCATCTCAATTTTGCTAAAAAACATCTCAATGATTGCCAAGACTTTTGGGAAAATACCTTGTGGACGGACGAGACAAAAGTTGAACTTTTTGGAAGGTGCGTGTCCAGTTACATCTGGCGTAAAAGTAACACAGCATTTCAGAAAAAGAACATCATACCAACAGTAAAATATGGTGGTGGTAGTGTGATGGTCTGGGGTTGTTTTGCTGCTTCAGGACCTGGAAGGCTTGCTGTGATAGATGGAACCATGAATTCTACTGTCTACCAAAAAATCCTGAAGGAGAATGTCTGGCCATCTGTTCGTCAACTCAAGCTGAAGCGATCTTGGGTGCTGCAGCAGGACAATGACCCAAAACACACCAGCAAATCCACCTCTGAATGGCTGAAGAAAAACAAAATGAAGACTTTGGAGTGGCCTAGTCAAAGTCCTGACCTGAATCCTATTGAGATGTTGTGGCATGAACTTAAAAAGGCGGTTCATGCTAGAAAACCCTCAAATAAAGCTGAATTACAACAATTCTGCAAAGATGAGTGGGCCAAAATTCCTCCAGAGCGCTGTAAAAGACTCGTTGCAAGTTATCGCAAACGCTTGATTGCAGTTATTGCTGCTAAGGGTGGCCCAACCAGTTATTAGGTTCAGGGGGCAATTACTTTTTCACACAGGGCCATGTAGGTTTGGATTTTTTTTCTCCCTGAATAATAAAACTCCTCATTTAAAAACTGCATTTTGTGTTTACTTGTGTTATCTTTGACTAATAGTTAAATGTGTTTGATGAGCAGAAACATTTTGTGTGACAAACATGCAAAAGAATAAGAAATCAGGAGGGGGGCAAATAGTTTTTCACACCACTGTATATTTGTAAAACTCATGACCCTGAGTATCTCAGTGTGTGTGTCATTAACATTAATCATCACACAGGACCATTAGAGCGTCTCCTCCGCCTCAGAGTACCTACCGATGAGAGTCTTCTTTTTGACATTCCCTCCCCGCTGTGCCTAAAAACAACAATATAAACAATAGGGTAAATAAATAAGACTAAATCTAAAGTCTATTTACTCAGTGATGTGTAGATCTACAGCGGAGTGTCATCTGTAAATCACACACATCCTGAGCCTGACCCCTGATGAGCTGCTCCTCGATTACACCACATGTGGGTGAGTTTTAATCAGGAAACGAAGGGCCGTGTGTACGAGGGGAGTTCGAGTCAAACCGGGACTTGTGATGACTCTCCTTCTGAATGAAGGTGTAAAAGTGTTCACAGAAGAGTTGCGTCCAGTGTGGTGATGATCAGGTGTGTCAGAGCTCACTGCAGACACTTACATCAACACTCCTCATCACTCAGTGTCCACAGATAAATGTCTACTTTAGGGCACTGTTCACTAGTCCTGGTTCAGTGTGCGTCTGATACATTTCATTTTATTTCATGTGAAAGTTGTTGTTTTTCCCTCTGTGGTCTAACACACATAATACACACCTCCTATACTTATTATACACTAATGTTAGTACGCGTCACTCACTGATGGTTAAAGAGTTTGTTGAAACAATTAAAAGGTTAAATAAAAAATAAAAAAATCTCCTGATTTTTAATGTAATCAGTGATAATAATAATAATAATAATGATAAAAATAATAATATTTAAGGTTGAAGTCCGTGTACGTGTGTGTTTCTGTACAGCAGAACTCTCTGTCTAACTTATTAATAGACAGAAATGACATTCTGTAAGGTTGAGTATCTGACGCCTTGTTTACACTAAGTTGTCCTTCTTTGGTGCTCAGACAAATACACTCCCTGTTCGGTAATCGGAGAGAGAATCACAGATGAGAAATGGAAAAAGTAGATCAGATAAAGATGAAGTTTTGTCTTAAAACGACTCCAGCGTGTTAAAATTCACTTATACCACTTCAGCGCTGTTATTTCAGACAAAGTGAAAATATGAACTAATCCTAGGGCTGGGCCGATAAACGATATCATATCGAATCGCGATTTGTTTGATTTTAAAAACGATGAAAAGCTCTAGACATTTTTTGCTCGATATGGATTAATCTAAGAGCCAATCACACAGCAGAACAACACGACAACAACCAATCAGCGTGCAGCTTGCATGTGCCTTGCAGGTCAAAGTTAATTTCCTGCCGCACTTTGCGAAGCAAACTTGAGACCAGGACGACAAAAAAAAAAAAAGTGTGGAAGCAGCGACGAAAGTGAATCTAACCTCGAGTTATTATTCAAAGATGTTGAAATTGTCGACAAAAAAGGTAGCACGAACTCCGTTATATGAACGCACCACCCACACGACCACACCGAGAGCATGAACATGTGACCCGATGCTACTCCGTCAACTAGCAGCGCTAGCAGTGGGGCTGTAGCAAAGCAGATATCGATCGTGTCGTCTCTCGTGGCCATTACACCTTATGAAAGGTGTCCAAAAGGAGCAAGGATATAACCAGGGCCGTTTCTAACTTTCTAGTGAAAGATATGATGCCCCTAAGCACACGAGGCTGAAGTTTAGCTCCTTATTCGCAGCTTCCGATTCGTGTGGCTCCTTATTGCGCAGCGTCTCATTCTGCGGCTGAAGTTTAGCTCCTTATTCGCCTCGTTACTAACGGGAGTGTTCACGCTGGCGAATGCTGCGCAGTTTATCAATAAAAACCTTATAAATATAAACTATACAACACCTAGCAGGTACCCGACTATATAGTAAAAGTGAAATTGTCCTGGCCCAGATTGATAGCTGCATAATTCATTCCATGTTTGTTGTCACTGCATGTTTAAGCCATTATGTCAGTTTATTGGGGCCGTGTGAAATAGCCTTCATTTAACTCTGAATTGTGGGATAAAAAGACAGCCCTAGTGTGTGTGGTCTAAATGTTGTTTCTCATTATTGTTTAAAAATCTCAAAACATTAATACATCATCAAAAGATACTTTTTATCATCACAAACAAGTATATATTTTTTTAAATAAAAATCTTTGCCTTGTAAAGATTCTGAGCATGTGCCTATAGTATCTTAATGTTTAAGGCCAAATCTGTCATCTGTTTTTGTTAATAAACTATACTTTAAAATGTAATTTAATGAACCCTTTAATTGTTGTGGCTTCAGTTTAATTTAAGTTGTTCAACATTGATGTTCAATAAATAATCATAGATAGTAGATAGTGTGTGTCGCCTTCAATTAATCAATCAAGTAATGCAGCCTTCATTCAAAAATCTCTCACTTGTGAGCATATTTACTGTACAAAACTCGTCAGTGAACTATGAGGGCAAAAAAAAAAAAAAAAGTTTATTAATCGAAATCGAGTTAAAATGTTCAATTAATCGAGATTTTGATTTTAGGCCAAATCGCCCAGCCCTAACTAATCCCAGTCAAAATATTCACTTTATCTTTTCTAATTAATATCTATTGCTGCAGGTGTTTGTTTACATTGAGACAGTAGCGCATTAGTAGATTATTATACAGTAGATTATTAAATCCAGCACATAACTGTTCATAACATCACTTTTACTCCACATTTAGATTTAAACTGATGCTGCAGATTAAACTACAGACAGAAGATCTAAGGCCTGCAGGAGGTTCAAGAAATTACAGACAGTTTTGTGTGATGCTGCGACAGACAGACAGAATATAACTAAACCTCTGTTATATTTATATAGATATATAATTACCTCAGACTTACCCGAGTCTCTGCTCCATTTTACACACACACTGAGGCTCACGCGCTGTTATTTATGTGTCCGTTGTCCGCGCGAGCTCCGTAAAAAGCCGCTAAGTGAAATAAAACGATATGACAAACTGTTACTACACCAGACAACACGCGCACATGTTTATTCACATTAATGTTTATATTAAATGATCAGAAAATGAACATTACCGAAATAAACCTGTAAAATAGTCCTGCTCGCGCTTCTTCCTGTCCACTGGAAGTTTGAAATTAACCGCCTAACACTACGTCGTGGCGCATGCGCAGGACACGCAAGACACCCTTGGTGTAGAAACGTAGATACCTCATTCTCCGCTTATCTATATGCGTGTGCGTATCCGCCATATTGGAGTGGTCTAGATCCGCTAATGAAACCAATGATATTATTAATAATAAAATAATAATTGCAATTCACTTAAATTTCACCCGATTTTTATAAAAAATTTGGTCTGTTATAATCGCTACAAAGTTAAATTAAATTCAGTTACTGAGAACAGATATATTTAAGTCTGTAAAAAAAACATTAATCCTTGAGAATAGTGTGAATCCATTGTTGTGTATTGTACAGTAGATCTGAAGTATGTATCTTTTATGTAAAAAATTTTGTGTGTGTGTGTGGGGGGGGGTGTTACAATATGTTCTATATGGTCAGCAGGATGTGAGGATTTGACCATATATGGTTGAATTGGAATTTGAGTGTGTGACATCATTGAGATGCGTGAGTGAAGTAAAGTTAAGCACAAGAAACCTGTGTGTCTGAGATTCTTTGTTTATGAGAGAGAATTGATTACCGGAGTGAACTAAGCTTAAAACATGGTGGCAGCGGTAAATTACCAATAAGAAAAGTGAAAGATTGAAGTAAATTGCTACGAAAAAAAAAAAAAAAAAAAAAAGCAATTAAGAGAGACGCGTGCTGATCATGGAGGGTGCTTTCGGATTGAAGCCTCCAGCGAATTTTGACTGGAATGCAACGAACATACCAAAAGCTTGGAAAGCATGGGAAGAGGAGTTTTCCCTGTACATTGATTTATCGCTTACAGATGCGGATGACAAGACGAAGGTAAAAGTTTTCCAATATCTAATCGGAGAAACTGGGAGAGAACTGAGTAAGACGCTAGGCGCTGCCCGCCCGGCTGACGGTGAACTGACGTTGGAATGGCTGTTAACCGCGTTCAGAAACCACTGTAATCCGGCACCGAACGAAACAGTAGAAAGGTACAAGTTTTTCTCCAGAAATCAGAACTCAGGTGAAATGATTGACAAGTATATTACTGATTTGAAAGTGCTGGTAGACACGTGCAATTTTGGTTCGGCTAAAGATTCACTGATTAGAGACCGAATTGTGTGCGGCATACTGAACTCACAAGTGAGAGAACGTCTTTTAAGAGAGTCAGACCTGACGCTTGAGAAATGCATAAGGATTTGTAGAGCATCAGAACTGTCAAAAGAGAATGTGATGACCATCGAGGGACAGAAAGTACACACAGTACAGACAATTAAACAAGGTCAGGGAGCCAAACAAACACCAACATCTAAGTGTATATTCTGTGGAAAACAGCATGAGTGGAAAAAACTGAGTTGCCCAGCTTATGGAAAGCAATGCAGAAAATGCGGCAAGCTGAACCATTTTGCTGCCACATGCAAAACAAAGGAGATTAAGAGAAAAGGAATACACAGTGTAGCAGAAATAGAAGAGGAACCGTTTCAGGAAATCCTAAGCCTTAGTTCGCAGATGAGGGAGGACAAACAGGAAAAACAACTTTTTGCAACCATGTTGATAGGAGAAAAACTAGTAAAATTTCAACTAGATTCCGGAGCCAGTTGTAACGTAATCCCCATTCAGCTGCTAAACCCTGACACAGTGATAGAAAAGACAGAACAGATTTTGGTCATGTATAATAAGAACACCCTGAAACCAGTCAGAAAATGCAGAATAAAAATAAGAAACCTGATTCAATTCAATTCAATTCAATTTTATTTATATAGCGCTTTTAACAATGGTCATTGTCTCAAAGCAGCTTCACAAAAATGAAAGAAATTTAACAAAAATAAATAAATTAATTAATTAATAAAATAAAATAAAATAAAATAAAATAAATAAAAATAAATAAAAATAAATAAAAATAAATAAATAAAATAAAAATAAATAATAAGAATAATAAGAATAATAATTATTATTATTATAGAAAAGAAAATAATTGGATATTAGATATATATATATATAGATTAGATATTAATAATAATGAGACGAATGAATGAAATGTCTCTGATGAGCAAGCCAAGGGTGACGGCGACGGTGGCAAGGAAAAACTCCCTGAGATGGCATTAGGAAGAAACCTTGAGAGGAACCAGACTCAACAGGGAAACCCATCCTCATTTGGGTGATAACAGATAGAAATGATATAACATCTTGTGTGTTGTGCAGGTGAAAATTCAATATGACAGAAATTATTTAAATTGACATGAAGACCAGTTCAGCATAGGGACGAGTCAGTAGGTGCAGAGGGCAGATGAGGTCTGGATCACTGGAAGCACAGGAGCAGCATGTGTAGCTCCAACCATCATAAAGCTGAATCCAGCTGGAGCTGCTCCTTCTCTGGATGCCTCAGGAACCTCGCAGGGTCGGCCTTTGTCTACAAAGAGAAACAGAAAACTCTACCGGCTGGAGTTCATTGTAGTCGAGGAAACTTCGTCAGTGCCCTTGCTGGGAAACAAGGCAGTGCAATCTTAATGGATCTGGTAAGAATACAGCATGAAAATATTATAGCAATTGATGATATTGTTACCACAGAAAGACGCAGAGAAAAGGAACCATGGGACAAGAGCAACATGCATAGGGAGTATGCTGATGTATTTGAAGGAGATGGATGCTTGGAAGGAGAATATAACCTAGAGGTGGATCCTGCAGTGAAATCGGTGAGACTTCCAAAGCAAAGAGTTCCTGTGGCACTAATGAAACATCTAAAAGATGAGCTGGGAAGTCTGGTAGAGAGAGGCATTATAGCTCAGGTGGAAAAGAGCCAGAGGTGGAAAGTAACGAATTACATTTACTCGCGTTACTGTAATTGAGTAGATTTTTTGTGTATTTCTACTTTTTTAAGTAGTTTTAAAAATCTGTAATTTTACTTTTACTTAAGTACGTTTTGTTTGAAGTATTGTAATTCGCTACATTTTAAATCATATTCGCTACTGAGTAAAAAATAAATGAATGAAAATTATAAAATAATAAAAATATTATGCTGTGTATAAATGCTCCGTTGCTCCGTGTGTGTATCATGTCCTGGTCGCGCGCCGCTCCAGACTCCACTCCAGGTTTTCTGACATCGGCATCTTCCTGACCTTCCACACGGTCGCTTCCGCCCTGAGTGACGTCATCGACTAGCGCGACCATGTATAAATCGGAGAGAGACGCGGGAAAGATGAAAGAGGTTGTGATTTTGGCCTTTTGATATTTGGTTGTGTATTCTGGTTTTGACTTTTTGCCTCCAATTGACTTTGATTATTGCTTTGTCCCTTTGGTTTGGTTGGTCTTTGTATATATTTGTAGATAATTTCATTGTTTTTGGTTTAGGGAGTCCGGGAAGGTACCTGTATTTTTGTTTCTGGGTTTTTTTTTGTTGTTTCTTTTTGCAGGTAATCTACCTACTAAATATAAATACAATTTTGTTTGTTATTTTGGCCTGGGTCCATCCTGAATCTGATCCTCCTCCTCCTCCTGTTGTGTGTGTGTGTGTGTGTGTGTGTGTGTGTGTGTGTGTGTATACAAACCTCATTATTTCATCAGTTAATGATTGGATCTAGTTCTTTCTGCCATATACCACCATTTCCATACAGTTTAAAATAGAACCCTGAACCATTCTTTTGCTGTTTGGCCCTAGACTGGGACGTAACACCATATTTAAGTGACCACTTTGATTTTCGAGCACAACAAAGACAACAGCTTTATTATGCAAAAGTGTTCCTTCAGTTAAAAACAACTAGTTTGAGATTTATATCTGCTCATCTTTTTTGAACTACGCTAGAATGCCTCATCCCACCCCCGCTGTGTGTTTTTTTTTGTTTTTATATTTAAAAAAAAAAAAAAAAAAAGCAGAGCCAGATCAATATACAATAATCTGTTAATATAAGAGTGAACATGGAAACACCCAAGGGCAAAACAATTCAGCAAAAGAATCACCCCCGCTGTTAATAAAAATTTAAATAAAAAAGTAACTCGGTAACTTTTACTCTGAGTAAATTTTTTAATGAGCTACTTTTTACTTTTATTTGAGTAGATTTTTATAAGGGTAACTTTACTTGTACTTAAGTAAAATTTCACTGAAGTAACAGTACTTGTACTTGAGTACAACATTTTATTACTCTTTCCACCTCTGAAAAGAGCACAGATTGGATTAGCAGCATGGTGGTGGTGAAGAAACCATCTGGAAAACTCTGACCCAAGACCACTAAACAAAGCTCTGAGACGTCAACATTTTCCCTTGCCCACCATAGATGATGTTCTCCCCGATCTGACCAAAGCGAGAGTCTTTACAGTGTGTGACGTGAAGGACGGGTTCTGGCACATAAGGCTTTCAGAAGAGTCAAGCTACCTCACTACCTTCGCAACGCCATGTGGCAGGTATAGATGGATTAGAATGCCCATTGGAATCAGCCCAGCTCCAGAAGTGTTCCAGCACAGGTTGACACAGGCATTGGAGGGGCTTCCAGGAATTTGGATAATAGCAGATGACATCCTTGTCTGTGGGGAAGGCGACAATGATGAGGCAGCTGAGAAAGATCATGACACAAAACTAAGACAACTTCTGGACCGTTGTAGAGACAGAAACATCAAATTAAACTTTAACAAACTCAAGCTAAGACAGAAAGAGGTGCCATACATTAGACACAGACTGACTTCCGAAGGACTAAAGATTGACCCAGAGAAGGTGAGAGTCATATTGCAGATGCCCAGGCCATCAGATGTGAAGGGACTCCAGAGATTATAAGGTATGGTGAACTATTTGTCCAAATTTTGCGCACACTTATCAGACAGCTGTGACACATTGAGACAGCTGACACACAAAGACGTGAGTTTTGAGTGGACTGAGGTACAGGAAGACGCATTCAACAAATTGAAACAAATGATTGCCTCGGCACCTGTTTTGAAGTACTACAATCCAGAAGAGGATCTGGTTCTTCAATGTGACTCCTCTGAGACAGGCCAGGGCGCAGCACTTTTGCAGGCAGGACAACCAGTCGCTTATAGCAGCAGAGCCCTTACAGCCACAGAAAAAGGATATGCACAAATAGAAAAAGAATGCCTGGCAATTCTTTTTGGAATTGAGAAATTTCACCAGTACACCTATGGCAGGAAAGTTGAAGTGCATTCAGACCACAAACCCTTAGAAACCATCATAAGAAAGCCTTTGCTTAATGCACCCAAGAGATTACAGAGAATGCTTTTGAGACGACAACGATATGATATTAATGTTGTCTATGTGCCAGGTCGACTGATGCTTCTAGCGGATACTCTCAGCAGAACGTACCTACCAGAGTGTGCTGCAGAAGGATCAGTAGAGACAGAAATTGAGACAATCAACATGTTGCAGTACCTGCCCATGTCAGAGGGGATTCTACAAAAGATACAGAGAGAAACTGCTAAGGATGAGACATTTCAGATGTTGCAGCAAGTGATAGCTCAGGGATGGCCAGAGGAGAAAACTCAGCTAAAAGAAGGGGTAAAACAGATTCTATAGGGGGTAATTCTTTTCTATAAGAGAAGAGCTTAGTGAACAAGATGGAGTGATTTTTAGAGGAGAGAGAGCTCTGATACCAGCAACGCTGAGAACAGAGATCATAGACAGAATTCATGCATCACATCTAGGTATGGAAAGCTGCTTACGAAGAGCAAGAGACTGTGTATACTGGCCTGGGATGAGTGCTGCTATTAGAGAACACATAGGGAAGTGTGCTGTTTGCAGAACTGTGGATGTGCGACAGCAGAAAGAGACAATGTGCGCACATGACATTCCGATAAGGCCATGGGCAAAAGTCGGGACAGATTTATTCTCATTCAACAACAGAGCATATCTCATCACAGTTGACTATTTCTCCAACTTTTGGGAAATTGATTATCTCCCTGATACCAGCTCAAGCACAGTGATACACAAGCTAAAGGCCCATTTTGCACGACACGGGATCCCAGATACAGTAATCTCTGATAACGGGCCACAGTACAGCTCTCAGGAATTCAAACAGTTTAGCATAGCTTGGGGATTCAGGCATGTGACGTCGTCTCCTGCATATCCGCAAAGCAATGGCAAAGCCGACTCTGCGGTTAAGACGGTCAAACAGCTCATGGGAAAAGCTAAGAGAACGAAAGCGGATCCATACCTGGCTATACTAGAGCACAGGAACACTCCATCTCAGGGATTCAATGCCAGTCCTGCCCAAAGACTCATGAGCAGAAGAACTAAAACATTACTGCCCACACGGGACAGCCTCCTGCAGCCAGGTGTTGTGAACACAGAGCATGCTGTAGAAGTCAACCAACGCAAACAAGCCTACTACTACGACAGAGGAGTGAAAGATCTTAGACCTCTGAAGGAGGGAGAACAAGTAAGAGTTCAGCTGGACACGAAGTTTAGAGCACACTGGACACCAGCAAAGGTGAAAAGGATGACCAATAACCGATCATACACTGTCAAGTTGGAAAATGGAACTGTTGTACGGAGAAATCGGAAACATCTCAGGACTGTGCTGGGAGGACCACAGACTGCAGACACACGGAACACTAATGTCATGCTTGAGCAGACTATTCATCCAGATGAGGGACATTCAAAGGCGGTACCAGAGTCACGCATAACACGCACACACCATTCAGACACCAGCAACAGTGTTGTGATAACTAGAAGTGGCAGAATAGTTAAGAGACCAACACACTTGAGAGATTTTGTTTGAATATGTTTAACTGATCTTAAAACACTGAAGTACAATTTTAAGTATGCACACAGTTTTAGATTGTTGTGCACAAGTTGTTTGTTGTAATGTTATGTTGTTTCTTGCATACAGTGTGTAGATGCGGTCACATTATTTCACCAGTTTTGACGCGTAGCTTTGGTTTAAAGTTTCACTCACACGACAGAAGTCCGATCTCTTTGTCTCTTGTAGTTTATTTTGTCAGCATTAAAGAATCAACACTTCATACAGTCGTCTTGAGTAAATCCACTGTGATTACAGACACCAGTTGCTGCATCTTGCAAATCTCTGACTTTTACAACAACCTGTTTGCTGTATCTTGTAAATTACAGTCTTAGCTCACGAATATAACAACACTCTTGCTGTATATATCCACTTACGTTAGCTTACGGTTACAACAACCTAGTTGCTGTATTTCACATTCTTAGCTTACCGGGAGCTCTCGTTAGCTGACGGTCAAAAGCTTGTGCTTCCGTAGCCTTCCACATCTAAACTGAACTCTCTAACATATGACAGTCACACAAATGCATGTAATAGTAGAATGACATCACAGACCAACCTACGATTGTCAACTTATGATGCATGACTAAGAAATATAAAGCTTATGGCTTATGTAACAAACTCAATGCTTAATGCTTTACTAATGAATAGAACAAGGTAGAATAAATGAAATAACAGCAAATAAAATAAAATAAAATAAACACAACAACAAATTCATAACAAGTGTGATATGGCACTTACATTCCAGCCCCTAATTGACAGGCATGGAGACTGACAATTACAATTTTGTGTTTTTTTTTTTTTTTTTTGATAAAGCTATGAAATCAGACATTTTTACCCTTCTAAACATTTTAAATCTTTTAAGTGTGTAATATTTATCTCAGATGTTTATATTTGCATATCAAATTTCATAACATATCACCACACATTTAACAGTCCATTTCACATATGAGGCACAGCTTGTCGATGGGTCTTTCCAGAGTGTTGGTCTTAGTTTTAACTAACACACGTCTCTGGAAACACTTTCGTGATTTATCCAATAACCCATGAATTGCTTGGAGAAGACTCATCAGTTATTAACACTATATCTCCAAGCTAGAGGTTTTTTTTGTTTTGAAACCATTTTTGCCGCCCCTGGAGCAAGGGCAAGTATTCACGTACCCATCGCTTCCAGAGCAGGTCTGACAGATGCTGGATCTGCTTCTCCCTGCGACATGCATAGATGTCTTCCTTTTTGAAGAATCCAGAGGGCAAGTTTGGCTGTTTTTTCATCAGCAGCAGGTGATTTGGTGTCAGAGGTTCCAGTTTGGGCGAGCGGCTGTTTCTTTTCACAGATGCCTTTCGTTTTGGCTGTGTGTGAATTCCCTGTTTGAATTCTGCTGCTGCTTTACCCTTTTGGAGCGTGATAAGTTCTTCCTTAAAATTTTGTCTTTGAGTGAACTTAATGATTTCGTTTTCTGCTCTTGTTAGGTCTTGAGCTTTTAGAGACTTGTGATTTTCTGTCTTTGGGTTATCTACTTGTGTTTTAACCCTTTCTGTTTTTTGTTTCAGCATGTCTCTGGTGCGAAGGATCCAGGCAACGGATCTTTTTAACGTGTGCCAGTCAGAGTGATGATTAATCAGTTTACTCACTGCGTCTGTGTCTGTGCATTTTGTAATGCTCACAATATTCACTAAAGCTGAGAGCTTAACTTCATCAGCATTTTCATCAAAATTTTCTCTTATTGATGTGTCGTGAATATTTTCAGGCCATTTGCACTCTGCTTCTTTGAGAAGGGAGGGACCATGGATCCAGTTGACATTTTTCATGAACTTTTCACAGGATACCCCCCTGGAGGCAGAATCAGCTGGATTTTGTGAGGTATTAACGTACCGCCATTGCTGTGACTTGGTTGACTCTCTTATAATGGCGATTCTGTTGGCCACAAAGGTTTTAAAACGAAGTGTTTCGTTATCAACGTATCTCAAAACAGTTGTACTGTCAGTCCAGAACATAGAGTCCAGCAATTTCAATTCTAGCTGTTCTTTCAACATTTTGTCATTTTTTACAGCGACCACTGCCGCAGTCAGTTCCGTCCGTGGAATGGTGGTTTGTTTCAGGGGTGCTACACGGGAATTCCCCATCATGAATGCACAGTGTGTAAGTCCATCAGCGTTTACTAACCTGAGGTATGAGACAGCTCCGTATCCCATTTCACTTGCATCCGAGAAGTGGTGGAGTTGTGCTGTAGCTGTAACTCCGAAGTCGGCTGGTTTTATGCACCTTGCTATGCTGAACTCGGACAGTCTGTGCAGCTCTTGCAGCCAGGTTTTCCATGCTTTTGCAAACTGCTCGGGAATGTCATCATCCCAGGCAAGTTTTTCTTTACATAGCTGTTGCATTAGAGTTTTGGCTGGCAGTATGACAGGCGCGAGAAACCCTAAAGGGCCATAAATCGAACTGGTGATTGACAGGACTCCTCGTCTTGTCACAGGTCGTTCCTTTAAACTAATCTTAAACTTGAACATGTCTGAGTTAATGCACCACAGCACCCCCAGAGCTCTCTCAATGGGCAGTGCATCTTTACTCGAGTCTGAGTCTCTCATGTCTTTGATCATTTTGCTCTCGGGAATGACAGTCAGTAGGGCACGGCTATTGCCTTTTGAGTTTAAAAGGTGAGAGTGCGCGCTGCTCGAGTGTGCACTGCTTGGACGCGCGCTGCTGTCTGCATTTCGGTTGTTGGGCATTTGAAAGGATGCTTTCTTAAGTGGGAGGTCGATGTAGGAGTGATTATTTGTGAACTGCAAAGAGTTATTACACATTTGTTCTACACTTTCAATGCAGGTTCGGTTAACTGTAACGGTCAATTCAATTCAATTCAATTCAATTTTATTTATATAGCGCTTTTAACAATGGTCATTGTCTCAAAGCAGCTTCACAAAAATTAAAGAAATTGAACAAAAAAAAAAAAAAAAAAAATTATATATATATATTATATATAAAATAATTATATATAAAATAATAAATAAATAAATAAAATTATAATAGAAAATAAATAAATAAAAACAAATAATAATAATTATAGAAAAGAAAATAATTGGAAGTGTGGATGTGTGAGAAAAATGTGCAGATAATAATGAGACGAATGAATGAAATTTCTCTGATGAGCAAGCCAAGGGTGACGGCGACGGTGGCAAGGAAAAACTCCCTGAGATGGCATTAGGAAGAAACCTTGAGAGGAACCAGACTCAACAGGGAACCCATCCTCATTTGGGCGATAACAGATAGAAATGATATAACATCTTGTGTGTTGTGCAGGTGAAAATTCAATATGACAGAAATTATTTAAATTGACATGAAGACCAGTTCAGCATAGGGACGAGTCAGTAGGTGCAGAGGGCAGATGAGGTCTGGATCACTGGAAGCACAGGAGCAGCATGTGTAGCTCCAACCATCATAAAGCTGAATCCAGCTGGAGCTGGTCCTTCTCTGGATGCCTCAGGAACCTCGCAGGGTCGGCCTTTGTCTACTGAAGCTGTCAAAATCTCCCGATGCCTCGGGATGCGTTAGATATCAAAATGACGTCCAAACTAGGTCCACTATTTGGACGTCCAACCATGACCCAACTTGAACGTCATTTTGACGACCTAATCTATCTTATTTTTTTTTGGACGTCATTTTGACGTCCAAACTAGGTCCACTATTTGGACGTCCAACCATGACCAAACTTGGACGTCATTTTGACGTTCAACATTTGACCTAATCTGACCAAAGACATATATATATATATAGTAATACAATATAAAATAAAAAAACAAATAACTTGATTATAGGCTTTAAATAAAATTAAAACTGTTAAAGGGAAACAGGAAAATGTAAAAAAGAAACATATTGTGGCGTGGGCGGGGCAGCGGCTGACGACCATCATGCTTTGCGACGGGTTGCTGTGGTCACCGTGATGAGGAAATGTGTTTGGGTTAATGGCTTCGGCCAAGTTTAGGTGTATTGACTATATGTGTGTGTGTGTGTGAGAGACTTGTTGAATGTGTTCTGGTTCATGCTAAGGCTGAATTAGGGTTGGTTCTCGAGTGATTGCGTTTCTTTTCCCGTGCATGCTGTACTTCCAGCCATTTGCATTGGGAAGCAATCAATCCAACTCGTATCTCCACGATAGCGAGCGACGCAGTGCGATCAAAGCGGAGCGGCGAGTTGAAGGTCGCGGGGTGGAGCCGCTGCGCAAATGCCGGGGCAAGCTACAGCGCTGTCAGCCGCTTTGGTGGAGTCAACATTAGACGTCGGAAAAAAGATGTCGCCTGGCGTTACAAAACAACCCCATCAATGGACGGAAATTGGACGTCCAAAAATGACATGAAAAAGACGTCACTACGACGTCAGAATTAGACGTGCGGTAGACGTCGAAAAAAAGACGTCGCCTGGCGTTACAAAACAACCCCATCTATGGACGGAAATTGGACGTCCAAAATGACATGGAAAAGACGTCGCTACGACGTCACCTTGCGCAGTGGGCTAATAGTTGATTTACTAGAAAATTATACTGTTATTTGCATTTACTAATTATGAAAATCAGAGAAATATATAATTTGCGTAATAATTTACTTTAACTTTCTCAAAATCCAAAGAAGGTTCAAGTTTGTATAGCATTTTTTTTGGTTGTATTTGATTTTTTTTGTTTTGTTTATTATATTAGGAATTGGAGAAATCCTGAATATGGCTGTGCTACAGCAGCCATCTCTTAGCCTTAATAACTTTTATACACACTTCCACCCAAACTCTGATTTGGTGTACTCAAGATTTCATGTAAAGTAGAGAAAGGTTCACAGAAGTTTGCATGAGTCAATTTGCCTAAAAGAACCAAATTGTAAACTCAATATTCAAAAGGCATGTTTACTCTCTCGCTGTACCTCTGTTTGTTGTACTCTAGTTTTCCCTAGAACCCTAGTTATTATTATCCATGTCTGAGGAAATCCTTCCTGCTGTTTCTTACCAATTTTTCTTGATTTATTTACAATGATCCTGCCCAAACTTCTGCGGTCTTTAACAGATTGTATTATAAGCATTTTTTTGTTGTTTTTATTAACCATAGGCATTATCCATGTGAGTTGTTTCAGAGACATGTATTTTTTTGGAGTGGTTTGCAGTCACACAGTGACCTATGAATCATGTCGGGTTACTTTGCTGTAACCCTGTTCCCTGAAAAAGCGGGAACAACATGCTGCATGAAAACGCCATGGGAAACGTCTCTGTTGCCCGGTTGTGAAGCACATGTGTGTCAAACATGGCAAAAACTTTGGCTTATATTACCTCGGTCAGGTGACGTCATCTGATAAGGTACACCTGCAGGTTATAAATAGGACTGAACCTAAAACATGCTCAGGTCAATTTTTGTCTGAAAAGACATCCAATCACGCCCGCAGTGTGGCATTGGAGCGCAGCATCTCGTTCCACTTTTTCAGGGAACAGGGTTACAACAAAGTAACCCGAGACGTTCCCTTTTGTCGCGGGTTCTAAGAGGGATAGGAAAGACCAGGAGACAGTACTGCGGTGACAAAACAGAAAAGGTTTTTATTACTTTCAGTTTGTCTCTCTTTTCGGCGGGCTCAGAGCAAACCAACGAAGTACATTCTTAAACATCAACATAAATAAATAAGGAAACGCTGAACTTTAAGAGCCACCTTACTGAAACTTCTCCTAGAGGAAAAGGGGCCTGGGACAGATTCGGACCGCTACTATTGGGCTTGACCAAGGGCTTGTGAACTCTTCGATTATGCTGTTTTGTAGCATGTTCTTTACCTTGTTGTCTATTGCGCTGCGTCGAGCCTCTGGTGCATGATATGGCCTCTGGCGGGCGATTACCTCTGGGCATGTTTTCATGTTGGGCCGAACTAAATGTGTGAGACCTGGTTCCGTGGAGAACACATCACAGAATTTATCTATTCCCTCATTTAATTCTTGATGCTGAGTCGGTGTGAGATCTTCTCCTCTCTGTATCATCCTGTGAGTCTGTGATTCAGGGGATATAAAGGCAAATGCTGATATGCATGGCATATCCATTTCTTTAATAAATTTATATGATAAACTTCAGTGGCTTTTCTCTTACCCGGTTGTTGTAGTCTGTAATTCACAGGCCCTACCCATTCCACGATGGTGTAGGGGCCTTGCCACCATGCTATGAATTTACAAGAAGCACTGGGGAGCAGCAGTACTCTGCAGAGTACTCTGTCGACATGCCGAAATTCTCGGGGCCTCACTCGTCAGTCGCACGCACATTTTTGTTGTGTTTGAGCTTTTTCCAGGTATTCTTTCACTATTGGAAGTATATGATTGATTTTTTCTTTAAGATCTTGTAAATACTCTATTACCGACCTGTATGTTCTTCCCAGGCTTCCTTAGCCATATCAAGCAAGCCATGGGGTCTTCTCCCAAACAGTAGCTCAAATGGTGTAAAACCGCTAGAAGCTTGGGGAGTTTCTCGTACTGCAAAAAGGATGTATGGGAGAAGTCCGTCCCAGTTTCGGCCGCTTTCGTTGATGACTCTTTGTAACATCGTTTTTAGCATTTGATTAAAGCGCTCGACGAGGCCATCTGTCTGGGGATGATAGACCAAGGTGCGGATCTGTTTGACCTGTAACAGTCGACATACATCAGACAATAATTTTGACATAAATGGTGTACCTTGGTCGGTGAGAAGCTCTTTAGGTAGTCCCAGGCGACTGAAGAAAAGTACCAATTTTTCTTAGAGGATTGTCTTCGGGGTATTGTGTGGTGTGGGCCAGGGGTAGCTCAGTGGTTAAGGCATTGGACGATGGTTCGGAAGATCCCAGGTTCAAACCCCACAACCACCAAGTTGCCACTGTTGGGCCCTTGAGCAAGGCCCTTAACCCTCAACTGCTCAGATGTGTAATAAGATTTTTAAAAAAATGTAAGTCGCTCTGGATAAGAGCGTCAGCCAAATGTCTAAATGTAAATGTGTAATCTACTATTACTATGGACCAGCTATGCCCACATTGCGGTCAAATCCCATGTGACACCTATAATATGTCGTACTTGAGCAGGAAAGAGAATGCTTTTCGTGGCGTTGAGTCTCAATCCTAAGAATCGAAGTGAGCTAGGATGACATTTCGATGTCAAAACGCTAGCTGCTAAGACTGAGCCAGAATCAGCCAGTCGTCTATGTAATTCAGAATATGGATGTCCTGGAATCATAGAGCCAGGGCTGCATCCGTACATTTTATATATTTGCATGGTGCCATGACTAGGCCAAATGGAAGGACCCGATACTGGTAGCCTTTGCCCCCGAAAGCGAACCTCAGGAACTTCCTGTGTTGTGATACAGTGGTTACAAAATTGGAATGGCGATCTCGCCGCGTATACCGCCGTTTAAAGGCAACAGCAGCCAAAATAAATCAGTTGCATTTCAAAGTCATTCGTAAAATGGCCGCCAGGTGGCGCAAAGTGACATTTTCATTTATCGCAGTAAATACAACAGTGATGGTAATTTCCACAACAAACATGAAGAATCTGAACCAGAGCTATTAATGTGTACTGTACAATAATGAGTAAAAAAATTATAGTAGATTTATTAACTGAAATAAATGACCATATTTTTCAAGAGAATTTTCAAGCCCCACTCATCAAACAAAATTATAACGAAATCGGCCAAGTTTACTATTTATTTAAATATACATTTATAAACCAATAAGATCAAATAACACCAAGTTATTATTATAACAAGCTTACTTCGTCACTTATCCAGAGCTTGCTTTATTAACCTTGCCTTATTTAACATTACTTGGGTGCATTATCTCTAAGTGCTCGCTTGGTGTAGCAGTTAGAGCACACGGTCAGTGATACATAAAGCGCCGGTTCGAATCCCGAGGGATGATGTTTTACATTTTTTTATTTTAATTATAGCAAAATTAAAATAAAAAAAATTGTTGTATTTTGATTTTGCTTCAGCATACTATAGAAAAAACAGCAAACTCGCACGCAACCAGTTTGTATTCTTTAAATTTAGGGGAGTGACGGCTCGGTCTGCTGCTGCTGCGTGTGTGTGTGTGTGTGTGTGTCATTATACTGATGAAAAGTGGTGGCCATCTGCCGTACCGGGAGTTTTGATTTACGACAGCTGTTTACGGCAGTGTAGTCCAGTGCGGGAGAGGCATTGTGGGTAATGAGGTCCGATGTTACATCTGTTACATTTTTGATAACAATAGTTTTTTTACAAACATTTCTAAACCAATAAGATCTAATGACACCAAGTTTAAAACAGATAAAATACATGTGCAAATAGTATAATTGTATAACAGGCTTACTTCGTTACTTATTTAACGCTTGCTTTCAAAGAAGTCGAGTGGCTTATTAACGTCACGGAGGTGTGTTGTCTCTTAGTGCCTGGTTGGTGTAGCGGTTAGCGCGCTCGGTCAGGGATTTACAAAGCGTCGGTTCAAATCCTGGATGATGCTGTTTTAAAAAATTGTTCTATTTTAATTTTACTCAGCAAACAAACAGCAAACAAAAAAAATTATTATTCAGATCACGATATGCAACCGTAATGAGTCCCTTAACTGGCTTATACAGCTGGCATGTGACCAACGTATTTAACCGTGATGAGTCCATAAAATCAGTAGCAGCTAATAATTACTAATTACTTTAGTTAATGCTGCTACTGATTTTATTCCAGCTTACCTGTTCAGGTTGATTGTGATTCTTTTTAAAATATTGTCTCAGTTTTATATGTTGTTCGTCTTGATGTTTGTCTTCTTTTCACTTGGCAACACTCAAATGCAAATTATTCACCGTGAATCAGCTGTTCTCACCTATCCATTCAGAGAAACTGAATGAGCTGAAATGAGCCTTTGTTTCACGACCGCGACACCCCTCTCTCTCACGCACATACAGTACAGAGTAGACCAAATCATTACAGTACATACTTTATCCAACGAACATGAAAAATATCCACATAATGATGAGTTAAGAAGCATTGCTTAATTTTCGTTTAGACAGACTGTTTGTATCTGATTATTGGTATTATTAAAGAACAACAACACAAGGGCTTGTACAGCAAGACACATTTTTATTATTTTGCAAAGAGTTAAATTTGTAACAGTAAAAGGCATCCGAATTTAAATATATAAATTACTAGAAACAAATTGAGCACACTATCAGAATAAAAAATAGAACAAATCAAATGTATTTTACACATACACAAGGAGGATAATGATACCGAGTTTATATTAAAATATCAAATATTGTAATATTGTTTTTGTGTTATTATAAATAATGAAATGCAGTAGGCTGTTATGGTCATCATCAAAAGAAAATATATTAAGTAACAGATAATATTAGGTTTATATTTCAAATTAGATAAAATGCTGATTTTCCAGCAGTAAAATTATTGTATCTCTACAGTTTACAAAACCTCCGCTGCGTGTATTCATTCACAGTCTCCAGAGCACGCACAGAGAAATAGGAGACTGTGGTTTAGGAGTGGATTGGAGAGAAGAGAGCTGTTCAGTTACTATAAAAAAAAATCTAAAAAAATATATACAAACATAATATGATCTTTTTGAGTTATGAGGTTTTTTTATTATACATAAGACAACCTTTCAGTTTTGTAAATATTCTAGTTATAGTGTGTTAAGTTTTTCTTTAGGTTAAACGGTTTTGAGAATTAGACCATCCAGCTAAGATCAATATTATGTCGTTGATTGATAAAATCTGGATTAAGGATATTTTATTTTGTTTTATTTATTTAATTTGTATTTTTCATCTTCCCCCCCTGAGGGATTGCCACCTTATTGTGGTCAGGGGATTTGCGTGCCTCAGTGCTTGGATGTTTACCGAGGGCTCAAGGGAGGTGTGTCTGTGTGTGTGTGTGTGTGTCTGTGTGTGAGTGCGCGTGCGGATTTTTCCGCTACCGCAGATCAGTTTATCAACTTGTAATATATAAATTTTAGGAATATATTAACATGTGGAGAGATCATTATATGTTGAATGGAACTTGTAAGCCTTTGAATGGTGTTAAAAATACTTGCAAAACAAGTATTGCAGCCATACATTGGAGGGAACTTCTGAGGTGGTCAGTGATTGATGGCACGGTCGGTCGGAGGGGGTTGTGATCACACCTATAGATCTTTTGTTCTAGGCTATCGGTCAAATATCTCTCCACTTGGAAGCAAAAACATGCAAGGGATTTCAGCATCTCGACGCACATACTAAGCTGTTTATAAAGTAGACACTGTTTGTTTTTTCATTTTGTAATCTTTCCCGTGTTTACCGTGTACTGTACAATGTATATTCATTTTTTAATGAATTACTGTAAATACTACACATTCCGTTGATTTACCAGAAATTACTTTTCTGTTTTTTGTGTGTGCTAAACTAAACTTCAGGGTCAAAGTAATAGCGATTTTATTTGAAAAGTATTATATATTTACAATGTTGATAAGTTCAAGCTTAGATTCATATATAAACAGCTTCAAAGTCTTTCCACCCCGTGACAGCTGAAATCCGACAGACGCAGGGCTCAAGGGAGGTGTGTCTGTGTGTGTGTGTGTGTGTGTGTGTGTGTGTCTATGTGTGTGCGTGCGCGCGCATACTTCTTCTACTGTTATAAAAACTCTAAATATAAACAAACTAAATACAGCTTTTTTTTCAGAGGTAAACGGAAAAGTGAAGATGTTCAGTGTCACTATGCAGATGTTACACTCAGTGGAGTTACCGAAATCATTGGTTTAGTCCTCATCATTTCCACATTTCACTCGCTTTTATTCCTCTTATGTGAACATAAACAGTGAAACATTCCACAGGTTTATAATACACCGCGGCCAAGTGAACCACGTTCCTGTCAAACGAAACGAGGTATAATCGTGGTGTTTGCTTCGGTTATGACACACCATAGTTTATTACCTGCTGTGGTAGATCTGATTATTTATCCAAACACAATAATAAAGCTTTATATCCTCAGGAGGGCTCAGTACATTGTTTTAGCGATAGTTTCACGGAAGCGAGTTCAGAACTAATCTAACCAAAGCAAAAAAAAAAAAAAACATCCGAAGCTTCAAATAGAATGAACGAACTAATGAAATTGATATATATGTAATTGATATACTGTATATACAGACGTGTGTGTGTCATTTTAATTCAAATGAACATTTTAATGCTTTCTGATACACTTATCAACTTATCCACATACACTTATCAACACAAACTCTCCGTGCACGCACACACACAATCTCAAAAAAATTAATATTAATAACATACATATACAAATAAACAAAAAAATTGTCTGCAAAGAGGCACACGCAGGTGCACTTAGTACACGGTTGAACTGTGCACAAACCCCAACCCCAGACTTTCTAACACCGACCAGGAGTACTGCAGAAACGATGTCTCCAGCCACAGCTTACAATGTTTTCTCTTATTTATTAAAGAAAATTATGATGACCATAACAGCCTACTGCATTTCATTATTTATAATAACACAAAAACAATATTACAATATTTGTTATTTTAATATAAACTCGGTATCATTATCCTCCTTGTGTATGTGTAAAAAACATTTAATTTGTTCTATTTTTTATTCTGATAGTGTGCTCAATTTGTTTCTAGTAATTTATATATTTAAATTCGGATGCCTTTTACTGTTACAAATTTAACTCTTTGCAAAATAATAAAAATGTGTCTTGCTGTACAAGCCCTTGTGTTGTTGTTTGTGCTGCTGTTCTTTAATAATACCAATAATCAGATACAAACAGTCTGTCTAAACGAAAATTAAGCAATGCTTCTTAACTCATCATTATGTGGATATTTTTCATGTTCGTTGGATAAAGTATGTACTGTAATGATTTGGTCTACTCTGTACTGTATGTGCGTGAGAGAGAGGGGTGTCGCGGTCGTGAAACAAAGGCTCATTTCAGCTCATTCAGTTTCTCTGAATGGATAGGTGAGAACAGCTGATTCACGGTGAATAATTTGCATTTGAGTGTTGCCAAGTGAAAAGAAGACAAACATCAAGACGAACAACATATAAAACTGAGACAATATTTTAAAAAGAATCACAATCAACCTGAACAGGTAAGCTGGAATAAAATCAGTAGCAGCATTAACTAAAGTAATTAGTAATTATTAGCTGCTACTGATTTTATGGACTCATCACGGTTAAATACGTTGGTCACATGCCAGCTGTATAAGCCGGTTAAGGGACTCATTACGGTTGCATATCGTGCTCTGAATAATATTTTTTTTTGTTTGCTGTTTGTTTGCTGAGTAAAATTAAAATAGAACAATTTTTTAAAACAGCATCATCCAGGATTCGAACCGACGCTTTGTAAATCCCTGACCGAGCGCGCTAACCGCTACACCAACCAGGCACTAAGAGACAACACACCTCCGTGACGTTAATTAGCCACTCGACTTCTTTGAAAGCAAGCGTTAAATAAGTAACGAAGTAAGCCTGTTATACAATTATACTATTTGCACGTGTATTTTATCTGTTTTAAACTTGGTGTCATTTGATCTTATTGGTTTAGAAATGTTTGTAAAAAAACTATTGTTATCAAAAATGTAACAGATGTAACACCGGACCTCATTACCCACAATGCATCTCCCGCACTGGACTACACTGCCGTAAACAGCTGTCGTAAATCAAAACTCCCGGTACGGCAGATGGCCACCACTTTTCATCAGTATAATGACACACACACACACACACGCAGCAGCAGCAGACCGAGCCGTCACTCCCCTAAATTTAAAGAATACAAACTGGTTGCGTGCGAGTTTGCTGTTTTTTCTATAGTATGCTGAAGCAAAATCAAAATACAACATTTTTTTTTATTTTAATTTTGTTTTAAATAAAATAAAAAAATTTAAAACATCACCCCTCGGGATTCGAACCGGCGCTTTATGTATCACTGACCGTGGGCTCTAACCGCTACACCAAGCGAGCACTTAAAGTTGATGCACCCAAGTAACCTTAAATAAGGCAAGGTTAATAAAGCAAGCTCTGGATAAGTGACGAAGTAAGCCTGTTATAATAATAACTTGGTGTTATTTTTATCTTATTGGTTTAGAAAATTATATTTAAATAAAACCATACACACTTCTTTTCTAATTACACGTGATAAAATCTAAAGGCTCACTGTGTTAATATTTATTGTGTTTAAATTTGATCTTAATAAGATTTGATTTAATTTGAATTCTACATTTGTACTGTAATTATAGTACTGTGATTATGAATTCGATCAACTACAGTGTTTCACTTGATGTTATCGGCTACTACGTGTATTATTTAATGGGACACGTCTCATTAATGAGACAGAGAATGTAAGGCATGAGGCGTCAGTCTGTAGTTATATAGCGCCACTCAGTGGTAAAAGCAAGCAAATGCACAGCAAATGCACATGCCGTAATGCGGCGGCGACGTTAAATACGACGCTCCGATTTTGTAACAACTGTACATGTTGTAGATGTTCAGCATCCTGAAACATGGTAGGAAGGAACCGAACACCTAATGTTTTGCTGGAGACCGCTGCTCCCCGAAACACCAGTGGTGGCGGAGATTGAACCACGGCCTCCTGAGGGTGTGTCTATAGGGTCTATATTCCTTATTGGAAATTTTACCCGCCACTCCCCGGGGGGAGACACCGCCATAGTCCCGGGCATGTAAGCATCAGCACTACCCTTTAGAGGAGATGATGCTCCTCAGGTCTGGCCTCTTTGAGGCGGACTGCAAAGCGCGGCGAGTCCCACTCCAATCTCTACAAGGGGGTACTCAGCTCACCACACTCTCCTTTTGTGCTTCACACCTGGCAAGAACCAGACCTGGTCAGGACTGGGTGGCCGTCAGTCCCGATCCCTGAGCACGGCGGGAGAGAAGGCTCACAAAGGCCTGCTCATAGAGCTTCGCCTCCCGAAACCTAGTGGAGGCGGTGTTCATGACGTCGCCAATAAGACCGGAAGGAGAGATGGAGGCGTCAAGGAGGAAACACAGAGGTTAAGCCACAGCTGTCTCCCCGTAGCGACCATGGCAGCCAAAAACACGGGATTAATACGGCTTATTCCATGAATGAGGTAACTCATCATGGAGGTTGCCAAGAAGGGGATGGGCCATCATTGAGGCCCCTCCTCCAGCCACCCAACAGAAACCTGTCATCTAACTTTGAGCGCTTGGGAGATTTTTTTTTTTCGCTCCTGCGGCCAGTCGAGGTGTAATCGTTCGACTGCACTTTTTTTTTTCTTTTACTAATTCCACGGAAGCAAGAGAGGAAATCTCTTCTGCTCATTCACAAGAAGCGCTGGAGCGCGCTTGAGGAATGGACGCGAAAGCTTACTGAAACCTGTCGTCTAACTTTGAGCGTTTGGGGGATTTTTTATTTTTTTATAAAAAATCGAGGTGTAAGTGTTCGACCGCGTGTTACCACCTCTAATAACTCCTGATACTCTCGCTCATCACTAGACGAGCGCTCTGAAGTGAAAGTTTCCATCTCCGCGGAAGGGAGAGAGAGTTTCTTCCGCCCTGTCACAGGAAGCGCCAGAGCGTGCTTGAGAAGTGGACGGTATGATCATGAACCGAAGGCACAGCATCTCCTGTCTAACTCTGCCTTCTTTCTGGTGAGTAATAAGACACCTATTTTCGCTTTCATTTTGCTTTGAAAAGTGCTTGCACACGCACACACACAATGCGGTCCTGAAGACAAAAAGACCCGAGGATGTTTCCAGTTCAGTCCTATTTATAACCTGCAGGTGTACCTTATCAGATGACGTCATCTGACCGTGGTTATATAAGCCAAAGTTTTTGGCGTGTTTAACGCACATGTGCTTCACAACCGGGCAACAGAGAGACGTTTCCCATAGCGTTTTCACGCAGCATCTAGTGTAGCTTTTGAAAGGAAACATTCAAGCATAAAAATCCCTCTAACTTGAGGCATGTGAGAAACACAGATGATCACAGATGATCAGGCCAGTGATTCATATACTGGTGTTGCTGAATGCTGTGCGGTTGTTAAACAACAATTCTTAAACAATCGATTTTAAGTAGTATCTTTAGACATTTTGCAGTCTGTCAGAGTGAAACATTTGTTCCCTCATCCATTAATTGTTGTTGTTGTCGATCTTTCGGCTGCTCCCGACAAGGGGTCACCACAGCGGACTATCCAGTCTGCACAACAACTTGGCACAGGTTTTACGCCGGATGCCCTTCCTGACGCAACCCTCCCATTTTATCCGGGCTAGGGACTGGCACTGCATCCAGTGGCTGGGGTTTGGGCACTGGCTGGGAATCGAACCCGGGCCTTCCGCATGGCAGGCGAAACACCTCCTACTGAGCCACCAATCCCCTAATTAATGGAATCCCTCATCCATTAATTGAGTTCATTATAAAGAAAGGAGCAGAAAACTTTTGCACAGGTATACATTTACAGACGAATCTAGGGAAAAGAATGGCAAATGTCCTAAGTATGCAAATACCCAGGTGGGCCTGTGTATGTCATAGGAAGCTTATTGATGGCATGACAGACTATACTGCATACTGGAGCTGAACTCATACAAGACATCTTGCTTATGAGACACTTAGTCCTGACTTTAATTAAGTGTTTATAAAGAGCATGTTGCTCACACACACACACACACACACACACACACACACACACACACACACACACACACATACTATATTGACAAAAGTCAATGATAATAAATAATAAAAATAATCCTAGATTTTTATTTAATACCGTAGCCAAATTAACCAGAAATAAGACCACTACAGAAATCTCCACAATATCATGCAATAGTGAGGACTTCATGAACTTTTTTAATAATAAAATTGTAAATATCAGGCATAAAATTGAGGCTTTGAAACCGAACAGTGTAATTGATACAGATGTTAACCTAGCCATGTCAGATTCAAACCTAGAATACTTTACTCCCCTTGAAGAGAATGAACTAATTCATCTCTTCTGCAAATTCATCAACCTGTATATTAGATCCTATACCGATACATTTTCTTAAACAGATAGTACCAGTAATAACAGAACCGCTGTTGAGAATAATTAATTCCTCACTCAGCATTGGTTATGTTCCAAAATCTTTTAAATTAGCAGTTATCAAACCAATAATTAAGAAACCTGACCTCGACCCCTTTCAGCTGTCCAATTACAGGCCAATATCAAACCTCCCCTTTATCTCTAAGATTCTGGAAAAGATAGTAGTGGAGCAGCTACATAGAAATGGCATACATGAACTTTATCAGTCAGGATTTAAGGCTCATCACAGCACAGAAACAGCACTCGTTAAAGTAGTAAATGACCTCCTATTGGCCTCTGATCAGGGTTGTGTAACTATGCTTGTATTACTCGACCCCAGTGCAGCTTTTGACACCATTGATCATGCTATTCTTCTTCACAGATTAGAAAATGTAGTAGGAATTAAGGGTACAGCCCTCTCCTGGCTCAGATCCTATTTGACCGATCGTTTTCAGTATGTAGACTAGGTGATTATTCTGCATGTTCTCTACTGGAGTTTGGCGTTCCGCAGGGTTCAGTTTTAGGCCCACTGCTTTTTTCCCTTTACATGCTTCCTCTGGGCAACATAATCCGTAAGCATGGTATTAGTTTTCATTGTTATGCTGACGACACACAGCTATACGTCTCAACAAAACCTGATGAGAAAAACCATCTTACTAAAGTTGAGCAATGTGTGCAGGACATAAGAAATTGGATGCTAATTAACTTCCTTCTGCTTAATCCATATAAGACAGAAGTTCTAGTCATAGGACCGCATACAGCTAGAAGTAAAATCTTAGATCACACCGTAACTTTAGATGGCCTTTCTGTTCCATCAAGTGCAACAGTAAAAGACCTTCATTTGAAGCTCCTGTAGATAATATCACCAGGATAGTATTCTTTCACCTCAGAAATATTGCCAAGATAAGAAATATATTGTCGCTAAATGATGCAGAAAAACTAGTTCATGCTTTTATCACTTCTAGGTTGGACTATTGTAATGCCTTACTGTCTGGTTGTTCAGTTAGGTGCATAAACAAGCTTCAGCTAGTCCAGAATGCAGCAGCGAGACTCCTCACTAGAATCAGAAGATATGAGCACATCACCCCTATCCTATCTTCAGTACATTGGCTCCCTGTGAAATTTCGCATTGATTTTAAAATACTACTCTTGACATATAAAGCATTAAATGGTCTCGCGCCGCAGTATTTGAGCGAACTGCTAGTGTCTTACGATCTGCCACGCCTACTTCGGTCAAAGGATGCAGGCTGCTTGTCAGTACCGCGTATTATGAAAACTACAGCTGGGGGCAGAGCTTTTTCTTACAAAGCCCCAAAATTATGGAATAGTCTTCCAAATAGTGTTCGGGACTCAGACACAGTCTCAGTGTTTAAGTCTAGGCTAAAAACCTATTTATTTAGCCAAGCATTTTTATAAATAGATTTAATAAGGTAAAGGAGCAGATCTGGGGGACTCATGGACGTAGAATATTATGGTGAACTGGTATGTTTAGATGCTGTCTTCCTCTTTCTCATTTGATCACTCAGGTTTGTTGATGGTGAGGTGATTGTTTGCTTTACATCTCAGGGAGCCCTCATGTTTGTGTTTCCTTCTGGCTCTCCCTTTTAGTTATGCTGTCATAATTAGTCCTGCCGGAGTCCCTGCTTGCACTCTACAGTAAATATACATTCACATATGTGACTATGACCATACCTAATTGCAATCTCTCCTCCTCTTCTCTTTCTCCCCCTCTTTCTCTTTCCTCTCTCCCCCTGTCTCCCCCTTTCACTCTTTCTCTCTCTCTCTCTGTCGAGCTACACATGTCATTCCTGAGCTGCCAATGATCCAGACTCCCTCTGCCCTCCGGACCTGTCTGATCCATCCTGGTGCCCTGTTTCTGGTTGGAGGTCTCGTCGCTTTGGAATGCCTCTGGTGTCTGGGGATGATTCTATCTACTTAGAAGATGGTTCTGGCCTCGACTGGTGTTGTCAGCTGTTTCTCTGAGGACTTGACAATTCGATAGTTCAGGACTGGAACTTTCTACAAGTCTATCTGTGTCTCCAATAACTACTGGACTCCATTTTACATCAACTATTATAACATCAATTAACATCAACTATTATAGCTGAACCTAACACTTACTGTATAAATGCAGATAACTTCCTGCTATCTGTTTCACCCAGATGAGGATGGATTCCCTGTTGAGTCTGGTTCCTCTCAAGGTTTCTTCCTATTACCATCTCAGGGAGTTTTTCCTTGCCACTGTCGCCCTCGGGCTTGCTCACCAGGGACTATCTGAACATTTTTCATTCATACACATTCACATTCCATACAAACTTAAATAATTCTTTTGATTGTGTAAAGCTGTTTTGAGACAATGTCAATTGTTAAAAGCGCTATACAAATAAAACTGAATTGAATTGAAAAAGTATCCGTTCTCCTGCCTTCACATGCATATGAACTTGATCTAATTCTTAATTCTTAGGGTTTATGATGTTAGCCCTTTGCAGCTATAACAACTTCAAGTCTTCTGTGAAGACTTGCCACAATGTTTAGGAGTGTGTTTATGGGAATTTTTTTAACATTCTTCAAGAAGCGCATTAGTGAGGTCAGGCACTGGTGTTGGATGAGAGGGCCTGCCTCGCAGTCTCCACTCTAATTTATCCCAAAGGTGTTCTATCAAGTGGAGGTCAGGACTCTGCCACAGCTGTTGAGCTATCGCCGCTAATAATCCCGGGCTTCTTCCTGCGCTATAAAACACAGCGGTGAGTGTAGCTCGGGGTCTGACTGTTGGGAAGCTGGGGTTTGTTATGCGGTGGATGTTTAACAAGACAGAGAAAGCCGCCCAGCTGACGTACGTCCAGGAGAGACTCCCCTCTGAGGCCATGCCCAGAAAGAGTTGGGAGGAGTTCTTGGTTCGCGTTCAGTGGGAGAGGTCGCTGTCATGGGAGCATGCATGAGCGCTACCCCTGCTTGCTCCAAAGTCACCGCTCTGCCCACTGTTACCACACACCAGCCTGTGACTGCATGCCAGCAAGGCAACTGTCAACCAGACCAGCATGTGCATCACTTTCCCTTCCCTTTCTTTCCATCCTCCCTCCTTTAACTCTTTCCTTCCCCATTTTTTCGAAATAAATGACCCTTTTTGCTGTAAGACCTCGCCTCGTGTCCATGTTTCAGGGTGTCGCACGTGCACAGGACAGAGAAAATTTAAATATTTTCATTTGTTTAGTTATACATAAAACAATGTAGAATTATTTAAAGAGAGCGAGAGAGAGAGAGAAACGGTGCTTTCGTGGCTTGACAAATATGGACATTTCACAATATATACTGTATATTCAAATTTTACAGAAATAGCATGTACCATATAATACCAGTACTCGCATATCGCATATCACCAATGGCGATGAGACGGCATACAGGGAGGAGGTCAGTGCCCTGACACATTGGTGCCAGGAGAATCACCTCTCCCTCAATGTCGGAAAGACCAAAGAGCTGATAGTGGACTTCCGGAGGTGTAGAGTTGCACATTCCCCCATTATCATCAACGGCGCTGCTGTGGAGAGAGTGAGCAGCTTCCGTTTCCTGGGTGTTCACATAGCAGAGGATCTCACATGGTCAGTTCATATTAACAAAACAGTGAAGAAGGCGCAGCAGCGACTCTTCTTTCTCAGAAGACTGAAGAGATTTGGCATGAGCCCCTGCATCCTCAGCACCTTCTACCGCTGTGCCATCGAGAGCATCCTCACTGGATCAATCACAACCTGGTATGGCAACAGCACCGCCTACAACCGCAAAGCTCTGCAGAGAGTGGTGCGGTGTTCCGAGAGGATAATTGGAGGTGACCTTCCCTCCCTCCAGGACATCTACAGGAAACGGTGCCTGAGGAAAGCGAGGAGGATCATCAAAGTCTCCAGTCACCCCAGCAGCAACTTATTTAAACTGCTCCCGTCAAGCAGGAGGTATGGCAGTATCCGGTCCCGAACCAGCAGGCTGAGGGACAGCTTCTATCATCAGGCCATCAGACTGCTGAACACTGACCAATAGGTCTTCATTGTCACTACACGGTCACTTTACACTGTCACTTTATAGTCACTAAGCCACTTTCCACTCCATACTGCACATTATTGCCTTTTTGCACAACATTCATTGCGGACATTCTTATACATTATACACAAGTAGACATACTCTCACAAACGTTTGTGTATGTGTATATACATGTATGCATATATGTGTATATGTAGATATATGTAGATGTAAATACAGTATATGTGTATATATATGTTGTGTATACTTGCATTCACAATTTTTCAAATTTTTTTATTTTTTTTATTTATATTATTTTAGTTTATACTATTCTTATACTGTACTATCTATATGCATACGTATTTATTCTTATAATTGTACACCACTATTGCTTGTGTAGCTTGCACATAAGAATTTCACTCACGTGTACTGTACCAGTGTACCAGTAACTTGACGTGACAATAAAAGTGATTTGATTTGATTTTGATTTGATTTGAATTTTTCCATAAGAAATAATGAAAAATCAGATTCTTGTTCCACGACCGAAAATAAAACAAATTAATCTGCATTAACTATACAAGTGACATACGTACACTTAGACCGAGCATGGGAGAGAATTACCCATAATCCTGCAGCATGAGCGAGAGAGAAAGAGAGAGCGATTAGTTAGATTAGAATTAGTTCAGTTTTTTCTGTTAGTGTCTTGCAAAAGACTTGCAGAATAAGTATTTTGCAATATTTTATATGTGCGTGCATACATAAGTAGTGTGTAAGTATGTTTGTGATTCTGTCTTTCTGCTTCTTTCGCATGCAATTCTCTCTTAATCATGGTTATTAGTCTTTGAGTGTCTTATCAATATAAAAAAGTGATACATGATTAATCAATACAAATATTTTAATGTCACTGTAAATACAGATCTGGCCTTTAAAAACACACATTTTCAGAAAAGGGATCCTGCGACTTCCCGCACGTGCGCGCGGGAAGCTGTGAAAATGCCCTTCATTACATGTAGGGGGCAGTTGTGTTTCAGTCTGAAGTATTGTGTGTCTACTGAAGCCGAAAAATGTGTTATGTCTCTTAGGCGCCCATTGACAGCAAGCGACAGAGCTCATAAACATATCAAACTCAAACTGATATGTATTTATTCTTCATTTTCTTCTCTCCTTCAAATGATGGTACTTCTTTGACTGTATAATTATTATTATTAGTAGTAGTAGTTCTCCGAATTTATTATTGTTATTATTATTATTATTATTATTATAACGCACCCGCGCGTGTGTGCAAAAAGACTACAATGATTTATGCGCTTTAAATATACACAGGCACTGGTGGCTTAGTGGTAGGTAATTCGTCCGGCATGCGGAAAAGTCAGTGCCCAAAGTACCGGTATTATGCGCTAAAATGCCCCCCTACATAATCACTGTCAAATAATATATTAGAAAATGAATTCATAGGTTTATTATCATCAAATATGATATTACTATTATAATGAATCCTAGGCACGTGACAGCCATCTAGAGCATTAATACAAAATCTTGTATAATGTTTATATTGTGGCACATTTATATAGGGAAAAAAAACTAAAACATTAATTAGAACAAATAAAATATAAGGGACAAAGGACTATAGATTTGAGAGTCCAAAGAAAGGTTAAAATACACGAAAGGATTGAAATTAAGTATAAACCGTGAAAAGATGTAGCAAGACACTTCAATTAAAAATAATATCATAATCTAGAAGTATATTATTATAATTATTAAATTGAATTAATTTAAGAGAGTTTAAAATTGAGGTAATTTCTAGAAGGAAAAGATGGAAGTACAATTGTTCCATTTTTAATTCTGTTTATGTATAAAGTATTTTGCATGTAAAATAAAATAAACAACAACTAATTCAAGCAGTTAATTTTCCGCATTCTCATAATAAAAGATTATATCTTTAAGAGTAAAGGAGTGAGATACATTAAGGTGGTTCAAGAGGTGGTCTTTTAAAAGAGTTAAGAATTTTTTTCTTTTCTCACACTCAACAAACAAATGAATCAGAGATTCATTTAACGTATCACAAAAAGAACATTTATTCTCTACCTCCAAGTATTTAGATAAAACTGAGTTTGCAGGGCAAATTTTGTGGAGAATCTTAAAATGAACAGAGATGTTAGAGATACAGTATTTATTAGGCAAAAGCCAGGCTTTAATTCAATTCAATTCAATTCAATTTCATTTGTATAGCGCTTTTAACAACTGACATTGTCTCAAAACAGCTTTACACAATCAAAAGAATTATTTAAGTTTGTATGGAATGTGAATGTGTATGAATCAAAATGCTCAGATAGTCCCTGGTGAGCAAGCCGCGGGCGACAGTGGCAAGGAAAAACTCCCTGAGATGGTAATGGGAAGAAACCTTGAGAGGAACCAGACTCAACAGGGAACCCATCCTCATCTGGGTGAAGCAGATCTGCATTTATACAGTGTGTTAGGTGGCAGGCAGTTCAGCTATAATAGTTTATGTTAATTGATGTTAAAA
Source organism: Channallabes apus (assembly GCA_030522415.1). Taxonomy (NCBI): domain Eukaryota; kingdom Metazoa; phylum Chordata; class Actinopteri; order Siluriformes; family Clariidae; genus Channallabes; species Channallabes apus. The sequence continues at coordinate 36,337,368 of CM060119.1, read as the reverse complement.
TGGAATCCAGGTAGTTATTGGAGACTCAGATAGACTTGTAGAAAGTTCCAGTCCTGAACTATCGAACTGTCAAGTCCTCAGAGAAACAGCTGCTAACACCAGTCGAGGCCAGAACCGTCTTCTAAGTAGAGAGAATCATACCCAGACACCAGACGCATCCCAAAGAGACACAAAGGGCATCCATGCAACGAGACCTCCAACCAGAAGGAGGACACCAGGGTGGATCAGACAGGTCCGGAGGGCAGAGGGAGTCTGGATCACTGGCAGCTCAGGGGTGACATGTGTAGCTCGACAGAGAGAGAGATAGAGAAAGTGTGAAAGGGGAGACAGGGGGAGAGAGAGAAGAAGAGGAGAGATGGCAGTTAGGTATGGTCACAGTCACATAATGTATAATGTGAATGTATATTTACTGAAGCGTGCAAGCAGGGACTCCGGCAGGACTAACTATGACAGCACAACTAAAAGGGAGAGCCAGAAGGAAACACAAACATGAGATGTAAAGCAAACAATCACCTCACCGTCAACAAACCTGAGTGATCAAATGAGACTGAGGAAGACAGCATCTAAACATACCAGTTCACCATAATACTCTACATCCATGAGTCCCCCAGATCTGCTCCTTTACCTAAGGCAAATCTATTTATAAAAATGCTTGGCTAAATAAATAGGTTTTTAGCCTAGACTTAAACACTGAGACTGTGTCTGAGTCCCGAACACTATTTGGAAGACTATGCCATAATTTTGGGGCTTTGTAAGAAAAGCTCTGTCCCCAGCTATAGTTTTCATAATATGCTGTACTGACAAGCAGCCTGCATCCTTTGCTTGAAGTAGGCGTGGCGGATCGTAAGACACTAGCAGTTCGCTCAGATACTGCGGCGCAAGACCATTTAATGCTTTATATGTCAAGTGTAGTATTTTAAAATCAATGCAAAATTTCACAGGGAGCCAATGCAGTAAAGACAAGATAGGGGTATCTGGTTCTAATGAGGACTCTCGCTGCTGCATTCTGGACTAGCTGAAGCTTGTTTATGCACCTAACTGAACAACCAGACAGTAAGGCATTACAATAGTCCAACCTAGAAGTGATAAAAGCATGAACTAGTTTTTCTGCATCATTTAGCGACAATATATTTCTTATCTTGGTAATATTTCTGAGGTGAAAGAATGCTATCCTCGTAATATTATCTACATGAGCTTCAAATGAAAGGCTGGAATCTATAATTACGCTGAGGTCTTTTACTGTTGCACTTGATGGAACAGAAAGGTCATCTAACGTTACGGTGTGATCTAAATTTTTACTCCTAGCTGTATGCGGTCCTATAACTAGAACTTCTGTCTTGTACGGATTAAGCAGAAGGAAGTTAATTAGCATCCAATTTCTTCCTGCACACATTGCTCAACTTTATTTAGCTGGTTTTTCTTATCAGGTTTTGCTGAGACATATAACTGTGTGTCGTCAGCATAACAATGAAAACTAATACCATGCTTATGGATTATGTTGCCCAGAGGAAGCATGTAAAGGGAAAAAAGCAGTGGCCCTAAAACTGAACCCTGCGGAACGCCAAAGTCCAGTAGAGAACATGCAGAATAATCACCATTTAAGTCTACATACTGATAACGATCGGTCAAATAAGATCTGAGCCAGGAGAGGGCTGTACCCTTAATTCCTACTACATTTTCTAATCTGTGAAGAAGAATAGCATGATCAATGGTGTCAAAAGCTGCACTGAGGTGGAGTAATACAAGCATAGTTACACGACCCTGATCAGAGGCCAATAGGAGGTCATTTACTACTTTAACGCTGTTTCTGTGCTATGATGAGGCCTAAATCCTGACTGACACAGTTCATGTATGCCATTTCTATGTAGATATGAGCATAGCTGCTCCGCTACTATCTTTTCCAGAATCTTAGAGATAAAGGGGAGGTTCGATATTGGCCTGAAATTGGACAGCTGACGCGGTCAGGTTTCTTAATTATTGGGTTGATAACTGCTAATTTAAAAGATTTTGGAACATCACCAATGATGAGTGAGGAATTAATTATTCTCAACAGCGGTTCTGTTATTACTGGTACTATCTGTTTAAGAAAATGTGTTGGTATAGGATCCAATATACAGGTTGATGAATTTGCAGAAGAGATAAGTGAAATTAGTTCATTCTCTTCAAGGGGAGTAAAGTATTCTAGGTTTGAATCTGACATGGCTAGGTTAACATCTGTATCAATTACATTGTTCGGTTTCAAAGCCTCAATTGTATGCCTGATATGTACAATTTTATTATTAAAAAAGTTCATGAAGTCTTCCCTATTGCATGATGTTGTTGTGGAGATATCTGTAGTGGTCTTATTTCTGGTTAATTTGGCTACGGTATTAAATAAAAATCTAGGATTCTTTTTATTTTCTTCTATAAGAGTGGAGAGATACGTTGATCTAGCTACACTAAGAGCTTTCCTATAGTTCAGGATGCTCTCTTTCCATGCAATTTGAAATACTAACAATTTATTTTGATGCCATTTAAGTTCTAATTTCCGAGCTGTCTGTTTTAAAGTGCGCGTGTGATCGTTATGCCAGGGAGCGAGTTTCTTATCTCTAATAATTTTTCTTTTAGCTGGAGCTACATTATCCAAGGTACAACGAAATGTCGACTCTAAATATTCAGTCACCTGATCGAGTTCTGTGGGGTCAGACGGTGATCTAATCGAAGTTGGTAACTCTGGGAGATTACTGATAAAAACTCTGTGTGGTAGTTTATGTGAATGTACGTTTAATACGGTAGCGCGGTGCTGTGCATACATTATCACTGTGACACACTTGAATTGAAACAAGATAGTGATATGAGATCATTTCAGACAGTGGAATTGGGAATACATTCCTATAATTAATCCGAAGAATATTATTAAATCTAAAGTGTGACCTGCTATATGAGTGGGTCCTACTACACACTGATTTCCGCCTACTGAGTCCAGTATGGACATAAATGCTGTTCTCAGAGGGTCTTCTGGATTCTCAAAATGAATGTTAAAATCTCCAGCAATTAACACTTTGTCTACAGAAACGACTAGGTTTGAGATGAAATCTGCAAATTCACTAAGAAATTCAGAATACGGCCCTGGAGGTCTGTAAATTATAATTAGTGGAATCGACTGAGCTGACTTAATATACTTAAATACACTTATGTTACTATAAAGAATTTCAAATGAATTAAATTTGTGTCCGTGTTTTTGTACGATAGACAGATTATCATTGTAAATACCTGCGACGCCTCCTCCTCTACCCGTTAACCACTTAATCACTGAAGGTCTTCAGAAGAGCCTCAGATTCAAGAGGTTTTAAAGTGTGAAGAGGTACATTACAGTTCCTCTGAATGTATAGGTGAGAACAGCTGATTCACACTTGGGGAGAGTGAATAATTTGCATTTTGAATGTTGTCTGGCATTGTAAAAGTAGGCACTAAAGAGGAGGATTTTTATTTAGACTATAAAATTAACCTGAGTCTATTTTTAGGCGTGCCAGCTGCCACTTTTTAGTTAGAAGATTTCAGTACAAATCTTATAATGCCCACATGACGGAATTAGGCACGGCTGGTGAGCTATCCTTGCTAATGATCTCGGCCTTGCACCCCGCGCTATAAAATACGAGTGCGACGGCCATCCACGGACAGCAGCTCCTGCCTCCGTCCGCTCGCGCTGGCTCTTCTTTGAAGTCCCTGGGTGAGGCGCGTTCCATTTGCCCCGCTTGCATGCCGCACTTCCGCATTGTTGCGTGCGCGTCATCTGAAGGGGAGGCCGCCTAACTAGTGAGCGAGGTGTGATATTGATTTGGGCGCACGCCGTGACGGGCTGAAAAAACTAGAGTATTGTCCTCAAAAATGTAACAGATGAGGACTCATATTGATGTGCAAAAACTATATAATAAAACTATATAAGACTACATAGCCTTTATAAGACTCAACTTTTATTTAAGCGCACTCACAATAACGAAAAGACTTTGTGATTTTGTAAATGTTTGAAAGCAAATGAGGTGCGCTGTTCTGTATTGTTTTTGGTGAAAATGAGCGCGTCAGAATTTGAATGCAAGCGTTTTTTAAAATGTTTTCCCAATGCATTCATAATCATTAGTTTACTTCTGCCGGTGCTCTCTGAAAACTTCATGCATGCGGCTGAGTGCTGATTAAAACTATATGTAGTAAATTAAACCGCGGTGAAGTTGGTTTTATATTGGACATTCGCTACACATTCAAGATTATCTCATCTATTTATCAAGAAATAAATACCCAAAAATGACAAATCGCATATTTTCTTACTCCGGAGTGGACAGAGGAATTAATACAAATAAATATATTTTTAGATCTTCTCCTAAAAATATACTGGTAAAACCAGTTGGACTATAATCCACTCTATAATTGTTAATACCTAGAACAATTCCCTTTGCAATATTCAATTTGATAATTTTTTAATTAATTTTTTATTTAAAAAATTATGAATTTTCAATAGCTTTTTCGTTAAGTGAGTTACACAGGTAAAACCAATTGCACTATAATCCACTCTATCATTGCCAATAACTACAACCAACTTACTAACTAGCGAATTACTAACATTACAACTTACTAACTAGAGAATGCTTTAGTAAAGGGCTCCAAAAACTACGGCAATATGAATGACAATGGAAAATATAATGTGCGAGGTGACGACCATGTATGACGACGAAATAAAAATATTGTATACTTGTATATTTTTTATTTTATAATAAAATTAGTTACGTCTAATTTTTCATCATAAACAATATTTATTTGTATTATATATAAATGTTTATTTGCACATTGCATATTTGCAAATGTGCCACAAAATAAACATTATACAAGATTTTGTATTAATGCTCTTGACGGCTGTCACGTGCCTAGGGTTCATTATATTAGTAATATCATATTTGATGATAATAATAAACCTATGAATTTATGTTCTAATATAATATTTGATAGCGATTCCCTGGCTGAAAATTGAACCCGGGTCTTCCGCATGGCAGGCGAATCACCTACAATTGAGCTACCAGGATTAATAGGAATAGCGCTGAGCGCTGATTAAAACTATGTAGTAAATTAAAGAGGAGAATCACGATGCCAAATCGCAGTCCTGAGCCCAAACCTCCTTTAAATGAAAGTAACTAATTATTATAAGTAAAAAAAACAATAGCCCACGTTTAGAAACGTTTTATAAATTCTTTCCGACATGAGTTGGCCCGGTGTTATTCGCAGAGTGCCCGGAGATTTCCTGAAGCTCTGAAATCGCTGGGGCATTTTTTCTAAATAGACGCTATCTTTAATAACTGATGGAGGTTTTGAGCTGTATACACATGCATTTTTAATAAGTCCGAGCAGATACATGAAAGATGAGAAGTGGGACAGTACAATATGAGTTTATCAACCTTTTGATAAAAACGATGTTCCCTTTCAAAGGCTTCACTCGATGCTGCGTGAAAACGTTATGGGAATCATTTTGTCGTGTTGCCGGTATGTGCCATGAAGCATGTGTGTGCAAACACGCCAAATTTTTGGCTATATATAACCTCGGTCAGGTGACATCATCTGATTAGACGCAGCTGCAGGTTATAAATACTAGTGAGCTGGTGACTGTCGTGGAAATTAATTGAAGACTCAGGCTTTGGTTTCAGAAGATAACGGCCTTTATTTATCATGCAATACCGGCTGGGCGAGACTGCCAGAGTCACACTAATCTCTCGCATTTCCCCATTATATAGCCACCCTAGACAAAGGGATACATTCTATATGCAATGATGTCATTCTAAACATCTGGGGCTTGTTAGGCCTATCCGTTCTTGGGGGACTCAAAGTACAGTGGTGTGAAAAACTATTTGCCCCCTTCCTGATTTCTTATTCTTTTGCATGTTTGTCACACTTAAATGTTTCTGCTCATCAAAAACCGTTAACTATTAGTCAAAGATAACATAATTGAACACAAAATGCAGTTTTTAAATGAAGGTTTAAGTTATTAAGGGAGAAAAAAAACTCCAAATCTACATGGCCCTGTGTGAAAAAGTGATTGCCCCCCTTGTTAAAAAATAACTTACCTGTGGTTTATCATACCTGAGTTCAATTTCTGTAGTCACCCCCAGGCCTGATTACTGCCACACCTGTTTCAATCAAGAAATCACTTAAATAGGAGCTACCTGACACAGAGAAGTAGACCAAAAGCACCTCAAAAGCTAGACATCATGGCAAGATCCAAAGAAATTCAGGAACAAATTAGAACAAAAGTAATTGAGATCTATCAGTCTGGTAAAGGTTATAAAGCCATTTCTAAAGCTTTGGGACTCCAGTGAACCACAGTGAGAGCCATTATCCACAAATGGCAAAAACATGGAACAGTGGTGAACCTTCCCAGGAGTGGCCGGCCGACCAAAATTACCCCAAGAGCGCAGAGACAACTCATCCGAGAGGCCACAAAAGACCCCAGGACAACATCTAAAGAACTGCAGGCCTCACTTTCCTCAATTAATGTCAGTGTTCACGACTCCACCATAAGAAAGAGACTGGGCAAAAACGGCCTGCATGGCAGATTTCCAAGGCACAAACCACTTTTAAGCAAAAAGAACATTAAGGCTCGTCTCAATTTTGCTAAAAAACATCTCAATGATTGCCAAGACTTTTGGGAAAATACCTTGTGGACTGACGAGACAAAAGTTGAACTTTTTGGAAGGTGCGTGTCCCGTTACATCTGGCGTAAAAGTAACACAGCATTTCAGAAAAAGAACATCATACCAACAGTAAAATATGGTGGTGGTAGTGTGATGGTCTGGGGTTGTTTTGCTGCTTCAGGACCTGGAAGGCTTGCTGTGATAGATGGAACCATGAGTTCTACTGTCTACCAAAAAATCCTGAAGGAGAATGTCCGGCCATCTGTTCGTCAACTCAAGCTGAAGCGATCTTGGGTGCTGCAGCAGGACAATGACCCAAAACACACCAGCAAATCCACCTCTGAATGGCTGAAGAAAAACAAAATGAAGACTTTGGAGTGGCCTAGTCAAAGTCCTGACCTGAATCCTATTGAGATGTTGTGGCATGACCTTAAAAAGGTGGTTCATGCTAGAAAACCCTCAAATAAAGCTGAATTACAACAATTCTGCAAAGATGAGTGGGTCAAAATTCCTCCAGAGCGCTGTAAAAGACTCGTTGCAAGTTATCGCAAACGCTTGATTGCAGTTATTGCTGCTAAGGGTGGCCCAATCAGTTATTAGGTTCAGGGGGCAATTACTTTTTCACACAGGACCATGTAGGTTTGGATTGTTTTTCTCCCTAAATAATAAAACCTCTCATTTAAAAACTGCATTTTGTGTTTACTTGTGTTATCTTTGACTAATAGTTAAATGTGTTTGATGATCAGAAACATTTTGTGTGACAAACATGCAAAAGAATAAGAAATCAGGAGGGGGGCAAATAGTTTTTCACACCACTGTATATATCAAATTCCTTGTGCAAGCATATTTTCAGACCTATCCAGCTTCGCACGCATAGCCTGATTATTTCCAAATGGGATACTTCTATTTCTTAAGAGGAAGTAAAGTATAAGTAAAATCACATAAAATCTAAACAATTTTCTCCCATATGAGAAACATCAGATAATTTGTCTTCAACCGACATTGTGAATTGCGTGTGTGCAGCAAGCATTTAATCTAACATTAAAACAGAGAGAAAAAAACCCATAAAACTCACCAGACGAAATGGCTGAGTTTAGAGTTAGATAACCGTTAGCTGGCCCATAAGATAGCTTTCTTTCGGCGATATGCACATCCTCTGTTTTGAATGTTTGGGTGAGAGCCACGCTCTCCTTGGACTTAAAGGAGAGTGTGAGCAGTGCGATAATCTCCCGATGAAAGTGTTACGCGCACGCCTCGCGTTCTTTAGGGAACCACGAACTGCGGTGCACTCCTGGGGATCTCAGGTTGATCTGGCCGAGGCACGAGAGACGGAGTCCCTCCTTTCTCTCACCCTCTCCCCAGATCACGAAATCTCTCCCTCCACTTCACGAGCGCACTTCGGTGCCTCTCGTGAGTGTTCGGAAGAGATTCATTCTCCCGCTTCTGTGGAAATTAGCTACCTCAGAACGATCCTCTAGAGATGATAAGGAGTACGAGGAGTTAATTGAAGTTATAACGCATGCAGTCGACGACTACACATTGATTGGCCACAGGAGCAAGCTCACCCTAAACGATCTAAATTAGACGACAGATTTCTGTCAGGTGGCCAGGAGATGGCACCACAACGCCGCTCTCTCCCCTTTTTTGATGATCTCCATAACAAGTTATCTCGTTCATGGAGACATCCTTTTTCTTTCCGTAACTTTGTACGATCGACTTCGTTTTATTCGAATATCGTTGATTCAAAGGCACGAGGTTATGTGATGATGCCCCAGATTGAGGAGATGCTCGCGGGCTATCTCGCTCCTGGGACATCATCCTAACTAAAGAAGCCGACCCTTCCCTCCAAGCCGTGTAGAACTTCTTCTACCCTGGTAGGGAAGGCATTCCAAGCAGCAGGTCAAGCCGGCACTTCCTTGCACACCATGGCGGTTTTGCAGGTGTACCAGGCTGACCTGCTGAATGATCTGAGTACGAACGGCAATATGAATCACGAAGCACTCATAGAATTACGCTGGGCTTCTGATCTGTCCCTGCGTGCGACAAAACAGACAGCCCATGCTATTGGCCGCTCTATGGCCTCCCTGGTGTCTGCAGAGAGGCACCTGTGGCTAAATCTAACTGGCATTAAGGACAAGGATTGAGCATTCCTTCTCGATGCTCCTATCTCACCCTCAGGCCTATTTCAGTAAAGAATTCACAATCACATCACATTCCAGCTATTATTTCCAGCCGTGGTTAAATAATGGATTAAATAATTATTCAATGCTGGACACAAACAGCAAATATGATGATTATTATAAAAATCCAGAAGAACGTCGTATTCATAAAATATTTACTTAATATGATAATATATATATATTGTTCATTCATGTCTTCTGATGATGTCGACACATTTTTACATTTTAAATAAGACATGCTGGCATATTCACGAATCAGGACATTCACATAGTTAACACTATCAGATAGCCTACTATCAGGAAATGAAATTAATTTCAAGACCATTTAAACCGAGGCATTGTCCTGTCTTTCACTGTTTTGTCCCTGTTAAGACATTACAAAAACTATATAAGAAACTTATTAGGAATTTTAAAGCACGAATTTGGGCATCTCATTTCATCATTATGAAAATAATATGAAGCACATATACACACATTCATCATGAAAGATCTGTTGTAAAACAAAATAAAATTCATGTTTGCTTCAGCATTGGAAACAATATTGTTTTTAGGCTAACTAATTATACATAACTCTTCGTTGTACTTTGTCCGGCTTTTAGATAAAGTCCTTCCATGCGCCATCTGGAGGATACACACACGTGAAGCATAACACATTTATTAAAATTCCCGAATGTTGCTTACGGGAAGTCGCAGGAAGCCGCGCGCTAAATTGCGGGCTCTCGCGGGAAAACACATGCATTCTTAACGGCCACATCTGTACTAACATGTATTTCCCTCTTTGAATAATACTGTCACAGCCCACAGATACTCGTTTAATCCTTCAGCTGATGTGTAACTTTGCTGCAGTCTATAAATGTATTTGAATGTCAATCTATCTTATCATATTGTTGATCTTTTCAACACTGACTGTTCCAATATCCCTTGTTATGCAGCAGTACATAAATGTTAATTTAAACCTGACTATATGAATATTATTTCACTTCACTTGGAGAGAAAAAGATGTGAGCCTCATGCAATTGCATCCGGCTGCATACAACTGTGTATTGAGGGCACTCAGGAATGATGATTTAACTTTCATTCATTCATTCATTTTCTATACCGCTTAATCCTGTGTTCAGGGTCGCGGGGGACCTGGAGCCTATCCCAGGAGCCTTCGGACAGGGTGCCAATCCATCGCAGGGCACACACACATCCACACACTCACACACCCAATCACACACTACGGGCAATTTAGGAACGCCTGCATATCTTTGGACTGTGGGAGGAAACCGGAGTAAACAAAGATGCCGGAGGAATCCCACCAAGCATGGAGAGAACATGCAAACTCCATACACACAGAGACGGGAATCGAGCATGATTTAACTTCTTTTAATAAAATCTTTTAATAAAACCATCAAGGCTGCTTCTGTGATAAATCAACAAGCCTTTTACATTTGGTGCTAAAACCAGCTTATTTGTTTTTCTCCAGGCAACTCGACTTATGCAAATTACTCTGTGCCTTTTTATCCTACTTTACATAAAATCTATTTTACAAGCTTTTCTTTGTTACATTGCTGTATCTCTTAAAATTCAGATAGATTCTTAAAATATCAACCACAGAGCCTTGCAGATGTATTTCCCAGATATATTTTTCTGGATAATCGATAAATGATAAGGTCTATTTTTCTGGCAATGTGTTTACCGCAAACCAGTAAATTCATTACTTGTCAGTAGATCCTTAGATAAAATAAAAAATGCCATTTGTGTAAATATTTAAATAATATGTAAATAACCATAGGGTTAGCATTATTAGCATTGTTAGCTGCACACGAGCGCCCCTTTGATCTCCGCGAGAGGACAGCAGGTGGACAGCTGCGCGAGCTCCTGTTGCACCTTCACTTCCGCGTCGTCAAGACCGGCCTTCGCATCCCTGCCGCCAAAGTGGAAAAGGCCGCAGAGAGGACTGTGTTAGGTGCCCCGATCCCAGCCGGGAAAGCTGCCCAGCCGACAAACGTCTAAGAGAGACTTCAGCCTGAGGCTGCGCCCAGAGAGAGCTGGGAGGGGCCGGTCTTGGCTCGCGTTTCAGCGGGAGATGTCGCCATCATGGGAGCATGCAGGAGCACTACCTCCACGTGCTCCAAAGTCGCCTCTCTGTCCATCGTTACCACTCACCCTCATGCCAGCGGGGCAACTGCCTACCAGACCTGCACGTGCATCACCTTCCCTTCCCTTTCTTACCTCCCTCCTTTACCCCTTTCCTTCCCCATTTTTTCTAAATAAATGACCCTTTTTCCTGTAAGACCTCACCTCGTGACCTTGTTTCATGGTGTTGCCTGTGCAGTTAGGGTCGAACCCATTACAATGATTTATACATATTTCCTCACATTTTTTAACCTACCTGCTCATCATCTATACCGCTTTATCCTGTGTTGAGAGGGGCCTGGAGCCTATCCCAGGTTAGGAGCATGAGTTCAGGGGTCCATCTCAGGACACACATACAAACACACTCATTCACCCACTACAGGTACAGGTAGTACACAGACCCAAGGCAGACATCAAATCGAGACCCTGGATGTGCAAACCAACAATGCTAACCACTAAGCCACCCTGCCGCATAGGAGGCTGGCTCCACCTTTAGAACCCAGTTACCCCATATCTCTGACCATAGGTCCCATAGGTAGATAAAAAAATGGTAGAGATGTTAACACTATGGCTGTTTGTAATTCTTAAGGAAATACTTCTCCTTAAGCTGAAATTTTGTAAATAAGCTGTTGTGGTTGTTTGTGTGTCAAAATAGCAAGCCTTTTTCTGTTTGGTGCAAAACCATGCTTATTTGTCTTCATCAAGCCAACTCAGCTTATGCAAACCACTCTGTCCCTTTTATCCTACTTTACATAAAACCTATCTAACAAGCTTTCCTTTGTTACTTTAATTCTTTGTTTTTGTCACAACAGTACGGTAAAGTAATTACAATACCACCCCGCTGCTCACATTCTCCGGCCAACCTCACATTCCAATGTTCCATAACAGTGTTCCACAACACACATTATTGTTTCATGAAATTACAATGTATTATTGTACAAAAACATGGTGTAGCACAGCCACATAAAAGGGACATTTCACTAACAGGGAAATGATTGAAGAGCTAATGCTGCTCACCTGTGTCTGAAGATGTGCCCTAGCGGTTTCTTTTCTCCCCTTTGACAGTGTTGGTCACCGGGTAAGCTCTTGTGCGCATGCGCGATCGCAATGCGAGGGACCCGGATGTGATTTTGATCACGTGGCCTGGCATAAAGCCGGAACCGGCAAAGATGAGAAACTACCCACAGCGCGTGGTTATTGTTGAGAGAGAGTTTGTTTGTCGAGTCTGTTGGAGTACTTTTCCATGGTCGGATTATTGCTCAAGGACACCTACAATTCACCTCTCGTTCTGTTACTCATGCCCCCGGAGTTGTCATCTTTCTCGGTGAGGTCGAGAAAAGTCTCTCCCGTACACCACATACACCGCCATATCACACACCCTGGACTTCCATGCATACACACACACACACCCCTGCATACACCATACACGTTGTTTCTATTTGTATTATATTTGTATATATTGGTTTTGGTGCACCTTGTTTGTTTGTTGGTTTGATTTGTACAATACACTTTGGTTTAATTTACTACAAGCTGTTGTGTCGCGTCTTGTATTGTCCTACCGCGGTTGCGCAATACCGGAAGTGTTGTTCTCCAGTCCATATTTTTATTCCCGAATCCGTAATCTTGTAACTAGTGATTTAATACTAATCCAAGCGTTACATAGTGGTGGCCCGTACGGGGAATCAGTATTTTTAAATATTTTCCGGTGTTGGGTGACATGGCTGAACAAAATGGATGCTAGTAACGCTAATGCTAATGCTAGTGCCGCTGTAAAGGCTGACTTTGTTGTGGCTAGTGATGTGCATAGATTGATGATACATGAGATACATGATACACGAAATGAGACGTGGCGACATAGCTTACAGCAGGTTATGGTCGCTGAACCGCTGGATGTCCAGGTGGTGCTCCGAAAATAAAGTGGGCTACATAGATAATTGGAAGACCTTTGAGGGCAAAGCTGGCCTGTTAGGGCGGGACGGTGTCCATCCCACTCGGGAAGGTGCTGCTCTCATTTCCTGTAGTATAGCTCATAGTCTCAGTAGAGGTCTAGTTAATCGGTGACAATCCAGAGCCCAGGCCAGGGAGCAGACAGACAGGCTAAACCAACCGTCTGCTAGCTGCATAGAGTCGTCACTCAGGGTTCACCATATTGAGACTGTGTCTGTTCCCCGATCTAAGCAAAAATGTAGAAAGACCCAGAAAGTCTGTTTCAATAATCTAATTAACATAAAGACCACAAACTCAGATCATACTGAATGCGCAGCCGGCACCTCTGATCTGAAGCTAGGATTGTTAAATATTAGATCTCTCACATCAAAAGCAGTTATTGTTAATGAAATTATCACTGATCAGGCGTTTGATATACTCTGTTTAACTGAAACATGGGTTAAACAGGACGAGTATGTAGCTCTAAATGAAGCTAGTCCTCCTGGATACAGCTACATACACCAGCCTCGGTTAACTGGTAGAGGAGGAGGCGTCGCAGTTATTCATAATGATAATCTGTCTATCGTACAAAAACACGGACATAAATTTAACTCATTTGAAATTCTCTATAGTAACATAAGTGTATTTAAGTATATTAAATCAGCTCAGTCGATTCCACTAATTATAATTTACAGACCTCCAGGGCCGTATTCTGAATTTCATCTCAGACCTGGTCATTTCTGTAGACAAAGTGTTAATTGCTGGAGATTTTAACATTCATTTTGAGAATCCAGAAGACCCTCTGAGAACAGCATTTATATCCATACTGGACTCCGTAGGTGTAAATCAGTGTGTAGTAGGACCCACTCATAAAGCAGGTCACACTTTAGATTTAGTAATATTCTTCGGATTAATTATAAGAAATGTATTCACAATTCCACTGTCTGAAATTATCTCAGATCACTATCTTGTCTCCATTCAAGTGTGTCACAGTGATAATGTACGCACAGCACCGCGCTACCGTATTAAACGTACATTCACATCAACTACCACACAGAGTTTTATCAGTAATCTCCCAGAGTTACCAACTTCGATTAGGCCACCGTCTGACCCCACAGAACTTGATCAGGCGACTGAATATTTAGAGTCGACACTTCGTTGTACCTTAGATAATGTAGCTCCAGTTAAAAGAAAAATTATTAGAGATAAGAAACTCGCTCCCTGGTATAACGATCACACGCGCACTTTAAAACAGACTGCTCGGAAATTAGAGCGTAAATGGCGTCAAACTAAATTGTTGGTATTTCAAATAGCATGGAAAGAGAGCATCCTGAACTATAGGAAAGCTCTTAGTGTAGCTAGATCAACGTATCTCTCCACTCTTATAGAATAAAATAAAAATAATCCTAGATTTTTATTTAATACCGTAGCCAAATTAACCAGAAATAAGACCACTACAGAAATCTCCACAACAACATCATGCAATAGTGAGGACTTCATGAACTTTTTAAATAATAAAATTGTAAATATTAGGCATAAAATTGAGGCTTTGAAACAGAACAATGTAATTGATACTGATGTTAACCTAGCCATGTCAGATCGGAACCTAGAATACTTTACTCCTCTTGAAGAGAATTAACTAATTTCACTCATCTCTTCTGCAAATTCATCAACCTGTATATTAGATCCTATACCGACACATTTTCTTAAACAGATAGTACCAGTAATAACAGAACCGCTGTTGAGAATAATTAATTCCTCACTCAGCATTGGTTATGTTCCAAAATCTTTTAAATTAGCAGTTATCAAACCAATAATTAAGAAACCTGACCTCGACCCCGGTCAGCTGTCCAATTACAGGCCTATATCAAACCTCCCTTTCATCTCTAAGATTCTGGAAAAGATAGTAGCGGAGCAACTATGCTCATATCTACATAGAGATGGCATACATGAACTGTATCAGTCAGGATTTAGGCCTCATCACAGCACAGAAACAGCACTTGTTAAAGTAGTAAATGACCTCCTATTGGCCTCTGATCAGGGTTGTGTAACTATGCTTGTATTACTCGACCTCAGTGCAGCTTTTGACACCATTGACCATGCTATTCTTCTTCTCAGATTAGAAAATGTAGTAGGAATTAAGGGTACAGCCATCTCCTGGCTCAGATACTATTTGACTGATCGTTATCAGTATGTAGACTTAAATGGTGATTATTCTGCATGTTCTCTAGTGGAGTTTCGCGTTCCGCAGGGTTCAGTTTTTAGGCCCACTGCTTTTTTCCCTTTACATGCTTCCTCTGGGCAACATAATCTGTAAGCATAGTATTAGTTTTCATTGTTATGCTGATGACACACAGATATATGTCTCAGCAAAACCTGATGAGAAAAACCAGCTTACTAAAGTTGAGCAATGTGTGCAGGACATAAGAAATTGGATGCTAATTAACTTCCTTCTGCTTACTCCGGATAAGACAGACGTTCTAGTCATAGGACCGCATACAGCTAGGAGTAAAATTTCAGATCACTCTGTAACTTTAGATGGCCTTTCTGTTCCATCAAGTGCAACAGTAAAAGACCTCGGTGTGATTATAGATTCCAGCCTTTCATTTGAAGCTCATGTAGATAATATTACCAGGATAGCATTCTTTCACCTCAGAAATATTGCCAAGATAAGAAATATATTGTCGCTAAATGATGCAGAAAAACTAGTTAATGCTTTTATCACCTCTAGGTTGGACTATTGTAAGCTAGGTGCATAAACAAGCTTCAGTTAGTCCAGGATGCAGCAGCGGGAGTCCTCACTAGAAACAGAAGATATGAGCACATCACCCCTATCTTATCTTCACTGCATTGGCTCCCTGTGAAATTTCGCATTGATTCTAAATACTACTCTTGACATATAAAGCATTAAATGGTCTCGCGCCGCAGTATCTGAGTGAACTGCTAGTGTCTTACGATCCGCCATGCCTATTTCGATCAAAGGATGCAGGCTGATTGTCAGTACCGCGTATTATGAAAACTACAGCTGGGGGCAAAGCTTTTTCTTACAAAGCCCCAAAATTATGGAATAGTCTTCCAAATAGTGTTCGGGACTCAGACACAGTCTCCGTGTTTAAGTCTAGGCTAAAAACCTATTTATTTAGCCAAGCATTTTTATAAATAGATTTGCCTTAGGTAAAGGAGCAGATCTGGGGGACTCATGGACGTAGAGTATTACGGTGAACTTATATGTTTAGATGCTGTCTTCCTCACTCTCATTGATCACTCAGGTTTGTTGATGGTGAGGTGATCGTTTGCTTTACACTTCAGGGACCCCTGTTTGTGTTTCCTTCTGGCTCTCCCTTTTAGTTATGCTGTCATAGTTAGTCCTGCCGGAGTTCCTGCTTGCACTCTACAGTACTACAGTAAATAGACATTCACATTATACATTATGTGACTGTGACCATACTGTACCTAACTGCCATCTCTCCTCTTCTGCTCTTTCTCCCCCTCTTTCTCTTCCCTCGCTCCCCCTGTCTCCCCCTTTCCCTCTTTCTCTCTCTCTGTCAAGCTACACATGTCGGTACTGAGCTGCCAGTGATTTCTGACCCATCCTGGTGCCCCACTTCTGCTTGGAGATCTCGTCACATGAACGCCCTGTGTGTCTTTTTGGGATGCGTCTGGTGTCTGGGTATGATTCTCTCTACCTAGAAGACGGTTCTGGCCTCGATTGGTGTTGGCAACTGTTTCTCTGGGGACTTGACAGTTCAATAGGTCAGGACTGGAACTTCCTACAAGTCTACCTGAGTCTCTAATAACTACCTTGACTATACATTAACATCAATTAACATCAACTATTATAGCTGAACTGCCTGCCACCTAACACGCTGTATTAATGCAGATCATTTCCTGATATCTGTTTCACCCAAATGAGGAAAGTTCCTCTCAAGGTTTCTTCCTATTACCATCTCAGGGAGTTTTTCCTTGCCACTGTTGCGGCTTGCTCACCAGGGACAATCTGACCATTTTGATTCATACACATTCACATTCCATACAAACAAACAATTCTTTTGATTGTGTAAAGCTGCTTTGAGACAATGACAAATAATAAATATATGTATAAATATCTATAAATAATATGTAAAAAATAATTTTATTTATACAAATAAAATTGAATTGAATTGAATAACTCATAAATAAGACCCTGAGATACCTAAACTCCTTTACTTGACTTGCTACTTACAGATGTCGCCATTAAAAACGCGCGTTTCGAGAAAAGGGATCCCGTGACTTGCCGCGGCTTTGCGCGGCTGCGTGCGGGAAGCTGTGAACATGCCCTTCATTACCTGTAGGGGGCAGTCGTGTTTCAGTCTGAAGTATTGTGTGTCTACTGAAGCCGAAAATGTGTGCAAATTAAACTGCGCATGCGTGTTTGGAGACGCTGTGCCCGCGCTGTGTATCAGTCGGTTGGGAATCATCACGGAGGTACAACACGGCGTGGCTGGAGCTGGAGTTTGTCGTGTTCGAGGTAAGTTTAGCTTTCTTTTTTGGATGTGGTTCTCGCTTTCATGACTCCCAATTAATGTTCATCTTAATCTCAGGACGTACAATTAGCAATTTCAGTTTTTAATAGTGTGGAGATTCACAAAACACTGTTTTCATGTAAAAACCTGAACCTACGGAGCCCCCCAGGGGTCCTGTGGTAAATAAATAAATAAATAAAATAATAACGAACCGAGCGCGCGGATTAATACACCGAGATGTGTGTTTCTTACCCCCACACCTCGTGAAAACGGCGTGTTCAGACAAAGGCTCGCCAGTTAGATGCCATTTCTGAACAAACTGAGTCGTGTGTGTTAAAGCATTAAATGGTAAAAGAGCAGTAGCAATAAAAGTTTTTTTTCTGAAGCCGAACTTTATTAATGAGTTACGAGTAAAGAACCTGTACATATGTTCATACAGTATTGACAGCAGCTCTAATTTGTCTAAATCGCATTGCAGACAATAAAAATAAGTCGAGTCATCCTGTGACCCTGCATGCTTAATCTTTCCACACATGATTCTTGCTTCTCACTTTTTCCTTAATCCCTCGCTGTTCTATCTTGTATTTTTCTAACGGTGTCAGAAACTTTGTGTTAGTAGCACTGCTTGACATGCTTGATGCCTTCCTCTTTTGTAATTTGCTTTGGATAAAGGCAAACTTACAAAAGATGAAGAAATGCCTAAATGTAGTTGTACGAATAAAAGATTATGTAATGATACAATGTAAATATTTTCACAGAAACAAAGCGTAAAGATGAGACATGAATCTGAAGAGGATCTCTTTGATGATTGCCTGGTAAAGCATTGTTTTCTTATTAATTATACAATTTATTAATACCTTGAATATAGTGTTTGTTGTATTGGACAGAAGCATATAAATTCAAGATTCAAGATTCAAGATTCAAAGAACTTTATTAATCCCAAAGGGAAATTGCTTATGCTCGGTTACAGGTGCTCACAGTTGTTAACTAAGGAAGGTAAAAAAAAAAAAAAAATGGGTAAGTATTAGTGTCCTGTTGTATACCAGTCAGTGAAAAAATCCACATACATGTGTGTATGAGTTACAGAGAAGAGTTGTAAAGTTTTATGGCCGTTGGGAGAAAGGATCTCCTGTGACGCTCAGTGGAACACTTGATAGTAATCAGTCTCTGGCTGAAACCGCTCCTCTGTTCAGCCAAAACACTGTATAGCGGGTGAGAAGGATTGTTCACAATGGATTGTACTTTGGACAGAATCCTCCTCTTTGCTACTACATCCACCGAGTCAAGCTCCATGCCTAGCACAGATCCGGCCTTTTTAATTGACTTGTCCAGTTTGTTCTTATCAGACACCTTAATGTTACCACCCCAACAGACCACAGCGTAAAAAATGACACTCGCCACAACGGTCTCATAGAACATCCGTAGAATGGTATTACAGACGTTAAAAGACCTGAGCCTTCGAAGAAAGTACAATCGACTCTGGCCTTTCTTGTAGAGTGCCGTTGTGTTGAGTGACCAGTCAAGTTTGTTGTCCAGATAAACTCCCAGATATTTGTAATCGGAGACAATGTCCACTGTCTCCCCCTTGACAGATATAGGAGTCACAGGGGTCTTGCTTCTCCTAAAGTCTACCACCATCTCCTTTGTTTTCCTGATGTTGAGTTGTAGGTGATTACGCTCACACCAGGAAACGAAGTCATCCACAACAGACTGGTACTCCGAGGTGTCACCCTCCTCTATACACCCAACAACCACAGAGTCGTCAGAGAACTTCTGCAGGTGGCATGACTCTGAGTTATATCTAAAGTCGGATGTATAGAGGGTGAAAAGAAACGGAGACAGTACCGTCCCCTGGGGAGCTCCAGTGCTGCAGATCAAAGTCTCTGACACACAGTTCTTTAGTCGGACATACTGGGGGCGACAGGTCAGGTAGTCCATGATCCAGGAAACCAAGCGGGTGTCAATGTTTATGTTCCTTAATTTCTCCCCCAGTACTGCTGGTTGGATGGTGTTGAAGGCACTGGAGAAGTCAAAGAACATCATCCTTACGGAGGTCCTAGGCTTGTCAAGGTGAGAGTAGGTGCGATGTAGCAGGTGTATTATGGCGTCATCAACACCCATGAACGGCTGATAGGCAAACTGAAGAGGGTCCAGAGAGGACTTCACCAGGGGACGAAGTGTATCCAGGATCAGTCTCTCAAACACCTTCATAATGTGCGATGTTAAAGCAACCGGCCTGTAGTCGTTCTGGGCACAGGGACGTGGTGTTTTGGGTACCGGCACAATGCATGATGTTTTCCACAGTGCAGGGACTTTCTGAAGAGACAGACTCAGGCTAAAGAGGTACTGGAGGACACCACATAGTTGGGGAGCACAGGATTTCAGGACTCTCGGATTGATCTTATCCGGACCTACAGCTTTTGTAGGGCTGATCTTACTCAGGCCATGTTTAACCTGATCCACTGAGATGTTGATTGCTGGGAGTGCAGGAGTAGTGACTGTGACTGTTCTCTGTGTAGGGGAGGACATAGGAGCAGGAATGTGTGGATTTGGGTTGAAGTCGGGGGGAGTGTGAGACATAGGGACATCAAATCTATTGAAGAAAGTGTTGAGGTCGTTTGCACGTTCCCTATTCCCCTCAATAGCCTGGCCGCTTGTCTTATAGCCAGTGATACTCCTCATGCCCCTCCACACCTCTCTCGTGTTGTTTTTCTTCAGCCTTTGTTCTAGTTTTCTCCTGTATGCCTCTTTCCCCTCCTTGATTTTCCCGGTTAGCATTTTTTGAGCCTTCTTCACTGCTTCCTTATCACCAGACCTAAAGGCACTTTTTTTTTCATTTAAACACGCTTTAATGTCTTTGGTGACCCAGGGTTTGTTGTTGGGGAAACAGCGAATATCTCTCATCGGTACACAGGTGTCAACACAGAAGTTAATGTACTCCGTGATGCAGTCCGTCATTCCATCAATGTCCTCTCCATATGATGCACTGAGAACCTCCCAGTCTGTAGCCTCGAAACAATCCTGTAACGTAGCAGTGGCACCTTCTGACCATCTTCTTACACTCCTCACATTAGCAGGCTGTCTCTGAACCAGGGGTTTGTATATAGGCATGAGGTGGACTAGGTTGTGATCCGACCTCCCCAGGGGGGGAAGTGCTGCAGCACTGTAAGCACCTTTAACATTAGCATACAGCAGGTCTAGTGTCTTCTCCCCCCTAGTGTGACAATCCACGTACTGGGTGAAAGTGGGAATAGTCTTGTTCAGTGATGTGTGATTGAAATCACCGGAGATCAGGAGAAAGGCATCAGGGTGTCGAGTCTGGAGTTTGGCAGTTACAGAGTGAATGACGTCACACGCGGCAGCGGCATTCGCGGATGGAGGAATGTACACAGCAGTTATTATCACATGTGAGAATTCTCTTGGTAAATAATATGGGCGAAGTCCGACAGCCAACAGTTCAATATCTGGACTACAAACGCGCTCCTTAACAGTCACATGACCGGGGTTACACCACATGTTGTTGATGTAAACAGCCAGCCCCCCTCCTTTCCTCTTACCGCTCTCTCTCCTCGTCCTGTCGCTCCGTATCGCGCTGAAGCCGTCCAGTGTAATATTAGAGTCTGGCACATCGCTATGTAACCAAGTCTCTGTAAAACACATCAGACTGCACTCGCGGAAGATGTTTTCAGTCTTTAACAAAGCTGTCAACTCGTCCATCTTATTGTCCAGAGATCTCACGTTGCCCATGATAAGAGACGGGACATACGGCTTGTACTTTCTCATCCTTTCCTTATGCGCCGCGCGTTTCTCTTCCTCTTTGGCTCCTCTGCGCCGCTTCCTTCCACCTCTGCATCCCCTTATCGTCCTCCTCCGTATCTCATCCGGAATGTTTAAAGTCCTATACAGAGTCGGATCTCTGATGCCGGCCGGCTTCAGTGCGATCAGCTGTTCCCTGTTGTAAACAAAGGAGCCAAATGAATATGCAAATGAATATATAAATATGAGTAATTATTGAACGAATTTTCATGTTTGGACTAACCCTTTAAATACAAACTCAGCATTCATCATAGGATTTCCTGACACTGTAAAGGTGCAGAGTAATCTATGGAGTGTAGCCATCTCATGCCATGTTATAGAATGTTTTAGTGATGCAAGATTATTGCTAAAGCAATTTAACCCAAGCTTAACAATCTGAAGTATATGAAGTGATGGTCATTTTTTATTATCAATTATTTTTATTATTTTTTTTTTCTCTGTGAAATGAAGTCAGCACAGGTTGAAGCAGTTCATATTTTTTTTTTTGTTTCTCAAAATAAATTATTTATTTTCTTGTACATTTTATGCAGGGGGACAGACGAAGTGATGCCAGTATGCACCTTCTTAAAATCCTTGTCGTCTGTGCTGTTGAAGGGGAAGGACCGGTTGGTGTATCCATAATCCTTGAAGGAGAGGAAATTTTGCAAGAATGTGGCAATAGCTCCGAGCACTGCGCTACACATTTGAGCTATTTTCAGAAAGTTCTTCAAGAACTTGATGGGATTAAGCTATCACCAAAAGTGCAAGCTTTAAAGATGAAGTTATCTTAAAACGTTTGATTTGGCTTGACTACAAGTCTTTACATGTTGTGTTTACATGTTCAGCTTAATGTTTTAATGTGTTATGGCTTCAATGGCATACTTTTAAGTGCACTAATCCAGAGTGCTGATTTGAATGTTGCAACTTCACTGCTTCCGAGGGCTATTAAGTTTTAACGTTTATTCTAAAGTTTGTTTAATGTATTTTCTGCTGTATTTTATTTCTAAATGAATGCTGTATTTTATTTATTTATTATTTTACACAATTTTGTTTAAAACAAGTATTTCAGGCCCTGGTGCCGTGCAGTTTTTTCTATGGATGCAAAATTTAGCTGAATGCACTTTTATTAAAAAGACAACTTGGATCTAGACTTGTTTTTGATCTAGATTTAGATTTGTGAACGTCACAAATATTTGGTAATGTTGGTGAATAAACTGTTTAATTATATTTTAGTTGTGTGATTTATGAAAGATATAGATGAAATAATTACTTAAGTTTCTTTCCAAAACATAAATTAGCAATGTTTACATTATTATAGGGAGTAATATAAATTGATAAAACCAAGTTAAGGGAAAATCTCACAAAACAAAATGATAGTAATTTCATAAAATTAAGGTTCCTGCTGATACAATGATGAATTAACTTTACTTGATTATTTTAAATAAATCTAATTTGTGCATTAAATATAATTATGTAACTTTTACTTGATTTCTTTTATTGTTAATTTAATTAAGTAAATTTTACCTGACAATTACTGGTGAGTTTTACTTAGGCTGAATCACAATTCTATTTTCTTCCCCTTGTCCCTTGAAACGAAGTGGAAAGGAGAAGGGTATAAATATTTCCCCTAAGAAATGGGACAACACTGTTATACGTCATCATACGTTGTCGCTGGTTCCTCATGTTACGTCAGAGGACATGCGCCGATGTTTATCACACATTCCAATAAGAGAGAGATTACTCACTCCCAAAGGTTTTTTGCGCCGTATTTCGATTTTTAAAATAGTTGCTCATTTTCACCACGAACACGGATGAGTCTTCGGGTGTCCTCAGCCGTCCATATACAGAATATAAATTACAAAACTGTGGACACGTTGCAGTAAGTAAGAATAGTGTAAGCACCGTTCATTTACATGTACACATATGGCCGTAAGCAAAACAAACAATGCATTATCAAATGCTTGGCAAACTGCCGTGCTACTGAACTTTCATATTTGTTTGTAGCATGCAGTAAAGTGTATGTGACATAAAAATATATATTTGTAATATTGTGCAATATGTGCTATCCGCTAGCAAACTTTAGCGATTTTTTTTGCAAACGTTTCTTTACGGAACATCACCATAAACACAAGACTAAAGGTAATATACATATAATGAAAACTTGTCATAAAAATCTTTATTAATTGCAAAAATGACTTAACATTTATGGGTCTGCTTGCTCGAGTGAGCAGCCATGTTGAAAACTTCGCTTAGCCCTTCGTTTGAAGTGAGGTCCTGAAAAATCTTCGTTTGGAGGGCTATCTGGCCCTTCCCCCTACCCCTACACCTCCAACCAAAAGAGAAATGAGACACCTCTACCCCTGCACGTGAACGCGCCAAATGGAAGGGTAGGGGGAAGGGTAGAAATGGTATTCAGCCTTAATATTGGAGCAATAAAATTTACTTAAAATCTATGTGTCCTATTGTTATGAGGATTTTATCAAGTAAATCTTACAAGTTCTTTTTTTCAGTGAATGGGTGAACACGATGTTTTAAGAATTTAATTATATATATAATATAATATATATATATATATATATATATATATATATATATATATATATATAGTGTGTGTGTGTGTGTGTGTGTGTGTGTGTGTGTGTGACCGGTGCAACTCACACGTTCTATTCCATTGTCACTCATACTGCCGTAGTTTTTAGAGCCCTAAAAAAGCATTCGCTAGTAAGTAAGTAAATAAAAGACAAATGAATAAATAGTTTTAAATTATATATATACAGGGGCGTAGATTTAGGGTGGACGGAGGGGATGTGTCCCCACCAATATCCTCCGACCATTGAAATGTCCCCACCAATAATTTAATCCACATTTTTTTAATCGTTCTGTCAACATTAACCTAGACACGCAGAAAGGGATAAATCACGTTCCCTCCTTGAGTCCTCCCGCCCCCAAAACAAATGTGAACATTTTGATTGGCTGTGCCTTTCCCTGCCATCATGTGATAGACTATTGGCTGCGTTCAGACACAAGCAGCGCCAAATGCAGTGGACTCACATTCAGTACAGCAGGCCAGGATATAGTCTGTGAATACGGACTTAAAACTAACAGCAGATTAAACAGCTAAATGTAAAAGTATAAATATGATCCCTGTCAGTCTCCTAATCTAATGACTGTTTGTCAGAAATCAGTATTGTGAAAGAAATTGATAAGCTAATATACTAATATTGCCATATGGCTAGAATTTTGTTGACACCAATAGACAATCCACTTCAGAAAAATAGTTTTTAAAATGCATTCACTGACTTGGCGAACATTAATGATTCGAGGTTTGCACACTAAGACTCAGAAAAAGTGAAATAAAATGATTGCTGTTTAAATGGCATGTGTTTATCCTGTTTTGTCAGGTGACAGAACCTAAACACCTGTGCTGTATATCAGACAGCGATGGAGAGAGTGTAGATTACACACAGGTGCTCTCTAGTCATTAGCACTCATCAGGCAATGTCTATGGCCAACTGACTGCACTCAGACCAAAGGGGGCTGAATAATTACACACACCCCACTTTTCAGTTATTTATTTGTAAAAAAAAATGTTTGAAATCATGTATGATTTTCGTTCCACTTCTCGCGTGTACACCACTTTGTATTGGTCTTTCACGTGGAATTCCAATAAAATTGATTCATGTTTGTGGCTGTAATGTGACAAAATGTGGAAAAGTTCACGGGGGGGAATACTTTTGCAAGCCACTGTAGTTGTCCTGAGATTTAACATTGTTACCAATAATAGGCTGAGGCATTCTCTGTCCATGCTCATAAGGAATCCCTCAATGTTTTTCAATTAGGGGACAGAAGCAGATCAGCCATGTTGTAGTTCAGGTGAAGAGGCGAGGTCACAGGAGGTCAATCTGAATGTTGATTATATATATAACATATAATATGTGTGCGTGTATTATACATGTTGATTATACTAATATTTAGCATTATGAGGAGTGATAGGCTGAGGATGTAAGTGATTCATTAGTGTTTTTGGCAAAAGTTTTGAACTGACATTTCACTTTTTTGTCACGCTATTTCATCAGGTGGCAATGCTGTCCGGTCCTAGTGCAGTCAGAGGGGAAGAGTTAGGGTCAAAGCCATTGTTCACCCCCAAAAAAACTTTACTCACTATTTACTCCTTAAGTGGTTCCAAACTTTAATGATTTTCTTTATTTTGTTGAATACAAAATAAGATATTGGGGAAAAAAAGCTGAAAACATTGACTTCCGTAGCAGGAAAAACAAATACTATGTAAATCAATGATTACAGGTTTTCAGCATTCTACAAAATATCATCTTTAGTGTTTATCAGAAGAAAAAAAGAACAGCCTGGACAATATTGATGTCAAACAAATATGCCAGCAGTTTATTTCTGTTAACGAGAGGCGAAGGCATGTTTTTGTCTCCTTCATATAGGAGCTATAGGCATTGAGCTGTTGTGTGGTACTGTACCTAGTAGTTCATGTTTAGATGTAATCTACTTTTATATATATATATATATATATATATATATATATATATATATATATATATATACAGATGATTGAGATGTTTCATTTGCACTAGGGCTCAATAAAGAATAGTTTTTTTTATTAAATACTATCTTTTTGTCAGTTATGAAACATTCCTTTAACTTTACACTATTCCTTAATTTAACTTAATGAATTGCATTTCGAGTGGATTAATATCAATCGAAGCATTGCTAGTATTAATGTAAAGTGATTTCTCACCATATTAAGAAAAACATGTATTCAGTGGACATAGTTGGGGTGGGAGGTTGGTAGGTGGGGCAGGGGGTCGGTGGGTGGAAAAGGGGATTGGGGGATGGGGTATTAGTTGGAGTCATAGGTAGCAAACCTACGCCCTTGTGTGTGTGTGTGTGTGTATATATATATATATTCAATTCAATTCAATTCAATTCAAAAAGGGAAGAACTTGATTGGCCTGCACAGAGTCTTGACCTCTCAGTTTGCACTGAATCTGATTTTGCACTGATCCTGACTTCCTCCGTAGGCTGACGTCACTTCCTCCGTACGAGGACGCTGAGACGCTGCTTTTTTCCGAGCTCCACCATACTGACCAACTTTTAAACTTTTTCGTCCCCTTACGAAGAGTGTACATAAAACGGATAAGTATCTTATAATATATTTACTCGAAACGCGTGTTATATCGTTAAGTTTTAATTGTTTTGCAGCACACCGCTTTTAGTCGGCATTAGCATCGCTAATTAGCATTAGCATCGCTAGCCCGGCTATCACGTTTGTTTGTTTGTTTGTTTGTAAAGTTTGTTTTCGCTTCCTCACACCGAGTATTTTCCGTGTTTAGACACCATGTCGGTTGTGATTCTGCCTCTGAGGGCAGGTGAGGAGACATTGGAGCTGCACTCGGTGGATTTGGAGGTGGAGGCCGTGGAGAAGCTGATCCGTGAGCTACAGGTGAAGCTGGCCCGGTTACAGCAGCGGAAAGCCACGCTGGAATCGACGCAGACCGACGCTCACCTGTCCCAGGTAAATTCTCGGCGTGACACAATCTCTCCGACAACCTCAACCCCGCGTGTTTCTCTGCCCAGGTCCAACACACCAAGGACGCAGCCCGCCCAGTTTTCCTACACCCCGGCGCCGGGACATCACGGGCCCTGGATACAGCAGCGGCGGAAGAAGCACACCACGCCCCGGGCGAGGACCTCTCCCCCTCCACCACCACCACCCGTCTTCGACATCTTGACCCAAAAACGCTTCGCTCCTCTCCGCGAGACGGCACACGACGTCCTGGTCATCGGAGACTCCATCGTTCGTCACGTGCGTGCTACCACGGCTAAAGGTAAGGTGCACACACGCTGTTTACCTGGTGCACGTGTTCTTGATGTTGCTGCACAGGTGCCTGCTGCCCTGAGGAGGAACATTGGAGCTGTGGTTCTTCATGCCGGCACGAACGACACCAGGCTGAGGCAGACGGAGATCCTAAAGAAGGACTTCAGGAGCCTGGTCGAGAAGGTCCGCAGCACATCACCCACGACAAGGATCATCGTATCTGGACCGCTTCCCACATTTCAGCGAGGAATCGAGAAGTTCAGTAGATTATTTGCTTTTAATGAATGGTTACAATCTTGGTGTCAACAACAGAAATTACGCTTTGTTGATAACTGGAATGTTTTCTGGGAGCGTCCTAGGCTCTATCACACCGATGGCCTACACCCTAGCAGAGCTGGAGCAGCGGTCCTCTCTGACAACATCTCCAGGACACTACGAACCATCTGACTGGCAGTAAGTCATACTGTAGATTCCAAACATATTAGACACATCACAACTCACCGTAGTGATAGACGAACACACATAGCTTGTCCTATAGAAACTGTGTCTGTTCCCCGAATACTGAGAAAAAAGAATAAATTTGTTAAATTTGCCCGAAACAATCTCATAACCATAAAACCAGAAAAAGGCAAAATAAGTAGTCAAAATCCACCTCTAAAGTTTGGACTACTCAACATTAGATCCCTTGCGCCTAAAGCACTTATTGTTAATGAAATTATCTCAGATTATTGCCTTGACGCACTCTGTCTCACTGAAACCTGGCTTAAACCAAATGAATATTTTGGTCTGAATGAGTCTACTCCGTCAGGATATTTCTATAAGCACGAGCCCCGTCTAATTGGTCGCGGTGGTGGTGTCGCCACTATCTACAATGATGTACTCACTGTTACCCAGAAAATAAGGCCCAGGTTTAATTCATTTGAAGTGCTTATCATTAATGTTGCACTAAATGAAATACGTAATAAACCCTTGCTATATTTTACCCTGGCCACCGTGTACAGACCCCCGGGGCCATATGGCGATTTTCTTAAAGAATTTGGACATCTGCTATCAGACCTATTGGTTAACTCTGACAAAGTGTTGATAGTAGGAGACTTTAACATTCATGTAGATGATGCTAACGACGCTTTAGCACTCACATTTATGGATTTACTAAATTCCTTTGGGGTTAAGCAAAATATAATTGGAGCAACTCACAGCTTTAATCATACGCTAGATTTAATTATATCCCATGGTATAGATGTCTCTAATATAGAGATCATACCTCAAAGTGATGATATCACAGATCATCACCTCCTGACATATACTCTACCCGTAGAACAGATTAGCTGTGTCTCCCCACGTTATCAATCTGTTAGAAATATGAATCCCACCACTAAAGACAGATTCACAAGTAATCTGCTGGATCTGTCCCAATTTCTTATTAGACCCCTAAATGCAGATGATCTAGATGAAGTGACTAGCAGCATGGGCACTATTTTTACCAGTACATTAGACACTGTTGCTCCCATCAGATTAAAAAAAGTCAGAGATAAAACATTTGCACCGTGGTACAACAGTCATACTCGCGCCCTAAAGAGAGCAACCCGTAACCTCGAGCGAAAATGGAGGAAAACTAAATTAGAAGTTTTTCGAATTGCGTATAAAGACAGTATGTGCAGCTATAGACAGGCTCTAAAAACTGCTAGGATCGAGCATCTTAGCCAACTGATAGCAAGAAACCAAAACAATCCCAGGTTCTTATTTAGTACAGTGCCTCGCCTAACAAAACCTAAGATGCCCGCAGAGAGTATCCCATCACAGTTTAGAAGTGAAGACTTTATGGACTTCTTTAATGAAAAAATCAATAATATCAGGAAGAAAATAATGGAGGTTCAACCTCTAATAGTATCTCACGATCCAGTTCAGCCTATAGCTTCACATTTAGATTTTCACTGATTTACAGGTATAGGACAGGAAGAGCTGTATAAACTCATCACCTTGGCTAAATCAACAACGTGCCTGTTAGACCCAATCCCAACCAGATTTTTAAAAGAAGTGATGCTTACGGTTGGAGAGCCACTCCTAAATATTATTAATTCTTCATTACATCTAGGTCACGTCCCTAAACCTTTCAAGTTAGCAGTTATTAAGCCGCTTCTTAAAAAAATCTAATTTGGAAGCGAATGAAATAAAAAATTACAGACCGATTTCAAACCTTCCGTTCATATAAAAAATACTAGAAAAAGTAGTATCAGCTCAAATTTGCACATTC
The DNA here is from genome assembly GCA_030522415.1 of Channallabes apus. Taxonomy (NCBI): domain Eukaryota; kingdom Metazoa; phylum Chordata; class Actinopteri; order Siluriformes; family Clariidae; genus Channallabes; species Channallabes apus. The sequence continues at coordinate 36,308,098 of CM060119.1, read as the reverse complement.
TTGCAGGATAACAACATCCTTGAAGAATTTCAGTCAGGTTTCAGGCCCCATCATAGCACAGAAACTGCACTAGTTAAGATTACAAATGACTTGTTTTTAGCTTCAGACCAAGGCTGCATCTCATTGCTAGTCCTGCTTGATCTTAGTGCTGCATTCGACACTATAGATCATAATATTCTCATAGATCGCTTACAAAATTATATAGGTATTCAGGGACAGGCATTAAAATGGTTTAGATCTTACCTGTCTGATCGCTACCATTTTGTAGATCTAAATGGAGAACCGTCTGGTGTAATGCCAGTGAAATATGGGGTCCCACAAGGGTCAGTTTTAGGACCTCTGTTGTTCTCAATATACATGCTTCCCTTGGGTAACATCATTAGAAGACATGGGATTAGTTTCCATTGTTATGCTGATGATACCCAATTATATATCTCAACTAAACCAGACGAAATACCTAAGTTGTCTAGATTAACTGAGTGTGTCCAGGACATAAAAGATTGGATGACCAATAACTTTCTTTTATTAAATTCAGATAAGACAGAGATATTACTTATTGGCCCAAAAACCAGCACACAACAGCTTTCACAATTCAGCTTGTGCTTAGAAGGATGTACTGTTATTACCAGCTCAGCAGTAAAAGATCTGGGAGTAATATTAGACAGTAACTTGTCTTTTGAAAATCACATTTCAAATATCACAAAAACAGCCTTTTTCCATCTTCGAAATATTGCTAAACTTAGGAACATCTTATCCGTATCTGATGCAGAAAAACTAGTTCATGCATTCATGACCTCCAGACTGGACTATTGTAATGCATTACTAGGTGGTTGTCCTGCATCCTCAATAAACAAGCTTCAGTTAATCCAAAATGCAGCTGCCAGGGTTCTCACTAGATCCAGAAAATATGATCATATAACCCCAATATTATCATCCCTGCACTGGCTACCTGTTCAGTTTAGAATAAATTACAAAATAGTATTACTTACATACAAGGCCTTAAATGGTTTAGCTCCCACATATCTAACCAGTCTTCTGATACGCTACAATCCACCACGCGCCTTAAGATCACAAAACTCCGGACTTCTGGTAGTTCCCAGAATTTCAAAATCTACAAAAGGGGGTAGGGCTTTTTCATATTTAGCTCCAAAGCTTTGGAATAGCCTTCCAGACAGTGTTCGGGGAGCAGACACGGTTTCTCAGTTCAAAAGTAGACTCAAGACGCATCTTTTTAATCTGGCATACACATAACTCATCCCAGTACTCATACTCCAGTACACCTATACCGAATGGCAACTACGCTAATTCTCCCCATCTGTTCTGTATTTCTCTACCCATCCCGAGGCATCGGGAGATTTTGCCAGCTTCAGTAGACAAAGGCCGACCCTGCGAGGTTCCTGAGGCATCCAGAGAAGGACCAGCTCCAGCTGGATTCAGCTTTATGATGGTTGGAGCTACACATGCTGCTCCTCTGCTTCCAGTGATCCAGACCTCATCTGCCCTCTGCACCTACTGACTCGTCCCTATGCTGAACTGGTCTTCATGTCAATTTAAATAATTTCTGTCATATTGAATTTTCACCTGCACAACACACAAGATGTTATCATTTCTATCTGTTATCGCCCAAATGAGGATGGGTTCTCTGTTGAGTCTGGTTCCTCTCAAGGTTTCTTCCTAATGCCATCTCAGGGAATTTTTCCTTGCCACCGTCGCCGTCACCCTTGGCTTGCTCATCAGAGACATTTCATTCATTCGTCTCATTATTATTATCTGCACATTTTTCTCACACATCCACACTTCCAATTATTTTCTTTTCTATAATTATTATTATTATTATTTTATTTTATTTTTTGTTAAATTTCTTTAATTTTTGTGAAGCTGCTTTGAGACAATGACCATTGTTAAAAGCGCTATATAAATAAAATTGAATTGAATTATTAGGTTCAGGGGGCAATTACTTTTTCACACAGGGCCATGTAGGTTTTTTTTTTTTGTTAAATTTCTTTAATTTTTGTGAAGCTGCTTTGAGACAATGACCATTGTTAAAAGCGCTATATAAATAAAATTGAATTGAATATATATATATATATATATATAGAAATATAATTAATATTTTCGTGTTTAATTACAAAAAAAAACATTTTAATGGTCAGTGATTGTTGCAGACATTTACACTATTTTTGAGAACTATTAAGTTCTCCTTCAACGTGTCATAGCCGATAACTGCCCCTTTGATCTGCTGGGTACGGCGGGGCGTCAACTGCTGATCAGTGTGTGTAAAGTACGCTACTTTACACTGATCAGCCGTCGACGCCCCGCCATACCCAGCACATGAAAGGGGCACACTCATAAACTCTCCGTGTGCACACACACAAACTTTCCATACACACACACACACACACACAGACACACGATTTATAGATAAAATGCAGACATAAAAACGCCCCCCCCAACCCCCCCGGGAAAACAATAAACACAAATATACAGACTACAGTACTCGCTCCGTGCGCGCTCCGATGTGAGCCGATTTATTCAAGTCATAATTATAGAATAGAGAGATTAATAACAGAGGAAGACCAAAGAGGAGATTTATGGATACAGTGAGAGAGGACATGAAGTTAGTTGGTGTGAGAGAAGAGGATGCAGAGGATAGGGTTAGATAGAGGCAGATGATTCGCTGTGGCGACCCCTGAAAGGGAACAGCCGAAAGACAAAGAAGAAGAAGAAGAAGAGATTTCTGATTTTATTGCTATCATTAACCATTTATGTTATATATTTATTTATTTTAAATTATTTTATTTTACATTATGTTTTATATAGGCTATTATATTTACACAATGCTTGCTCTGAAGGACTTTATCTAAAAGCCAGACTGACCAAGTTTCTAATTCACTGCTGAAGTAGTTAAATATGCTTATTCTGTAGATACGTATATAGGTTACATTTTAAAAGTACAATCGCAAGTAAATTACAAACTGAATGTAATGTAAAATATGAATAAACCAGTATTACACACAGATATACGATATGGTAGTATATACAATGAAAAAGCTATTTACACGAGTGCTCAAATGTAAAGCAAACGCAATTATTAATTTATTGTGTATATTTAACTTCATTCAGCCATTTAAGTTATATGAAGAATAATGTTCCTAACCCACTATTATTTTAATCTTAAATAAAGTTGGCCTAATACAATATTGTTTCCAATGCTGAAGCAAACATGATTTTGTTTTAGTCTATTCGCTGAATACAACGCGACCCACATCACCTCTTGGTGAAGACCCACAGAAACCTTTACTGTAATCCCCCTTCTCACCTACAGTATCCTTGGTGTGAAAGTTATCAAACCGGTTTCGCTGATGGGGTAATTCTGCTTCAAGTACTTTCCGATGCTGTTGCTAGGAAATTCCACCCCACAGCCCACAACAACAAGCAAATAAGAGACATAATTAACGAACTTCTTAGAAAGAAAAGATTGAGTTTTCCTCTTTTCTAAAAAAAAAAAAAAATTAATGAATACTCTTACTTTTGTAAAGATTTTGAGTGACCATTTGCCATATACAGTACTGCCTGCTTTATTATAAATTTAATAAAACTTTATTGCAACTAAATTGTGTGTGCCTTATTGAATATTTAATAATGCTTCCGGAACATTGTTGTCCATACGTTTTACAGTATGTACAGTATATTGAAAACAGTGAAGCATAAAACACAAACCGAAAGGACAAATTAAGTAATGTACGAAACATTAACACCTTTACCATGTTCAAATAAATACTGTAGAGTTACTGCATTATGTTTCAAGACATCCTGAATTAAAAAAAAAATTCCCTAATTATATGTCCACAAATACTTTGACAACATACACTTATCAACTTATCCACACAAACTCTCCGTGCACACACACACACAATCTCTAAAAAAATGAATATTAATAACATACAGTGGTGTGAAAAACTATTTGCCCCCTTCCTGATTTCTTATTCTTTTGCATGTTTGTCACACTTAAATGTTTCTGCTCATCAAAAACCGTTAACTATTAGTCAAAGATAACATAATTGAACACAAAATGCAGTTTTTAAATGAAGGTTTACGTTATTAAGGGAGAAAAAAAACTCCAAATCTACATGGCCCTGTGTGAAAAAGTGATTGCCCCCCTTGTTGAAAAATAACTTAACTGTGGTTTATCACACCTGAGTTCAATTTCTGTAGTCACCCCCAGGCCTGATTACTATCAGGATCTACCTGACACAGAGAAGTAGACCAAAAGCACCTCAAAAGCTAGACATCATGCCAAGATCCAAAGAAATTCAGGAACAAATGAGAACAAAAATAATTGAGATCTATCAGTCTGGTAAAGGTTATATAGCCATTTCTAAAGCTTTGGGACTCCAGCGAACCACAGTGAGAGCCATTATCCACAAATGGCAAAAACATGGAATGGTGGTGAACCTTCCCAGGAGTGGCCGGCCGACCAAAATTACCCCAAGAGCGCAGAGACAACTCATCCGAGAGGCCACAAAAAACCCCAGGACAACATCTAAAGAACTGCAGGCCTCACTTACCTCAATTAAGGTCAGTGTTCACGACTCCACCATAAGAAAGAGACTGGGCAAAAACGGCCTGCATGGCAGATTTCCAAGGCGCAAACCACTTTTAAGCAAAAAGAACATTAAGGCTCGTCTCAATTTTGCTAAAAAACATCTCAATGATTGCCAAGACTTTTGGGAAAATACCTTGTGGACCGACGAGACAAAAGTTGAACTTTTTAGAAGGTGCGTGTCCCGTTACATCTGGCGTAAAAGTAACACAGCATTTCAGAAAAAGAACATCATACCAACAGTAAAATATGGTGGTGGTAGTGTGATGGTCTGGGGTTGTTTTTGCTGCTTCAGGACCTGGAAGGCTTGCTGTGATAGATGGAACCATGAATTCTACTGTCTACCAAAAAATCCTGAAGGAGAATGTCCGGCCATCTGTTCGTCAACTCAAGCTGAAGCGATTTTGGGTGCTTCAGCAGGACAATGACCCAAAACACACCAGCAAATCCACCTCTGAATGGCTGAAGAAAAACAAAATGAAGACTTTGGAGTGGCCTAGTCAAAGTCCTGACCTGAATCCTAGTGAGATGTTGTGGCATGACCTTAAAAAGGCGGTTCATGCTAGAAAACCCTCAAGTAAAGCTGAATTACAACAATTCTGCAAAGATGAGTGGGCCAAAATTCCTCCAGAGCGCTGTAAAAGACCCGTTGCAAGTTATCACAAATGCTTGATTGCAGTTATTGCTGCTAAGGGTGGCCCAACCAGTTATTAGGTTCAGGGGGCAATTACTTTTTCACACAGGGCCATGTAGGTTTGGATTTTTTTTCTCCCTAAATAATAAAACCCCTCATTTAAAAACTGCATTTTGTGTTTACTTGTGTTATCTTTGACTAATAGTTAAATGTGTTTGATGATCAGAAACATTTTGTGTGACAAACATGCAAAAGAATAAGAAATCAGGAGGGGGGCAAATAGTTTTTCACACCACTGTACATATACAAATAAACAAAAATATAAACGTCTATATTGAAGTCTACGGTGAACGCAGAGTCGGCTAAGCAGACGTGATGACGCGCGCCCCCTCACCTCTGTTACGGCTGCCTACAGTATTTGGCCAAAAGAATTATAATAATTGAACGATATGCCTGGTCCTGGAAAGAGACATCAACAGTCCGGCGCTGAGAAACGAAAGAACCGAAAGAAAAAAAAGGCCTAAGGTGAAGCCCGTGCATCAATTCCAGAAATAAATGAGTTGGCTATACAGGGTTGGCCTAACCCTAACCCTATATTACTTAATGTAAATATTCTACTAAATCTAACCTGAAATGATAAACTTGATATAAATCACTTTTGAATGGTTGAGCAAATTACCTTTTTTTAAGTTTCATCAAAAAGATTTAAGGCATTCATAATTTAAATATAAAAGCATAAAAAACTTAATTACATATTGATTTACACTTAAAAAACATTTCTTTATATAAACATTTATTGTGGAATGAACATATTTTCATCCAAAATGTTAACAATAAGATTTTTTTTTTTCAAAATGTATAAACACCAGCAGTCATTCAACACTGTTAACTGAATTTGAAATTGAGAGGAAAAAAAAAGATGTCTGCATTTATCCACAAATTAAATTTTGCAATGGGTACATTTTGTCCTTGTCAAACCTGCTGAAGAAGAACCAAACTAAATACTCTGCGACTAAAATAAATTACTCCATAAATGTATGTGTGTGCCCTGCGATGGATTTGCACCCTGTCCAGGGTGTACCCAGCCTAGTGCCCGAAGTCTCCTGGGATAGGCTCCAGGTCCCCCGCGACCCTGAACACAGGATTAAGCGGTATAGAAAATGAATGAATGAATAAAATTACAAATAGTAACACTCAACTTTGCAACATACATTTATTAATTGGACTGAAAAGAAAATTAGAAAATGTTCCTGAAACAAAATCAGCAGAGGTAAAACATGGAACATTCATGTGCGACTGATGGAAACTCAATAAGTCACAATCCCGATTTCCTGTGGAGGCTGAAGACAGTCCTCTTCCTACCTGAGGACAAACAGGGCCATTGTGCACCTCACAAGTTCTGCCTGAGCTTCATCTTTCTGAACAACCTAATAAAAGAAAGGACATTTGTTAGACAATTGCTCTATTTGGCAAAACAGTGTCTGATGTATGCATGTAAAATCACTTAATGCTCCCTATGAGTGAAAAAAACACCTAGGATTATGGTGCAGCATGATAAATGTAATTAGCTCAATGAATACGCCAAAATAACTGACATACATATACACACATTATGTATTAATGATAAAGTTTATCATTTTAAGTATTAATTTCAGGAGATAATCACCTCCAGGCTCTAGGGACATAAAAACAAACATAGTATTGTTGGTTATGTTAGGCTTGTAAAGCGTGAAAAAATGAACATGGCAGACATTGAAACCTGTATTCAGACAGCATACACTAACCTGTGAACAAGTTAAACTAAAGTTTTATTCTGCTAGTTATGTTTTAATTTAGTGCATCACAGCCAACTTGATGTGGATGCCTTGCTCAGGTCCTGTGGCTTCCATTCACAAGATTACATTTGACACCAAGCTAATTTCTCCTTTTTTGAGCGAGTACATACCAGATCAAGAACTTGAAGATGAAGATTATATCTCTGGTCTTCTCTCTGACGGGTTCCTCCCCAGTTTCTGATGATCTCAATTAGTTTGTAGTGTTGCTTGTCCAAGGAAACCAGTAATCTTGCTTGAAGTGGAGCAGATATAATTCTCAGAAACTCATTACTGATCTTAAAAAAAAAAAAAAAAAGGTAAAAACAAAAATTGGACTGGCTCAAGTTCTTATGTTAGCAAATCTTAATTACAGTGTGTATAAAGTATAGAAAGCAGTATGGGTAAAATAATGCCCTTTCAGAAAAGCTAACAGACCTGTAAACACAAAAGTGCATCAAGATTATGTTTACTTTTAAAGTTATTTCATGACATTGTAATGGCTAAAATGTACTTGAAGTAACGTTAAATCAACATGTCAAATTTATGCCAATATTTATATACTGATACGGTTAAAAACGTGTCATAAAGTGTGACCAGTATGTCAGGAACATGTGCTAAAGCCCTTTAGCAAATTTTCATGTTATTCGGCGCCGCTGACTTACTGTAGAAACTCCGGTGTTTTTGAAAATCACCACGTTAGTTAGCTAATGCTAATGCAGGAAATATAGGTGGTTTTAGCTACAGTAGCAAACACGGACACAAAACTCAATCTACAAAGTAGTTGTTCCTGACATAAATCATGAATTTGCTCATATAAGAGATACATTTAACATAGAAATGACACGAGTTTGCTTTCTTACCTGGTTTAAAGGAGTTTTCTTTGAGAAACTCCGCCCGCAGCAGAAGGTGATTCAGTCCGTGATAATGCTGTGTCATGAGTTCATGTGACACGGCGAACTTTGGTTTGAAGCAGAAATGTCCTTTGTGAATGGATTAGGTTTAAGTTTAATCAGGGGCTTTAACTAACAGTAACTGAAATACAGGTTCTGATATCCTTCCTTACTTGTTTCAACGTCATGCTCCGGTTTGAGGCGGAAATAAAATTATACCGGCAAAACTATGGTCTAAAGACTGCGCATGCGCAAATCACACTCAACCTAATAAGAGTACCTTGATCAAAATGAAATATTTCACTGCTGTAAACAGAATTATACTAAAGTAAGCCATAAGCATAAATTAGACACTTTAGTTAAAAAGAGCAAATAATTTTTTTTACTAATGGAATGAGGAAAAAAACCACATTAAACGAACGATAGCTAGGTTTACTTTTTTCAGAGGATCCCTCAATAATTTCTGTCTCCTTTGCCTGTGTTTGATAATGTGAAGCACATATACACTCATTCATCATGAAAGATCTATTATAAAACAAAATAAAATTCATGTTCGCTTCAGCACTGTTCATCCGCGTCCTTACATTCATTGTTGTACTTGGTCCGGCTTTTAGATAAAGTCCTTCCATGCGCCATCTGGCGGATATTCAGTGAAGCGCAACACATTTATTTAAAATTCCCGAATGTTGCCTCCGGCAAGTCGCGGCACGCCGCACGCTAAATTGCGGCATCCCGCGGGAAAACACGCACAGTCTTAAAGGCGACATCTGTATGTTGGCTTTTACAGGCTACTTTACACTGATCAACAGTCGGCGCCCGACTGTAACCATCAGATCAGAAAAGCAGTTATCGGCTATGACACGTAGGCTTCTGAGTTTCGAGGCCAGGGTTGGTTGGTTGGAAGCACATTTGAAGTAGAAGATAACGTCACAAACACACACAAACTCTCCGTGAATACACACCTACAGTATAAGACGCTCGCGCAGACACACACAATCTCTCCGTGCAGATACTCCATGCAGGGAACAACTGAACAACAGGTCTTCACTTCGTAATACACCTGGCCATAAACAAAAATTAATATTTAGGCCTAAAACGATGCTTTAAAATTGATCTAAAATTCATTCATTGGCATGTATAAACTTGCAGCCTTAACAAAAAGCAGCATTTTGATCAAAAGGATGAAATACAACAAAAACAAATATATAGGCTACTCTCTAGATAAACGCTGGCTTTTCCAACAGCCCAGCACACTCCGATTTGTTCAAACCATAATATAATATAGCATATTTTTGCTGTGTATTTAATTTATTTTTGTGCATAAGTATTGCATTTCAATTAATGTTTCATGGTGGTCAACATGGCCAGTCTTCCACTGCTCAAGACTTTCAAGACAATCTACCAGGTTTATTTATTCTCCAGAGAAACTATAATATGACTGTCCGTACAGTAAATAAAATATCAAATCCAACTATAAAGTCTGATTTAATTGCTATCATTAATCATTATTATTTTTTAAATCTATTTCATGTTTTCCTAGGAAAATAAAATTTAGGCAGAGATGTCCACACTGTCTTGTTAAGTCATCTAAAACCCCTCTACAGTATTTGCCAACAGTGTACAAAGTTTGATAAATTCATACTCATCGTGAATGACATTAGCCATCAAGGAAAAATTCACTCTTCTTCTAATCTCAGTATGATTGAATTGAATTATCCTAATATTAGGATCTACCCTTTTACCAAATTGCACATTTTCAACATTAGGAGATGGTACATTCTCCTCATCGACATCTATTTGAGGCTTTAACGTTTCAGGGACGTGTGGATTATCAGTTACAGAGTTTTGTGAAACATTGGATGGGGGATCAAACAAGTTAATTAGACTGCCATTTAACATTAAAGACTATGATTAAGATCATAAAACAAATCTGAAGGAGGTAATGACCTATGTTGTTGAACGGTTTCTGGAGTTCAGTAGTTATGGTCAAACTTTCATTCAAATGATTTACCACGTCTAATACACTCTACAGAACTTTACAGAATCACCTCATTGATTTAGACTATTTTGAAACCCTAACAGACTCTGCTTTAACTCGTGGAATATGTCATGTGTTGGTGACTGTGCGTTTATTACATTTTGAAAGGAATTTTGGCTAAATTTTTCGTTTTCACTATTAATCAGTTCTGAACTTTTTAGATTTTCATTCAATTGATTTACTGCATCTAATAAGACAGGATTTAATTGAGTGGGGTGGTAATAATCAGATAGGGTATTCTGTAATCTTAACAGACCCTGATTTAGTTCAGAGAATATGTTGTGTTGAGTCACAGATGCAATTGTTATGCTGTAACCTGAGCTAGGGATCTGAATAACCAGCTGGTGTGGCTTAAACTTTTGTTTAGTTCATTAATTGCATCAGTTAAATATGGATTGAGGGATGTGCACAATTCACGATGTAACAGACTATTTGAAAAAGATGAGTTTTCACAGAAGCAGAAATCATGAGGTGAGGACGGATTACTTTCAGTTCTATTTCTTCTGAAGTGGACATATTGCTTCTGCGCCATATATCATAAAATAATTCAACAAAACACACCTTTAAATTGTCAGGAATATCATACAAAGATTAAACATGCTCCCTACTAGAATTTTGTTCCAGTGAATTATCAAGGTTATTAAAGCTTTCAAATAAAACCTGAAATTCTTGATAGAAGTCTCTAAGTGGATCCCTGAGCTCCAGTTGATTAGGATCCTCGTGGTCAATGTTATCTTTGGGTAAATTCAACTGTTGTACTTCTGCTATAACACTCACAACTAAAAAGGAGAGTAGAAATTGTAGACAAAAAAAAGTTTTCATGCACTGAACTGATGAGTGAAAATAGAATGAATTTGTAGATAATATATATTCATCTTACCTGGAGTATTTGAATGATCGTCATTGACCTCGTGTTCAGGGGTATATCATAAGCCCTGTTTGTTCTGTTGGTCTTGGCTGTGGGGATACTACAGCTATTGGTCTTGCACAAGATTCCTGGTGTAGGCCTTGCACAGGTGTGTCAGGAAATTCATTGTCAGAAATAATTAGAACGTTATTGGCTAAACATTGGGAAAAACAAATTAAATGTTCCCTTAGTATTATGTATCGCACATTTTATTACAAAACAAAGTTCTAAGTGGTAGAATGAAATTATCTAAAGACTGGGTACAATATCCCAGGCATTATAATCAGATAAGCATACCACGATCTTGTTCTGTAATAAAAACATATTGAAATTAAACTTCAAGTCTAAACCCATCTGTAAGGTAGTATGAGTCATTCTTCTAAACATTACCTATTTCGAATATAAATATATACATGAATGAATGTAAACACTTCGAGTTACATGTTAAATTCTTACCTGCTGAAAAGTGCATGATTGTAAGCAATCGCCACTAGAGGGCACTGTCTTGTCTTTTGTAGTTTTTGTTTTGCAGACTCAGTTTCCCAGAAGGCACCTCGGTCAGGTGATGCGGGAGCACACTTGAACCGAGGTAGGTCAAATCTTCAATAAATAGCTGATTAGTCTGGGAAACTGGGTCGACCATTGAACGTTTGTACGCACTGTCAGTTAAGTGGGCATTTTGTTTTGTGTATTGTTTTTCTTTGTTGATATGTTGGTTTATTTTATATTGTTATTTTGTAGTTCATGTTATCCCATAACTATTAAGCATGTTCCCAGGTTAAATGTGTTTCTGGTGTTCTAGTGTGTGTGGAGCTGATTCGATGTTGAGTCCTGTTGTGTTGTGTTTTAGAGAATAGGTAAGTAGTGAGCTCTGTGTGCCCCTCAGCCTGGCCTGTGTGCCCCTCAGCCTGGCCTCTGTGCCCCTCAGCCTGGCCTCTGTGCCCCTCAGCCTGGCCTCTGTGCCCCTCAGCCTGGCCTGGCTAATTGCCATGTCTTTAGCCTTTGTCGTGTCTCGTGTCTCTAGTCCTGTCTCCCCAAGTCTGTCATGTCCCCATTTTCAGCTCCATGCTTAGCTAGAGCCTGTGTTTGGTCCTTAAGCAAGTGTCTCAACATCCATGAATCCAGAAATCCCTCCGAGAACAGCATTTATTTCCATACTGGACTCAGTAGGCGTAAATCAGTGTGTAGGAGGACCCACTCATAAAGCAGGTCACACTTTAAATTTAATAATATTTTTCGGATTAAGTATAAGAAATTTATTCATAAATTAACTGTCTGAAGTTATATCAGATCACTATCTTGTCTCAGTTAAAGTTCGTCACAGTGATAACGTACACACAGCGCCGTGCTACCGTATTAAACGTACATTCACATCAACTACCACACAGAGTTTTATCAGTAATCTCCCAGAGTTACCAACTTTGATTAGATCACCGTCTGACCCCACAGAACTCGATCAGGCGACTGAATATTTAGAGTCGACATTTCGTTAAACCTTAGATAATGTAGCTCCAGTTAAAAAAAAAATTATTAGAGATAAGAAACTTGCTCCCTGGTATAACGATCACACGCGCACTTTAAAACAGACCGCTCGGAATTTAGAACGTAAATGGCGTCAAACTAAATTGTTAGTATTTCAAATAGCATGGAAAGAGAACATCCTGACCTATAATAAAGCTCTTAGTGTAGCTAGATCAACGTATCTCTCCACTCTTATAGAAAACAACAAAAATAATCCTAGATATTTATTTAATACCGTAGCCAAATTAACCAGAAATAAGACCACTGCGGAAATCTCCACATCATGCAATAGTGAGGACTTCATGAACTTTTTTTAATAATAAAAGAAGAGAATAAACTGAAGAGAATAAACTAAGTTCACTCATGTCTTCTGCAAATTCATCAACCTGTATACTATATCCTATACTGACTCATTTTCTTAAACATATAGTACCAGCAATAACCGAACCCCTGTTGAAAATAATTAATTCCTCACTCAGCATTGGTTATGTTCCAAAATCTTTTAAGTTAGCAGTTATCAAACCAATAATTAAGAAACCTGACCTCGACCACTGTCAGCTGTCCAATTACAGGCCAATATCAAACCTCCCCTTTATCTCTAAGATTCTGGAAAAGATAGTAGCGGAGCGGCTATGCTCATATCTACATAGAAATGGCATACATGAACTGTATCAGTCAGGGTTTAGGCCTCATCACAGCACAGAAACAGCACTCGTTAAAGTAGTAAATGACCTCCTATTGGCCTCTGATCAGGGTTGTGTAACTATGCTTGTATTACTCGACCTCAGTGCAACTTTTGACACCATTGATCATAGTATTCTTCACAGATTAGAAAATGTAGTAGGAATTAAGGGTACAGCCCTCTCCTGGCTCAGATCTTATTTGACCGATGGTTATCAGTATGTAGACTTAAATGGTGATTATTCTGCATGTTCTCTAGTGGAGTTTGGCATTCCACAGTGTTCAGTTTTAGGCCCACTGCTTTTTTTCCTTTACATGCTTCCTCTGTGCAACATCATCCGTAAGCATGGTATTAGTTTTCATTGTTATGCTGTTATGCAGTAATATGTCTCAGCAAAACCTGATGAGAAAAAACAGCTTACTAAAGTTGAGCAATGTGTGCAGGACATAAGAAATTGGATGCTAATTAACTTCCTTCTGCTTAATACAGATAAGACAGAAGTTCTAGTCATAGGACTGCATACAGCTAGGAGTAAAATTTTAGATCACACTGTAACTTTAGATGGCGTTTCTGTTCCATCAAGTGCAACAGTAAAAGACCTTGGTGTGATTATAGATTCCAGCCTTTCATTTGAAGCTCATGTAGATAATATTACCAGGATAGCATTCTTTCACCTCAGAAATATTGCCAAGATAAGAAATATATTGTTGCTAAATGATGCAGAAAAACTAGTTCATGCTTTTATCACCTCTAGGTTGGGTAATGCCTTACTGTCTTGTTGTTCATCCAGGTGCATAAACAAGCTTCAGTTAGTCCAGAATGCAGCAGCGAGAGTCCTCACTAGAACCAGAAGATATGAGCACATCACCCCTATCTTATCTTCACTGCATTGGCTCCCTGTGAAATTTTGCATTGATTTTAAAATACTACTCTTGACATATAAAGCATTAAATGGTATCTCGCCGCAGTATCTTAGTGAACTGCTAGTGTCTTACGATCCGCCACGCCTACTTCAATCAAAGGATGCAGGCTGCTTGTCAGTACCACGTATTATGAAAACTATAGCTGGGGGCAGAGCTTTTTCTTACAAAGCCCCAAAATTATGGTATAGTCTTCCAAATAGTGTTCGGGACTCAGACACAGTCTCAGTGTTTAAGTCTAGGCTAAAAACCTATTTATTTAGCCAAGCATTTTTATAAATAGATTTGCCTTAGGTAAAGGAGCAGATCTGGGGGACTCATGGACGTAGAGTATTATGGTGAACTGGTATATTTAGATGCTGTCTTCCTCACTCTCATTGATCACTCAGGTTTGTTGATGGTGAGGTGATCGTTTGCTTTATACTTCAGGGACCCCTCCTTCTTGCTCTCCCTTTTAGTTATGCTGTCATAGTTAGTCCTGCAGGAGTGCCTGCTTGCACTCTACAGTAAACATACATTCACATAATACATTAATAGCTGCCAGTGATCCAGTCTCCCTCTGCCCTCCGGACCTGTCTGACCCATCCTGGTGCCCCGCTTCTGCTTGGAGATCTCGTCACATTAATGCCCTGTGTGTCTCTTTGGGATGGGTCTGGTGTATGGGGATGATTCTCTCTACCTAGAAGACAGTTCTGGCCTCGACTGGTGTTGGCAGCTGTTTCCCTGGGGACTTGACAGTTCGATAGTTCAGGACTGGAACTTCCTACAAGTCTACCTGAGTCTTCCTACAAGTCTACCTGAGTCTCCAATAACTACCTCGACTCCATATTTACATCAACTATTATAGCTGAACTGCCTGCCACCTAACACACTGTATGAATGCAGCTCATTTCCTGCTATCTGTTTCACCCAAATGAGGATGGATTCCCTGTTGAGTCTGGTTCCTCTCATGGCTTCTTCCTATTCCCATCTCAGGGAGTTTTTCCTTGCCACTGTCGCCCGCGGCTTGCTCACCAGGGACAATCTGACCATTTTGATTCATACACATTCACATTCCATACGGCATTAACAACAGTCTGAATTGACTGCTGTGGCGACCCCTTGTCGGGAGCAGCCGAAAGACCAACAACAAGAGTCTATGTCTTGTCAGTGAAGCATGTATTTTAGTATAATGCTCATGTTTTGTCTTGTCCTATAGCCTGGGTATGGGTCAGTTATGGGTCGTATAGTTTGAGTGTTTGTTTCTTTGTTTGTTTTGTTTTTGATTACTGTTTTGTGTTATATCCGGAATAAAGACTGTTTTGTTTAAAAACACCCCTTTGCGCCTGTGCCTGCCCTTTTCTGCCCACGGCATTAACAACAGCCATTACCACCCGAATCATGACAATGATCTCTTTTGGATGAAGCGATATCACCACTGATGGAGGTCCAAAGCTGTAATATCACTTGGCAGACTTCCAAAATGTCAAACATTTCTTTTTTCAAACCGTTTCTTTGTTGCATATGAATAATGAATAATTCGACAATTTGATTAAAGTAGCATTGCAGAATGTACCAACTTGTTCTGTCATACCTCACTTCACAATTCTCTTTGTTATCAGATGTGACGTCATCGACAGTAGTAGCAGAAAAGTTCAGTGAAACCTGATCCTTAGAGAAAATTGTGGCTTTGAGGCGATATATCTGTTGCAGAGATGTACTGTTCTTCCATTTTCGCGTGTAGACCTCTGATGAAGAGAAACCCATTCTAACAATGTAGTCAAAGTCCTTGCACCACTTATGAAATTTTTTGTAAAAAAAAAAAGAATTTTCTTTCATGTGTGTTTTGGTTTGGGCCGGGTAGGTGGAAGGGACGTGTGTGTGTGTGTGTGTGTGTGTGTGTGTGTCAGACATACGGAATCATTTAACATCATTACAATCTTTAATCATACACCCCTGTTTGGAAAAAATGTCAAATTAATTATAATTAATGATGACTTACAGATTATAATTAGTCATTTGTAAATACACTGACCTAGCTTTGTCAGCATATTTACGAATTACTTGTCAGCATGTTTCTTAATTACTTGTCAGCATGTTTCCTAATTACTTGTCAGCATGTTTCTTAATTACTTGTAAGCAATTTTCACAATTTATGATGACCTTTGACATGGACATAGACCTATTCAGCATATTTATTAATTATGATGACCCTTGACCTTTGAGCAATCAATCAAAACAATCCAACTTTTTGATGTTTTATACCCTCTATTTTTCTCTCAGATGAAAGGCCAACATTCAACTAGGGCTAACAGATGTACAGGCAGAGAGTAAACATGCCTTTTTGAAGATTAAATTAGCTTACCATTTGCTTCTTTCAGGCAAACTGGCTCATGCAAACTTCTTTAAACCTTTCCTTACTTTACATAAAAGCTTGAGCAAAACAAATCAGGGTTTGGCAGGAAGTTTGTACGCAAGAGACAGCTGCTGTAGCACACCAACATTCGGAATTCTTCCGATTCCTAACATAATAAACAAACAAACAAACAAAAAATAAAGTATTATGCTATTCAAACTTAACTAAACAAAAATGTTTGTATCAATGTCACTTTTTCTCAACATGTTTCATAATGCTAATAGAAGGAATCTGCCACTGATCATGATGATGCGCTTGTGTCTTAAGTCAGCTCTTCAAATGATGCAAGAATGGAAACTATTTTATAGATAATTTACACTTTATAGCAGTAAGATTTGAATTTAGATATGTGCAGGTTGGGCATCGGCAATATGGCAGCATAGAGTTAGCACTCCCTAAAAACAATTAACTAGAGATTAAAGCAAGAAACACCATAAAAATAAAAGGGGAGTAACATGGACAATAGGTGCAAAACTAAGAAAGTCATGCAACATGCAGAAATACATGACAAGGAATTTGCACCCTCTTTCTCTGGCTCACAAACAGTGGATCTCTCCGTAAAGACTATTGATTTGAACCTGATTCTTAGAGAATTAAGGGACTTTGTTCAGGAAAACAAAGCCCAACTTGAGGACATCAAAGCTGAAATTTCTAACACTAAAGCTAGAATGGAGGAGGCAGACGGTAGAATTGCGATGGCAGAAGAGAGGATTAAAAATTTCGATAAAAGGTATTAAGTCACACACCAAAATTTAAGAAAAAATTGTGGAGGTGGAGGGTCATTCCAGGCTGAATAATGTCAGAATATACAGAATATATGGAGTACACAATGGTCCATTTTCTGGATTAGATTCAAATCTAATTCTACCTGTGGCCATATCCCTATGAATAGAATATGAACACAGAGTGTTTGGCAAACAACAACCGGCAGACAGTCTGCTACGATCAATAGTGGCCAACTTTCAAAGTTTCAAAACCAAACAATTGATACTTATCCACAATCCTTAGTGTGGTGCAGTATGGCTCGATGAATCTTGGTGACAGTTTCCGGGATTCGATATGCAGATGTAGGTTCTTGGCCGATAGCCATACAGTGGTCACCTAATTGGAGCGTCGTATTTACCATCGCCGCCGCATTTGGGTATGTGCATTTGCTGGCTTTTACCACTGAGTGGCGCTATATAACTACAGACTGACGCCTCATGCCTTAGTTCATTCTCTGCCGCATTAATGAGACGCGTTCCATTAAATAATACACGTAGTAGCCGATAACATCAAGTGAAACACTGTAGTTGACCGAATTCATAATCACAGTACTAAAATTACAGTACAAATGTAGAATTCAAATTAAATCAAATCTTATTAAGATCAAATTTAAGCACAGTGAGCCTTTAGATTTTATCACGTGTAATTAGAAAAGAAGTGTGTAGGGTTTTATTGAAATATAAATTTCAAAATATAAATTTCAAAATATATAAATTTAAAAATATTTTTTTATTTTAATTATAGCAAAATAAAAATAAAACAAAATAAAATGTTTTATTTTGATTTTGCTTCAGCATACTATAGGAAAAACAGCAAACTCGCACGCAACCAGTTTGTATTCTTTAAATTTAGGGGAGTGACGACTCTGTGTGTGTGTCATTATACTGATGAAAAGTGGTGGATTATTCAGTGAAACGAGGCTCAGCTGAAAGATGTTAGGCACATCAGTCACTTAACCCCAAATAAAATGTATTTCTTTTCTATTATGAAACCATAATATTGCATCTCTTTCCTAATCATATGGAGGAGTGCACGAGCGCCGCCGACAAACAGCGTGTTGTTGCAGTAGAGAGAGAGAGGTTGATTTTACGACAGCTGTTTACGGGAGTGTAGTCCAGTGCGGGAGATACATTGTGGGTAATGTGGTCC
This sequence comes from Channallabes apus, assembly GCA_030522415.1. Classification (NCBI taxonomy): domain Eukaryota; kingdom Metazoa; phylum Chordata; class Actinopteri; order Siluriformes; family Clariidae; genus Channallabes; species Channallabes apus. Next base: position 36,289,780 of record CM060119.1, on the reverse strand, counting down.
GGTGTGTGTGAAGGTGAATGCGAGATGAGTATCTGGGATATAGAGTGAGTTTTGTATTCTTTTCATCTTAACATCTTTCAGCTGAGCCTCGTTTCACTGAATAATCCACCACTTTTCATCAGTATAATGACACACACACACACACACACAGACAGAGTCGTCACTCCCCTAAATTTAAAGAATACAAACTGGTTGCGTGCGAGTTTGTTGTTTTTCCTATAGTATGCTGAAGCAAAATCAAAATAAAACATTTTATTTTGTTTTATTTTTATTTTGCTATAATTAAAATAAAACATTTTTAAACAGTATCACACAGGGATCGAACCCGGGTCCCCCGCGTGAAAGGGTGCGGACTTACCCGCTGCACTACTCGGACACTTCAAGACAACGCACCCCAGACTGTAAATAGCACCCATTCCTCCACCCATTCCAGCTCATCAAAAACCATTAACTATTAGTCGAAGATAACATAATTGAACACAAAATGCAGTTTTTAAATGAAGGTTTACGTTATTAAGGGAGAAAAAACCTCCAAATCAACATGGCCCTGTGTGAAAAAGTGATTGCCCCCCTTGTTAAAAAAAATAACTTAACTGTGGTTTATCACACCTGAGTTCAATTTCTGTAGTCACCCCCAGGCCTGATTACTGCCACACCTGTTTCAATCAAGAAATCACTTAAATAGGAGCTACCCGACACAGAGAAGTAGACCAAAAGCACCTCAAAATCTAGACATCATGCCAAGATCCGAAGAAATTCAGGAACAAATGAGAACAAAAGTAATTGAGATCTATCAGTCTGGTAAAGGTTATAAAGCCATTTCTAAAGCTTTGGGACTCCAGCGAACCACAGTGAGCGCCATTATCCACAAATGGCAAAAACATGGAACAGTGGTGAACCTTCCCAGGAGTGGCCGGCTGACCAAAATTACCCCAAGAGCGCAGAGACAACTCATCCAAGAGGCCACAAAAGACCCCAGGACAACATCTAAAGAACTGCAGGCCTCACTTGACTCAATTAAGGTCAGTGTTCATGACTCCACCATAAGAAAGAGACTGGGCAAAAACGGCCTGCATGGCAGATTTCCAAGGCGCAAACCACAAGCAAAAAGAACATTAAGGATCGTCTCAATTTTGCTAAAAAACATCTCAATGATTGCCAAGACTTTTGGGAAAATACCTTGTGGACCGACGAGACAAAAGTTGAACTTTTTGGAAGGTCCGTGTCCCGTTACATCTGGCATAACAGTAACACAGCATTTCAGAAAAAGAACCTCATACCAACAGTAAAATATGGTGGTGGTAGTGTGATGGTCTGGGGTTGTTTTGCTGCTTCAGGACCTGGAAGGCTTGCTGTGATAGATGGAACCATGAATTCTACTGTCTACCAAAAAATCCTGAAGGAGAATGTCCGGCCATCTGTTCGTCAACTCAAGCTGAAGCGATCTTGGGTGCTGCAGCAGGACAATGACCCAAAACACACCAGCAAATCCACCTCTGAATGGCTGAAGAAAAACAAAATGAAGACTTTGGAGTGGCCTAGTCAAAGTCCTGACCTGAATCCTAGTGAGATGTTGTGGCATGAACAACATCTCACTAGCAAATGCTTGATTGCAGTTATTGCTGCTAAGGGTGGCCCAACCAGTTATTAGGTTCAGGGGGCAATTACTTTTTCACACAGGGCCATGTAGGTTTGGATTTTTTTTCTCCCTAAATAATAAAACCCCATTTTGTGTTTACTTGTGCTATCTTTGAAGAATAGTTAAATGTGTTTGATGATCAGAAACATTTTGTGTGACAAACATGCAAAAGAATAAGAAATCAGGAGGGGGGCAAATAGTTTTTCACACCACTGTACGTGGTATCAATTGTCCCGGGGGCTGTCGACGGCGATGTTGGAGCCAATGACGCCATTCCTCCAAGGCCTACTTTATTCCCAACAGTTCACGGTCCCCTACTCTGTATCGCTGTTGAGTGGGGTTAAATTTTTTGGAGAAGAAGCCACGGGGGTGCAGCTTCTGGTCTGGACCTCACTTGGAGAGATCAGTGCCGGCACCCACATCCGACGCGTCCACCTCCACAACGAATGGTTTGTTGGCATCTGGGTGCAGGAGAATAGGGGCGGTGGTGAAAAGGTGACCGAGTTTTTTGAAGGCTGAGATGGCGGCTGAATTGAGTTGGAATGGATGAGCTGAGGGCCTGGTCAATGTAGTAAGTGGTGCTGCATCTGTACTGTAGCCCCGAATAAAGCGACGATAGAAATTCGCAAACCCGAGAAACCGTTGAAGCTGCTTCAATTTTTACCCCCAACTCTTTGGCATCCGTAGAGTCAATGAAGTTACCAGCGGCACTGGAATCGATGAATGCGGTACTTCGGACCCGTTTGTGACCCAAGTGGAGCATTATCTGGACTGTAAGGCGGGAGGTGGTGGTGTCGGTTGTAGCGGAGAGGTGGATGGTGCCCGGTGAGTCTCTCCTCTCGTTTCCCGGATGGAATGAGCAAATCGCCCAGTGGTGTGCCGCTGATCCGCAATAGGCACACAGCCCTTCGCAGTTGTGTCTCTCGCGTTCCGCTACGGTCAGGGAGGTGCGCCCTAGTTGCATGAGTTCCCCGGCTCCGGTGTCAACCACGGCAGGAGGTGGAGATCCGACACGTCTGGAGAGAGTAGTGGTGAAGGTGGATGGTGGTCTTGGTGCAGTGTAGGAATAGGTGGGAGCGGGTGGCAGGGTTCGAGGTGCTGGCTTAGGATGAGAGAGGAGGCGCTGGTCGATTCAGAGAGACAGTTGGATTAGCCCCTCCAGTGTGGCTGGGAGCTCTCGTCCGGCTAGCTCGTCCTTGATCCGGGAAGCCAGCCCCTCGAAGTAGGATGTCCGGAGGGTGGCGTCCCCCCACGAGGCCTGTACCGCGAGGGTCCGAAATTCGGCGGTGTAGCGACTCACGGACAATCCTCCCTGTCGCAGGTGGTAGAGCTTTGTGTCGGTCTCCACCTCGCTCGTGGGGTGTTCAAAGGTGAGTTTGAGCTGGCGGGTGAACTCATTGTACCGGTGGACGGTGTCCGTGTCTGCGCGAAGAACTGCCGTGGTCCACTCAGCTGCCTGCCCGGATAGCAACGAGACGAGTAGTGCGCGCTGTTGGTGCCATCCGCGTTCTCCCGCCTGAGCTCCTCAACATCTTGGACGATCCGGCGCAGAATATTGAGCTCTCCGGTTAGCTTGTTGATTAGCATGGTGTGCTGGTCAACCACATCACATAAGCGCGCGTGATCCACTGGGTTTACCGCTGACGGCTCTGTCATTCTGTCGTGAACTAACCCGAGGAGACCAGAAAGACTTAGCTTAAGCAGTTAGCCCTTTGCAGCGTGAATGGTAATCCCAAACGCGGATAGACACCAGCGGGCAGGATAATCACGCGATTTGATATAAGGACTCTCACAATTAAGGAGCAAGAGAGACGCAATCTAACCCGCGTCCTATAAATACACACTCAGTCTGAAAGTAAACCCAAGAAAGTGAGTACTCACGAGTCAACGAACGAATCCGAGGTAGCATGGGCAAACTCAATGACAGAGCGATGTGCGGCGCCATCTTGATTCATTTTATGCTTTCAGGTTCGCGACCGTCTTAATTCCGGGTCCTAGTGCCGGTCGCAGGCTGAGTGCCCGTGACAGATAGAAGCGTTAATAAAATTAGAAATACCCAGACAGGGGAGATACTTTGTAAATGCAAAGGAGTTTTGAGAAATTTTATAAAAGTTCTTTATTCACAATCCAAAAGTGCTGATAATTTGAAAATAAATTATTTTGGAAATTTATTCATATTAACCACTGTAACAGAGGAACAATATTAATCAATTTTAGCTGAAATTATAATGGAAGAGACGAAAATAACTGTAACAAGTTTGAAAGGAGGTAAATACCAAGGAGCAGACGGCTATTCTGTAGAATAGTATAAAACCATGTTTGATCACTTGGCCCCAACTCTATTAAAGAATTGAAGTGAGTAGTACAAAAAAGGGAAAACTTACCTTCATGGAGAGAAATGATAATTTCAGTTATTCCAAAGGAGGGAAAGATAAAATGGAATGCAGCAATTATCGCCCAATCAGTGTTCTATATGTTGATAAGTTGCTCACCCCCATTTTAGCTCTGAGACTAAAAAAGATTCTTCTGGACCTCATTAAATTAGACAAAAAGGTTTAATCTGCCAAAGGCAAGCATCAGACAATATCAGAAGAACTCTACATATACTTAGTTACTACTCAAACCATAAGGTGAAAGCAGCTTTGTTGTGTTTAGATGCAGATAAGAAGAAGTCTGACTCAGTGAGATGGGATTTCCTATACAGGGTATTGGCAAAATTTGGATTTCACAATAAGGTTGTAGAAATAATTGAGACACTATACAATTATCCATTTGCAAGATTTAAAATTAACAGAGATTTATCAGATCATTTTAATTTAGAACGGGGTACAAGACAAGGATGCCCCATCTCACCATTACTTTTTGCCCTGTTCATTGAACGGTGAAATGGGATACACCATTAATTAACTATCTACAAACCGGATTCCAAAAAAGTTGGGACACTAAACAAATTGTGAATAAAAACTGAATGCAATGATGTGGAGATGGCAAATGTCAATATTTTATTCAGAATAGAACATAAATCATGGAACAAAAGTTTAAACTGAGAAAATGTATCATTTTAAGGGAAAAATATGGTGAATCAAAATGTCATGGTGTCAACAAATCCCAAAAAAGTTGGGACAAGGCCATTTTCACCACTGTGTGGCATCTCCCCTTCTTCTTACAACACTCAACAGACGTCTGGGGACCGAGGAGACCAGTTTCTCAAGTTTAGAAATAGGGATGCTCTCCCATTCTTCTCCCATTCTTTGTCGCACCTTCCTCTTTATGATGCGCCAAATGATCTCTATAGGCGAAAGATCTGGACTGCAGACTGGCCATTTCAGTACCCGGATCCTTCTCCTATGCAGCCATGATGTTGTGATTGATGCAGAACGTGGTCTGGCATTATCTTGTTGAAAAATGCAGGGTCTTCCCTGAAAGAGATGACGTCTGGATGGGAGCATATGTTGTTCTAGAACCTGAATATATTTTTCTGCATTGATGGTGCCTTTCCAGACATGCAAGCTGCCCATGCCACAAGCACTCATGCAACCCCATACCATCAGAGATGCAGGCTTCTGAACTGAGCGTTGATAACAACTTGGGTTGTCCTTGTCCTCTTTGGTCCGGATGACATGGTGTCCCACATTTCTAACAAGAACTTCGAATCATGACTCGTCTGACCACAGAACAGTCTTCCATTTTGCCACACTCCATTTTAAATGATCCCTGGTCCAATGAAAATGCCTGTGCTTGTGGATCTTGCTTAGAAATGGCTTCTTCTTTGCACTGCAGAGTTTCAGCTGGCAACGGCGGATGGCACGGTGGATTGTGTTCACTGACGATGGTTTCTGGAAGTATTCCTGAGCCCATTCTGTGATTTCCTTTACAGTAGCATTCCTGTTTGTGGTGCAGTGTCGTTTAAGGGCCCGGAGATCACGGGCATCCAGTATGGTTTTACGCCCCTGACCCTAACGCACAGAGATTGTTCCAGATTCTCTGAATCTTCGGATGATATTATGCACAGTTGATGATGATAACTGCAAAGTCTTTGCAATTTTTTGCTGGGTAACACCTTTCTGATATTGCTCCACTATCTTTCTGCGCAACATTGTGGGAATTGGTGATCCTCTACCCATCTTGGCTTCTGAGAGACACTGCCACTCTGAGAAGCTCTTTTTATACCCAATCATGTTGCCAATTAACCTAATTACTGTTAATTGGTCTTCCAGCTCTTCGTTATGCTCAAATTAACTTTTTCCAGCCTCTTATTGCTACTTGTCCCAACTTCTTTGGGATTTGTTGACACCGTGAAATTTGGAATCAACATATTTTTCCTTTAAAATGATACATTTTCTCGGATTAAACTTTTGATCTGTCATCTATGTTCTATTCTGAATAAAATATTGACATTTGCCATCTCCACATCATTGCATTCAGTTTTTATTCACAATTTGTTTAGTGTCCCAACTTTTTTGGAATCCGGTTTGTAGTAAATTTGTCTGACCATCTAAATTATTTGATTTAAATACAGTTCCCGTCATCTTCTCTGTTGGAACCTTATTCCTCTCTACAGTTTAAGTTCAAAAGCTGACTCCATGTGGATAATAATCCTACCAAAATTGTTATATCTATTTCAAACACTTCCAATAGAAATACCAAATCAGCAATTTACAGAAAACAGAACTCGGGTATCAGGATCGTTAAATAAACACTCTACAAATAAACAAACCTGTTCAAAACTCCACTCCAGGTATCAGCCTGCGGATCTGCCTGTTCTGAACATTGCAGAGTATTTATGTGTGACTCTGCCCCTTGTGAGACCCAGGTCATTACACAGCCATTAATATAATTTCTAAGTGATGTAATGGACTTTTGCAAACGGTACAGCAGAGGTGGGTAGAGTAGCCAAAAATTTGACCCAAGTAAGAGTAGCAGTACTTAAAAATAATATTACTCAAGTAGAAGTAGAAAGTAGTCATCCAAAATATTACTCAAGTAAGAGTAAAAAAAAAAAGTATTCAGTGAAAAGACTACTCAAGTACTGAGTAACAGTTTCATCATAATGTCCAATTTCCTTCTTTTTTTTTTTTTGGAAAATATGTAAGCAACCAGACAAAATGCTAAAATAATGTACAAATTTTGACATTTGCAAATAAATGTAATAAAATAATTGGATAAAACCAAGTTTCTTTTCAAAATAGTAAATTAGGAACAAGAAACACAAATTTCCTAATCTCACTTTTTTCACAATTTTTGCATCTTACAAAATTAGGATCTTACAAAATTGAAACAAATAGCTATTGTAGGTAACATATGTATCTTTGAACTGTGTAAACTATTTCTTGTGTAAGATATGCTGTATATTCAGTTGTCCATCAAATGGCTCAGCAAATAGAAAATAACATTAGAATTTGTGTACAAGAGGTCTCACTTTACCATAAACCGTGTCCTGCAGAACAAATGTAAAAAAATATATTTTTAGCCGATAGCTTATTTGCTAATTATTTATGTTAACAGCAACAATAAATAAAACAGCTAAACTAACAATCACATGTTTCCTTCACTGTCTACCACCATATGTGTGTGGTCATGTGACATGTGGTTTATGGTATTGCAGCTGATTGGTCAAATGGGGTGTTGTTATTGTTGCAATGCCTGATTGGTGAAACAGTTACCGGCTGCATTTCTCAGACTAAAATATAGAATATCTAAAGTGTCCAATAAATGGTTAGGAAAGTAATGAGTCAAATGTCGCCGAATGTAACGGAGTAAGAATAGCGTTTCTTCTTTACAAATCTACTCAAGTAAAAGTAAAAATTATGGTGCAGTAAAACTACTCATAGAAGTATATTTTTCCCCAAAAATAGTTACTTAAGTAAATGTAATGGAGTAAATGTAACTCGTTACTACCCACCTCTGAAAATGGAATATAGAAGGAAATCTGAGAGGAGTCACACACAGGTGAGGAATAGATTGATACAATATATACAGTCGGTGCACAAGCGGTATGTGACTTTTACCGCTGCGGCGTATGGCGTCAGCATTTGGGTTTGTGTGTTTGCTGGCTTTTACCGCTGAGTGGCGCTATATAACTATAGACTGACGCCTCAGGCCTTAGTTCGTTCTCCCCAGGATTAATGAGTCGCAGCTCGTCAGAGCCGCACGTAGTTGCATATAAAATCAAGTGAAACATTATAATTAAACGAATTTATAAATTATAAATCACAGTAGTAACATTACAGTACAAATTTATAATGTAAATTAAATTAAATATTTTTAGGATCGAATTTAAGCTACTTCTTAAATAGACGTTATCACAGTGGGTCTTTAAAACTAAATGACCATAAAATTTAAACATTGTCAGATTAATGTGCAAAAACTATATAGTAAAACTATATAAGCTACATAGCCTTTAAAAGACTCTATTTAACAAAATCATAAAGTTTTGTCATTTTGAGCGCACCTAAATAAAACTAAAGAAAGTAAACAGGGTTCTGTATTGTTTTTGTGAACTGGAGCGCAGCAGAAAATGAACCAAAACTCCGTGTATACTCGCCTCACAGACGTGAAAAATATATACTTATAGAACGCGAAATGTCTGCTTTTATATAAACTAATGAAAAACAAATTATTAGATTGCGTAATTCGTATGAAAAGTGAATTGTAGGCGCGTTCACTGCTTCGGAGACGATGGAATAGAAGAGATAGAAAGTTTCCTCATTATAACATGCCTGGTATTGTCTTTAATCACTCAGCCCGTGATTTTTATGTTATTTCAGAGATGGGAAATTTGCAGAAATTTAAAAAGAGGCCTGAATCACTGCAGGTCTTCAAAGTCCAGGGGTCTCATTTATCAAGCGTGCGTAAAAAAAGTTCTAAACTAGTGCATATACCAACAGCCGTAAGCACAAGAAAGTTGGGAGTTATCAAACGTGAGTACGCACAGCTGTACGAAATGACTGATGATGAATCGCACTCCTTCTAAATTGTGTGCGTGTGCATAGTAATTTAAATTTGCATACAGAAACGCCCTCAAATGACCTTATTTGGCAAACAACCTTCCTTATAAAAACCCAATGCCGCCAGGGCACTATAGAACCGTTATCATGGATCCCGTGAAGAGAGGAAAGAAAAAAAAAAACTTCAAAGACAAAGAAATGGAAGTGCTTTTAAATGAGGTACAATGTTATAAGACAGTTTTGTTTGCTGCTTTTTCAGGCGGAATGTCAAAGATAAAAAAAAGTCTTGGCGTGGGGACAGGTTACTAATGCGGTAAATGCCATCTCACCTTTATGTAGAACTACTGCAGAGGTCAAGAAAAAGTGGTTTGATTTGAAAGTGTCCTCTAAAAAAAGAATTGCAGCCCACAGAAGAGACATCGGTGCCACGGGAGGAGGCCAGAGTCTTATTTCAGTGTCACCCCGATGGTGACACTGAAAGTGCAATCCCATCAACTGCAGGAGAGGCCGAGCCATCCGAAAATGGTTAGTAGGTTTTCAAATGTTTGTGTTGCGATATATTATTCATAGATAAATAACACACACATTGCAAATGATTTGGATTGTTCATTTAACATTTATTTTATAGATCTGCCAGTTTGGCCAGGTCCTGCTCCGCCTGCCACTTCAGCGCGTCCGATGCGTTTCGAGCCACGAGTCCTGACTGATGCGGTTCTGAAAACACAGGAGGAATTAGTGAGCGGCATTGCAAGCATAAAAGAGGAACTGCACCAAATCAATGTGGACTTGAGGAACATTAGTGATTCACTAAATGCATCATGCAAGTTCAATAAAAGTTCCAAGTGATCTCACCATTTTCTCACAATTACTCCTTATTGTGAAACAGATTTAGAACCGTTCGATTATCCCTGCTCTTAGCTGCACGGCCACAGCATTTGGCATCGGGTCGAAACCTTCTGCCATGTGGCGATCTTCTTGTATCGGCATCTCATCCAGTGGTATACCGTTTTTAATGGCAATATTATGCAGCACACTGCATGCTTTAACTATATAGCACACCTAAAGCAAATTTATATTGTATAATGAATCAAATAATTATGTATACAGTATATTATAAATATTGTAGTTATAAAATATAATTAAAACTTAATTTAAATATTTAAACATTCAAAACCTTGTTGGGTTTGTATTGCAATGTGCCTCCTCTGCCTGACAGACACAGCCATCGAGCCTTCAGCAAGCCTATTGCACGTTCTACTGTGCTTCTTGTGCGCTCATGTGCTCGGTTGTAATTCAGCTCCTTTTAGGATAGAAGGTTTACCACTGGGGTCATCAGCCAGGATTTAAGGGCATATCCTCGATCCCCTGCAATGATGTAGATTAAAATACAGTACATTATATGGTGTTGAGAAGTCATCTAATTTTACAATTATTTTAAAATCCTGATTAATCGTTACACACTTACCAATAAGCCAGCCTTCTCCAGCAGCGCTTTGCTGAAGACGAAGTCCCAATGAAGGAATCATGTGTACCTCCCGGGCTGTTCGCAACGACATTTAGCAGGTTCAAGTGTGCATCACAGATTACCTGCACGATAGCCTTTTCTATTTACTGTACAAATGCATATTCATCAGCAGTAGGAGCTTTCAGGGCAACATGTGTGCAGTCAACTGCCCCTATTACACTTGGAAATCCTGTGATGTTATAGAAGTCGGTCATAATTTTTGTCCTTTGCGCTGCGGTGTTTGGAAACGTAATGTACTGTGATGTAAGTGATATTGCATGTAAAATATGTGGCATAATTCGGCTCATGGTGAGTTGAGAAATACCAAACCTGTCACCAATTTTCCTTTGAAATGTGCCTGTGGCTAAAAAGCCAATAGTAGAAAGAACATGAGTGTGCACGGGGACTACACATCACTCTCAGCGAGTAAGTCTGTGCGGTCCCTGAAAACGCGATCTCTGCGCAAAAGTGCTTGTTGCAAATCTTCAAGAAGCGCAAGGTCTGCCATTGTAAGCAATGTATTTCCAAAATTTTATGGATTAAAATGGATTTTATATTATTCACAGTTCCAGATAACCAAGAATCACCTGTTGTATTCAATTATTCAATGTATCAATTTATTAACACTGACATTTTAATGGTGAAGTTTAAGGGCACTGGGTTTATATGTGATTACAGTTCTCTACCACTAGGGGATTCTGCTTACGCACAGTCAGGAGTTCTTCTAAATGTGCGCACATTCTCACGCACACGTACAAATTAATGAATCGCATTCTATTAGTAGAATTGTGCGTACGCATGATATACACATAAAACCGTGCGTACGCACGCTTGATAAATGAGACCCCAGGTCATAAAGTGGGGAGGGGTGCATTTCAGTTTATTGAATGTATATGTGAGAACAGCTGATTCACACCTAGGGAGGGTGAATAATTTGCATTTGAATGATGCACCAGATTGCACCAGACACAACACCGGGACGCTGCGCTCATTGTAGCAGGGGACTTTAATAGTGCCAACCTCAAACGCGCAGTGCCGAACTTTCATCAGCACATCACCTGGTCAAGGTCAAGGATGGCTACAAGGCACAATCTCATCCAGCGTTTGGTAAATCCGACCACGCTGCCATCTTCCTCATGTCAAAATATAAACAAAGGCTGAAACAGGAAGTTCCGGTTCAGAGGGAGGTCGCGCGCTAGACGGACCAATCGGTGGCCGCGTTACAGGACGCACTCGATGACGCAGACTGGGACATGCTCAGAAACAGCTCCGATGATGACGTCAGCGTGTTTGCGGAAGCGGTTGTGGGATTTATTGGGAAGCTAGTGGACGATACCGTGGAGAAAAAGACTATCAGAACGTTTCCCAACCAGAAGCCGTGGGTGGATAAAACCATCCACAACGCTCTGAGATCTCGCACCGCCGCCTACAACACGGGACTTGCGACGGGGGACATGGAACCATATAAGGCTGCGGCATATACAGTGGTTACAAAATTGGAATGGCGATCTCGCCGCGTATACCGCCGTTTAAAGGCAACAGCGGCCAAAATAAATCAGTTGCATTTCAAAGTCATTCGTAAAATGGCCGCCAGGTGGCGCAAAGTGACATTTTCATTCATCGCAGTAAATACAACAGTGATGGTAATTTCCACAACAAACATGACAAATCTGAACCAGAGCTATTAATGTGTACTGTACAATAATGAGTAAAAAGAAAAATTATAGTAGATTTATTAACTGAAATAAATGACCATATTTTTCAAGAGAATTTTCAAGCCCCACTCATCAAACAAAATTATAACGAAATCGGCCAAGTTTACTATTTATTTAAATATAAATTTAAAAACCAATAAGATCAAATAACACCAAGTTATTATTATAACAGGCTTACTTCGTTACTTATCCAGCGCTTGCTTTATTAACCTTGCCTTATTTAACGTTACTTGGGTGCATTGTCTTTAAGTGCCCGCTTGGTGTAGCGGTTAGAGCCCACGGTCAGTGTTATATAAAGTGCCGGTTCGAATCCCGAGGGATGATGTTTTAAATTTTTTTATTTTAATTATAGCAAAATTAAAATAAAAAAAATTGTTGTATTTTGATTTTGCTTCAGCATACTATAGAAAAAACAGCAAACTCGCACGCAACCAGTTTGTATTCTTTAAATTTAGGGGAGTGACGGCTCGGTCTGCTGCTGCTGCTGGTGTGTGTGTGTGTGTGTGTCATTATACTGATGAAAAGTGGTGGCCATCTGCCGTACCGGGAGTTTTGATTTACGACAGCTGTTTACGGCAGTGTAGTCCAGTGCGGGAGATGCATTGTGGGTAATGAGGTCCGGTGTTACATCTGTTACATTTTTGATAACAATAGTTTTTTTACAAACATTTCTAAACCAATAAGATCAAATGACACCAAGTTTAAAACAGATAAAATACACGTGCAAATAGTATAATTGTACAACAGGCTTACTTCGTTACTTATTTAACGCTTGCTTTCAAAGAAGTCGAGTGGCTTATTAACGCCACGGAGGTGTGTTGTCTCTTAGTGCCTGGTTGGTGTAGCGGTTAGAGCGCTCGGGCAGGGATTTACAAAGCGTCGATTCGAATCCTGGATGATGCTGTTTTAAAAAATTGTTCTATTTTAATTTTACTCAGCAAATAAACAGCAAACAAAAAAAATTATTATTCAGAGCACGATATGCAACCGTAATGAGTCCCTTAACCGGCTTATACAGCTGGCATGTGACCAACGTATTTAACCGTGATGAGTCCATAAAATCAGTAGCAGCTAATAATTACTAATTACTTTAGTTAATGCTGCTACTGATTTTATTCCAGCTTACCTGTCCAGGTTGATTGCGATTCTTTTTAAAATATTGTCTCAGTTTTATATGTTGTTCGTCTTGATGTTTGTCTTCTTTTCACTTGGCAACACTCAAATGCAAATTATTCACCGTGAATCAGCTGTTCTCACCTATCCATTCAGAGAAACTGAATGAGCTGAAATGAGCCTTTGTTTCACGACCGCGACACCCCTCTCTCTCACGCACATACAGTACAGAGTAGACCAAATCATTATAGTACATACTTTATCCAACGAACATGAAAAATATCCACATAATGATGAGTTAAGAAGCATTGCTTAATTTTCGTTTAGACAGACTGTTTGTATCTGATTATTGGTATTATTAAAGAACAGCAGCACAAACAACAACACAAGGGCTTGTACAGCAAGACACATTTTTATTATTTTGCAAAGAGTTAAATTTGTAACAGTAAAAGGCATCCGAACTTAAATATATAAATTACTAGAAACAAATTGAGCACACTATCAGAATAAAAAATAGAACAAATTAAATGTATTTTACACATACACAAGGAGGATAATGATACCGAGTTTATATTAAAATATCAAATATTGTAATATTGTTTTTGTGTTATTATAAATAATGAAATGCAGTAGGCTGTTATGGTCATCATAATTTTCTTTAATAAATAAGAGAAAACATTGTAAGCTGTGGCTGGAGACATCGTTTCTGCAGTACTCCTGGTCGGTGTTAGAAAGTCTGGGGTTGGGGTTTGTGCACAGTTCAACCGTGTACTAAGTGCACCTGCGTGTGCCTCTTTGCAGACTATTTTTTTGTTTATTTGTATATGTATGTTATTAATATTACTTTTTAGAGATTGTATGTGTGCGTGCACGGAGAGTATGTGTTGATAAGTGTATGTGGATAAGTTGATAAGTGTATCAGAAAGCATTAAAATGTTCATTTGAATTAAAATGACACACACACGTCTGTATATACAGTATATCAATTACATATATATCAATTTCATTAGTTCGTTCATTCTATTTGAAGCTTCGGATGTTTTTTTTTTGTTTTGTTTTGGTTAGATTAGTTCTGAACTCGCTTCCGTGAAACTATCGCTAAAACAATGTACTGAGCCCTCCTGAGGATATAAAGCTTTATTATTGTGTTTGGATAAATAATCAGATCTACCACAGCAGGTAATAAACTATGGTGTGTCATAACCGAAGCAAACACCACGATTATGCCTCGTTTCGTTTGACAGGAACGTGGTTCACTTGGCCCCGGTGTATTATAAACCTGTGGAATGTTTCACTGTTTATGCTCACATAAGAGGAATAAAAGCGAGTGAAATGTGGAAATGATGAGGACTAAACAAATGATTTCGGTAACTCCACTGAGTGTAACATCTGCATAGTGACACTGAACATCTTCACTTTTCCGTTTACCTCTGAAAAAAAAGCTGTATTTAATTTGTTTTTATAACAGTAGAAGAAGTATGCGCGCGCACGCACACAGACACACACACACACACACACACACACACACACACACACAGACACACCTCCCTTGAGCCCTGCGTCTGTCGGATTTCAGCTGTCACGGGGTGGAAAGACTTTGAAGCAGTTTATATATGAATCTAAGCTTGAACTTATCAGCATTGTAAATATATAATACTTTTCAAATAAAATCGCTATTACTTTGACCCTGAAGTTTAGTTTAGCACACACAAAAAACAGAAAAGTCATTTCTGGTAAATCAACGGAATGTGTAGTTTATTTACAGTAATTCATTAAAAAATGAATATACATTGTACAGTACACGGTAAACACGGGAAAGATTACAAAATGAAAAAACAAACAGTGTCTACTTTATAAACAGCTTAGTATGTGCGTCGAGATGCTGAAATCCCTTGCATGTTTTTGCTTCCAAGTGGAGAGATATTTGACCGAGAGCCTAGAACAAAAGATCTATAGGTGTGATCACAACCCCCTCCGACCGACCGTGCCATCAATCACTGACCACCTCAGAAGTTCCCTCCAATGTATGGCTGCAATACTTGTTTTGCAAGTATTTTTAACACCATTCAAAGGCTTACAAGTTCCATTAAACATATAATGATGTCTCCACATGTTAATATATTCCTAAAATTTATATATTACAAGTTGATAAACTGATCTGCGGTAGCGGAAAAATCCGCACGCGCACTCACACACAGACACACACACACACACACACACAGACACACCTCCCTTGAGCCCTCGGTAAACATCCAAGCACTGAGGCACGCAAATCCCCTGACCATAATAAGGTGGCAATCCCTCAGGGGGAAGATGAAAAATACAAATTAAATAAATAAAACAAAATAAAATATCCTTAATCCAGATTTTATCAATCATGATTATTTCTTTAGACTTTTCTGTTTTTTGTGTGTGCTAAACTAAACTTCAGGGTCAAAGTAATAGCGATTTTATTTGAAAAGTATTATATATTTACAATGCTGATAAGTTCAAGCTTAGATTCATATATAAACTGCTTCAAAGTCTTTCCACCCCGTGACCGCTGAAATCCGACAGACGCAGGGCTCAAGGGAGGTGTGTCTGTGTGTGTGTGTGTGTGTGTGTGTGCGCGCGCGCGTGTGTATGTGTGTGTGTGTGTGTGTGTGCGCTGCAGCCTGTCATTTTCAGCGGATTTTTCCGCTACCGCAGATCAGTTTATCAACTTGTAATATATACATTTTAGGAATATATTAACATGTGCAGACATTTAAGGGTGCGCTGCCCTCTCTTGCCCCTGCGTAGAGCACACACACACACACACACATCTATCTATCTATCTATCTATTATATAAATACACATTTGGAATCTGCATCTACATTTTCTGTTACAAGTATAGAATTAGGTTCAGCTGAGACTCATGATCAATGGTGTTAGGGTACTTATGTAGTGATAATTAGTTTCAGCCAAATCATTAAAACTAACAATGGACTATGACACTCTTGTTTTACACACATTGTTTTAGCGATAGTTTCACGGAAGCGAGTTCAGAACTAATCTAACCAAACCAAGAAAAAAAAAAACATCCGAAGCTTCAAATAGAATGAACGAACTAATGAAATTGATATATATGTAATTGATATACTGTATATACAGACGTGTGTGTGTCATTTTAATTCAAATGAACATTTTAATGCTTTCTGATACACTTATCAACTTATCGACATACACTTATCAACACAAACTCTCCGTGCACGCACACACACAATCTCTAAAAAATTTATATTAATAACATACATATACAAATAAACAAAAATATAAACGTCTATATTGAAGTCTACGGTGAACGCAGAGTCGGCTAAGCACACGTGATGACGCGCGCGCCCTCACCTCTGTTACGGCTGCCTACAGTATTTGGCCAAAAGAATTATAATAATTGAACGATATGCCTGGTCCTGGAAAGAGACATCAACAGTCCGGCGCTGAGAAACGAAAGAACCGAAAGAAAAAAAAGCCTAAGATGAAGCCCGTGCATCAATTCCAGAAATAAAACTTTACTTTATTCTGTCGACGTTAATAATGTAATAACGTAACATTAACGTAAAATAACGCAAATTTCATTTAACAGCAGGGGGGACAATAAATATATATTTTTATAAATTTATTGCATTGTTTATGTTGTTTACAGTCAAGCCATCAACATACAATAAAATGTAAACATGAGATCTAAACTAAAAACTGTGCTCCCTGTGCTGGTGCTGGCAATATCATCTCTTTGTTCTGCTGTCTCCGGCTCCCTCCCTGGTTCTGAATCTGCCCCTTCCTCTACTCTCACTGTCTCAGAACAGACTGACTCCTGAAGCAGAAAAAAATGCAGGAAATTATGTTTTCTAACATGCGTTAGATAGTTTTTTTTAATCACTCTATACACAATACTTTGCTATTTTTATAGATGTTGAGCATCGTGAGCAAGCCCGAGATCATATTAACGTTAATTATCACCAGCCGGCATGAATAGCAAACGAGTAACGTGAGTTGGACGCACACCAATCGATTCGACTATGGTTAATCGCTCACTCCGTAGGCTCCCTGAATAGGCGGGAAAGGGATGGAACCGCGCATTCGTCCCGGCAGGAAAAAAAAACTAAACAGATCTAACAGATGAGGACTCAGATTAATGTGCAAAAATATATAATAAAACTATATAAGTCTACATAGCCTTTATAAGACTCTACCTTAAGCGCACTTAAAACATTTTATTTAGTTTTAAAATAAAACAATTTTAAAACATCACTCGGGATTCGAACTGGCGCTTTGTAGATTACTAGTCGAGTGTTCTACCCGCTACACCAAGCGGCCACTTAGAGACAATGCACACCAGAGACGTTAATAAGCCACTCGACTTCTTTGAAAGCAAGTGTACGTCTTTGATAAGTGACGAAGTAAGCCTGTTATAATAATAACTTGGTGTTATTTGATCTTATTGGTTTAGAAATTTATATTTAAATAAAACCCTACACACTTATTTTCTAATTACACGTGATAAAATCTAAAGGCTCACTGTGTTAATATTTATTGTGCTTAAATTTGATCTTAATAAGATTTGATTTAATTTGAATTCTACATTTGTACTGTAATTATAGTACTGTGATTATGAATTCGATCAACTACAGTGTTTCACTTGATGTTATGGGCTACTACGTGTATTATTTAATGGGACGCGTCTCATTAATGAGACAGAGAATGTAAGGCATGATGCGTCAGTCTGTAGTTATATAGCGCCACTCAGTGGTAAAAGCAAGCAAATGCACAGCAAATGCACATGCCGTAATGCGGCGGCGACGTTAAATACGATGCTCCGATTTTGTAACAACTGTAACGTGTGGAAAGCGGTGAAAGAGGCGAAGCAGCGCTACGGGAGAAAACTAGACTCACAGCTTCAACAGAGTGACTCTAGGAGCCTGTGGCAGGGACTATGGACAATAACGGACTATAAAGCACCAACATCCGGTATGACGAACGCGGACGCGACTCTGGCAGACAAGCTGAACACATTCTACGCTCGCTTCGAGGCTGCAGCTAAAGACGCTAGTGGCGCTAATGCTAACGGCGCTAATGCTAGCGGCGCTAATGCTAGCGGCGCTAATGGCTGCAGACAGGAAGACACTGCCAGCACCGGGAACGCGCTCATCATCTCCGAGCACGACGTGAGGAGAGCCTTCAAGAGAGTGAACACCAGGAAAGCAGCAGGACCAGACGGCATCTCAGGCCGTATTCTCAGATCCTGCAGAGCACCTGTGTTCACTGAGATATTCAACATCTCTTTATCTCAGTCGGTGATCCCCACATGCTTCAAGGAGTCCATCATTGTTCCTGTCCCCAAGAAACCACATCCTGCTTCTCTCAATGACTATCGCCCTGTAGCCCTCACCTCAGTAGTTATGAAGTGCTTTGAACGCCTGGTCAGAGACTTCATCATTTCTTCACTACCTGACACACTGGACCCACTACAGTTTGCATACCATCAGAACCGCTCCACAGATGATGCAATCTCTCATCTCCTCCACACATCACTTACTCACCTGGACACTAGGAAAGGGAATTATGTTAAAATGCTCTTCATCGACTACAGCTCTGCATTTAATACCATAATTCCCTCCACACTCACCACCAAGCTGGAGCACCTGGGACTCAGCTCATCTATATGTCAGTGGATCTCCAATTTTCTGACTGGCAGACCACAGGCAGTAAGGATGGGCGGACATGTCTCAGCTACACTCACTCTCAGCACTGGAGCCCCCCAGGGTTGTGTTCTGAGCCCCCTGCTGTACTCTTTGTACACCCACGACTGCGTGGCCACTACCAACTCCTCCTCCATCATCAAGGTTGCTGACGACACCATCGTGGTCGGACTGATCACCAACAATGATGAGTCGGACTACCTAGAGGAGATTGGAAATCTGGAGAACTGGTGCCAGAGGAACAATCTCCTCCTGAACGTCAGTAAGACAAAGGAGCTGATAGTGGACTTTTGTACAAAGCAGGAGAGGAACTACCAGACCCCCGTCATCAACAGGAGCCCAGTGGAGAGAGTGGACAGCTTCAGATACCTCGGTGTTCATATTACTCAGGACCTGTCATGGTCCTGTCACATCATGAAAAAAGTGAAAAAAGCCCGGCAGCGTCTGTACCACCTCAGACGCTTGAGAGACTTTAGACTGCCCTCCAAGGTGCTCAGGAACTTCTACTCCTGCACCATAGAGAGCATCCTGACGGGTAACATCACGACCTGGTTCGGGAATAGCACCATGCAGGACAGACAAGCTCTACAGAGGGTGGTGCGATCAGCCGAGCGCATCATCCGCACTGAGCTCCCTGACCTGCACTCGATCTACAGCAAGCGGTGCTGGACTAAGGCCAGGAAGATCATGAAGGACCTCAGTCACCCCAGTAATGGACTGTTCTCTTTGTTGCCGTCTGGGAAGCGATTCCGCTCCCTAAAGGCCAACACAGAGAGGCTGAGGAGGAGCTTCTTCCCGCAGGCGATAAGGTCTCTCAATCACAATCACACCTCCACACAGGACTAATAACATCTTTTTAAGCTCACAACATTGACTGGACAATCATGGACACATTCATACACACTTGCACTAAATATTTATACATCTGGACAATTGCACATGTCACTTTCACTAGTCACCTTTCATGCACATTTGCATAACCATTTGTCACTTTAAATTATATATATATATATACTCCCCCCCACCTATATTTCTACATTTTGCAATATTTTATTATGCCCTTATTGTACAGTTTATTTTACTAGTTACATTTATTTCTTTAGTATTTCCTTTTATTGATATTTATTTTACGTACAAACTTTTATTTTCTTTTTAAGGTCACTGGCGGTCGTGTAAGCATTTCACTGCATATTATACTGTGTATGACTGTGTATGTGACAAATAAAATTTTAATTAGATGTCTGCCATTGTAAAGCACGCACAGTAAGACTAAAAGAACAACATCCCAGGACAAATAGGAATAAGAGCCCCTGATTTTATGGCACAAATATTATTAAATATTACAATAAAATTCCTCCGCGCATGGGAAAACTTTATGCGTGTGGGTGAGCACTGATTAGACGTTGTACTCGATGGTGTAGTCTGCTAATGAGCAGCTACTCTGGTGACGTCGGAGTAGTAGGGAGATTACACCCCCTGCCATATGTGGATGGTGAAAGGTGTCCTAAAGGGCCTCTACAAAGGCATCTAAGGTTGTATTTTCAGGAAGGGAGCTCTGACAAATTGCTGTGGCCCATTCCAGTGCTTGCATCTTTGCTCGCTCTGTTGGGAACTGGGAGGGTTGAATCTCAAAAACCATAGAGCACTGCAATACAAAGGCATTGCACCACTCACGTTCACCTGCATATGGCTGGGGAGGTGGTCGATATGTCTTGGCCAGCCGATGGACTGATTGCGCCTCTGCCCCGAATCAAGGAGTTGACTTACAAATTGATGCCCTAGGGGACGGAAACCTCAGGAAGTCCGCGGTGGCTCTTGGCATGGTACAGTCATAATGTTATGACTGTGATCCCAGAGCATCAGAGGAAAGGCTATGTGTGTGAGCTCTGGGAGTGCTTGTTGCAAACTTTTCAGGAATGTTTTCCCCCTTCTGAGATAACGTGGGTTTATTAATGAAACTAAATAAACTCAAACACAAATGCAAACACAAATCTACAATTTTTCCAAGCAAGATTAATCCTTAGCTTTTCTCATTTTCTTTTCTCTTTTTTTCTTTATACCAGAGCAATGCTCCACAACCTGGTGCACCTTAAATGTCCACACGTCTACTCCTATGACTTGGGGGCTAATATAGACATGTGTCCACGTGTCATGCATTGTTCCTAACTGCCATTATGGGAGCGTTGCCTAGTAACAGCATGAGGGAGTGGCCGTGGGTCTGCCTGACTGGAAACTCATGGAGCAGCTGACCGTGGGTTTGCCTGTCGCAAAACCCGCAATGTTACATTTATAATCATCAGTTTGTCCCTGATGAGCAAGTCGAGGGCCACTGTTTGAGATGGAAATAGAAAGAAATCGTGAGGGGAACTAGACTTTACAGGGAACCAATCCTCATTTGGCTGATATCAGATAATATGTTAATACATCAGTTCCACATATATCTGTGTGGTATGAGACACCTGGACATTCAGTATAACAGGAACAGTGTTTAAGTTTATTTTTGTTTTTGAAGACTTCGCTGCAAATTTCAGTCCTAAACCTTTTACATTTAGGGATTTGGCAGATGCTATTATCCAGAGCGACTTACATTTATATCTCATTACACATCTGAGCATATGAGGGTTAAGGGCCTTGCTCAAGGGCCCAACAGTGGCAACTTGGTGGTTGTGGGGTTTGAACCTGGGATCTTTCGAACCGTAGTCCAATGCCTTAACCACTGATGTGAACCGCCTCCCACCATCATAGATCTTTTACCTGATAATGCTCCAAAGGTTTTCAATGGGTTTGAGGTCAGGGGAGGATGGTGGCCACACCATGGGTTTCTCATCTTTTATGCCCATAGCAGCCAATGACAGAGAGGTATTCTTTGCAGCATGAGATAGTGCATTGTCGTGCATGAAGATGATTATGTTATGGTAGGCACAGTTCTTCTTTTTGTAAAATGGAAGAAAATGGTCAGTCAATATACTTTGCAGAGATAACTTTCACACCTTCAGGGACCCTACAGGGGCCTATCAGCTCTCTCCCCATGATTCCGGCCCAAAACGAGACTCCGGCACCTTCTTATTGATGTCGCAGCCTTGTTGGGACATGGTGGCCATCCACCAACCATCCACTACTCCATCCATCTGGACCATCCAGGGTTGCACAACACTCATCAGTAAACAAGACTGTTTGAAAACTTGTATGTCTGGGCCCACTGCAACCGTTTCTGCTTCTGAGCATTGATTTACGGGTGGCCGAATAGTTGGTTTATAAACAACTGCAAGCCTCTAAAGGATCCTACACCTTGAGGTTCGCGGGACTCCATTCCTGTTTGCTGCTTTGTAATGGCATTTCAGCAGCTGCTCTCTTAATCCGATGAATTTGTCTGGCAGAATCCTTCCTCACTATGCCTTTATCTGCACTAACCTGTCTGTGCGCTGAATCAGCCACAAATCAGCCATAAATGTCTTCAATTCAATTCAATTCAATTTTATTTATATAGCGCTTTTAACAATGGTCATTGTCTCAAAGCAGCTTCACAAAAATTAAAGAAATTTAACAAATCATAATAATAATAATAAATAAATAAATAAAATAATAATAATAATAGAAAATAAATAAATAAAAACAAATAGTAATAATTATAGAAAAGAAAATAATTGGAAGTGTGGATGTGTGAGAAAAATGTGCAGATAATAATGAGACGAATGAATGAAATTTCTCTGATGAGCAAGCCAAGGGTGACGGCGACGGTGGCAAGGAAAAACTCCCTGAGATGGCATTAGGAAGAAACCTTGAGAGGAACCAGACTCAACAGGGAACCCATCCTCATTTGGGTGATAACAGATAGAAATGATATAACATCTTGTGTGTTGTGCAGGTGAAAATTCAATATGACAGAAATTATTTAAATTGACATGACGACCAGTTCAGCATAGGGATGAGTCAGTAGGTGCAGAGGGCAGATGAAGTCTGGATCACTGGAAGCACAGGAGCAGCATGTGTAGCTCCAACCATCATAAAGCTGAATCCAGCTGGAGCTGGTCCTTCTCTGGATGCCTCAGGAACCTCGCAGGGTCGGCCTTTGTCTACTGAAGCTGGCAAAATCTCCCGATGCCTCGGGATGGGTAGAGAAATACAGAACAGATGGGGAGAATTAGCGTAGTTGCCATTCGGTATAGGTGTACTGGAGTATGAGTACTGGGATGAGTTATGTGTATGCCAGATTAAAAAGATGCGTCTTGAGTCTACTTTTGAACTGAGAAACCGTGTCTGCTCCCCGAACACTGTCTGGAAGGCTATTCCAAAGCTTTGGAGCTAAATATGAAAATGCCCTACCCCCTTTTGTAGATTTTGAAATTCTGGGAACTACCAGAAGTCCGGAACTTTGTGATCTTAAGGCGCGTGGTGGATTGTAGCGCATCAGAAGACTGGTTAGGTATGTGGGAGCTAAACCATTTAAGGCCTTGTATGTAAGTAATACTATTTTGTAATTTATTCTAAACTGAACAGGTAGCCAGTGCAGGGATGATAATATTGGGGTTATATGATCATATTTTCTGGATCTAGTGAGAACCCTGGCAGCTGCATTTTGGATTAACTGAAGCTTGTTTATTGAGGATGCAGGACAACCACCTAGTAATGCATTACAATAGTCCAGTCTGGAGGTCATGAATGCATGAACTAGCTTTTCTGCATCAGATACGGATAAGATGTTCCTAAGTTTAGCAATATTTCGAAGATGGAAAAAGGCTGTTTTTGTGATATTTGAAATGTGATTTTCAAAAGACAAGTTACTGTCTAATATTACGCCCAGGTCTTTTACTGCTGAGCTGGTAATAACAGTACATCCTTCTAAGCGCAAGCTGAATTGTGAAAGCTGTTGTGTGCTGGTTTTTGGGCCAATAAGTAATATCTCTGTCTTATCTGAATTTAATAAAAGAAAGTTATTGGTCATCCAATCTTTTATGTCCTGGACACACTCAGTTAATCTAGACAACTTAGGTATTTCGTCTGGTTTAGTTGAGATATATAATTGGGTATCATCAGCATAACAATGGAAACTAATCCCATGTCTTCTAATGATGTTACCCAAGGGAAGCATGTATATTGAGAACAACAGAGGTCCTAAAACTGACCCTTGTGGGACCCCATATTTCACTGGCATTACACCAGACGGTTCTCCATTTAGATCTACAAAATGGTAGCGATCAGACAGGTAAGATCTAAACCATTTTAATGCCTGTCCCTGAATACCTATATAATTTTGTAAGCGATCTATGAGAATATTATGATCTATAGTGTCGAATGCAGCACTAAGATCAAGCAGGACTAGCAATGAGATGCAGCCTTGGTCTGAAGCTAAAAACAAGTCGTTTGTAATCTTAACTAGTGCAGTTTCTGTGCTATGATGGGGCCTGAAACCTGACTGAAATTCTTCAAGGATGTTGTTATCCTGCAAGAATGTGCAAATTTGAGCTGATACTACTTTTTCTAGTATTTTTGATATGAACGGGAGGTTTGAAATCGGTCTGTAATTTGTTATTTCATTCGCGTCCAAATTAGATTTTTTAAGAAGCGGCTTAATAACTGCTAACTTGAAAGGTTTAGGGACGTCACCTAGATGTAATGAAGAATTAATAATGTTTAGGAGTGGCTCTCCAACCGTAAGCATCACTTCTTTTAAAAATCTGGTTGGGATTGGGTCTAACAGGCACGTTGTTGATTTAGCCGAGGTGATGAGTTTATACAGCTCTTCCTGTCCTATACCTGTAAAGCAGTGAAAATCTAAATGTGAAGCTATAGGCTGAACTGGATCGTGAGATACTATTAGAGGTTGAACCTCCATTATTTTCTTCCTGATATTATTGATTTTTTCATTAAAGAAGTCCATAAAGTCTTCACTTCTAAACTGTGGTGGGATACTCTCTGCGGGCATCTTAGGTTTTGTTAGGCGAGCCACTGTACTAAATAAGAACCTGGGATTGTTTTGGTTTCTTGCTATCAGTTGGCTAAGATGCTCGGTCCTAGCAGTTTTTTGAGCCTGTCTATAGCTGCACATACTGTCTTTATACGCAATTCGAAAAACTTCTAATTTAGTTTTCCTCCATTTTCGCTCGAGGTTACGGGTTGCTCTCTTTAGGGCGCGAGTATGACTGTTGTACCACGGTGCAAATGTTTTATCTCTGACTTTTTTTAATCTGATGGGAGCAACAGTGTCTAATGTACTGGTAAAAATAGTGCCCATGCTGCTAGTCACTTCATCTAGATCATCTGCATTTAGGGGTCTAATAAGAAATTGGGACAGATCCGGCAGATTACTTGTGAATCTGTCTTTAGTAGTGGGATTCATATTTCTAATAGATTGATAACGTGGGGAGACACAGCTAATCTGTTCTACGGGTAGAGTATATGTCAGGAGGTGATGATCTGTGATATCATCACTTTGAGGTATGATCTCTATATTAGAGACATCTATACCATGGGATATAATTAAATCTAGCGTATGATTAAAGCGGTGAGTTGCTCCAATTATATTTTGCTTAACCCCAAAGGAATTTAGTAAATCCATAAATGTGAGTGCTAAAGCGTCGTTAGCATCATCTACATGAATGTTAAAGTCTCCTACTATCAACACTTTGTCAGAGTTAACCAATAGGTCTGATAGCAGATGTCCAAATTCTTTAAGAAAATCGCCATATGGCCCCGGGGGTCTGTACACGGTGGCCAGGGTAAAATATAGCAAGGGTTTATTACGTATTTCATTTAGTGCAACATTAATGATAAGCACTTCAAATGAATTAAACCTGGGCCTTATTTTCTGGGTAACAGTGAGTACATCATTGTAGATAGTGGCGACACCACCACCGCGACCAATTAGACGGGGCTTGTGCTTATAGAAATATCCTGACGGAGTAGACTCATTCAGACCAAAATATTCATTTGGTTTAAGCCAGGTTTCAGTGAGACAGAGTGCGTCAAGGCAATAATCTGAGATAATTTCATTAACAATAAGTGCTTTAGGCGCAAGGGATCTAATGTTGAGTAGTCCAAACTTTAGAGGTGGATTTTCACTACTTATTTTGCCTTTTTCTGGTTTTATGGTTATGAGATTGTTTCGGGCAAATTTAACAAATTTATTCTTTTTTCTCAGTATTCGGGGAACAGACACAGCTTCTATAGGACAAGCTATGTGTGTGCGTCTATCACTACGGTGAGTTGTGATGTGTCTAATATGTTTGGAATCTACAGTATGACTTACCGCCAGTCAGATGGTTCGTAGTCTCCTGGAGATGTTGTCAGAGAGGACCGCTGCTCCAGCTCTGCTAGGGTGTAGGCCATCGGTGTGATAGAGCCTAGGACGCTCCCAGAAAACATTCCAGTTATCAACAAAGCGTAATTTCTGTTGTTGACACCAAGATTGTAACCATTCATTAAAAGCAAATAATCTACTGAACTTCTCGATTCCTCGCTGAAATGTGGGAAGCGGTCCAGATACGATGATCCTTGTCGTGGGTGATGTGCTGCGGACCTTCTCGACCAGGCTCCTGAAGTCCTTCTTTAGGATCTCCGTCTGCCTCAGCCTGGTGTCGTTCGTGCCGGCATGAAGGACCACAGCTCCAATGTTCTTCCTCAGGGCAGCAGGCACCTGTGCAGCAACATCAAGAACACGTGCACCAGGTAAACAACGTGTGTGCACCTTACCTTTAGCCGTGGTAGCACGCACGTGACGAACGATGGAGTCTCCGATGACCAGGACGTCGTGTGCCGTCTCGCGGAGAGGAGCGAAGCGGTTTTGGGTCGAGATGTCGAAGACGGGTGGTGGTGGTGGAGGGGGAGAGGTCCTCGCCCGGGGCTTGGCGTGCTTCTTCCGCCGCTGCTGTATCCAGGGTCCGTGGTATCCCGGCGCTGGGGTGTAGGAACACTGGGCGGGCTGCGTCCTTGGTGTGTTGGACCTGGGCAGAGAAACACGCGGGGTTGAGGTTGTCGGAGAGATTGTGTCACGCCGAGAATTTACCTGGGACAGGTGAGCGTCGATTCCAGCGTGGCTTTCCGCTGCTGTAGCCGGGCCAGCTTCACCTGTAGCTCACGGATCAGCTTCTCCACGGCCTCCAGCTCCAAATCCACCGAGTGCAGCTCCAATGTCTCCTCACCTGCACTCAGAGGCAGGTTAGGCTAATTGGCATTCCTAAATTGCCCGTAGTGTGTGATTGGGTGTGTGAGTGTGTGTATGTGTGTGTGCCCTGCGATGGATTGGCACCCTGTCCAGGGTGTACCCCGCCTTGTGCCCGAAGTCTCCTGGGATAGGCTCCAGGTCCCCCGAGACCCTGAACACAGGATTAAGCGGTATAGAGAATGAATGAATGAATTTTTTGCCTTTTTAAAATCATTAAACTCGTTACTTTTTTCCACTATCTATAGGTAATATGTGTCGGAACCCACATTATTACTAATGTTGAGGCCAAATGTCCAGGATCTGTGCATGATGCCAGAATTTATCGTTACAGATGTCACCATTAAAAATGCACGTTTCGAGAAAAGGGATCCCACGACTTGCCGCGGCTATGCACAGCAAGCTGTGAAAATGCCCTTCATTACCTGTAGGGGCAGTCGTGTTTCAGTCTGAAGATTGTGTGTCTACTGAAGCCAAAAATGTGTTCTCTCTCTTAAGCACCCATTGACAACAAGCGACAGAGCTCATAAACGTGTCGAGCTCAAACTGTAAATACTGACATGTATTTATTCTTCATTTTCTTCTCTCCTTCATTGATGTTACTTCTTTGACTGTGCTTTCTCCATTCAGTATTATAATTATTATTAGTAGTAATTTATTGTTATTATAACGCACATGTGCATGTGTAAAGATGTATGATATGTTAGCCTAAAACCTCATTGTTTTATTGTGTTTATGCGCTTTAAATATACACTAAACAATAAACACTGTCTTGTGCAAAGTGAAAGTGAGTTGCGCGTGCGGCTTTTTGATCAAAAGGCTGATAAACGCGTGCGCAGATATGAGCAGATTTATCGATAAAACAACAGACATGAAATTAAAAAAAATAATAATAATATGCACTACTCTCTGAATACAACATGACAGCATGCAGAATCCCCAGGTTTTGACTGCACTTTCTCCATTCGTTAGTACTGTAGTAGTACACAAAAAAAAAAATCGCAGGGTTTCTGTAAACACAACGTTGGGTTGTTTATGATGGGTCAACATTCTGTGTTATTTCGGGTACTTTAATCACACTGTTGGGTTGGTTTTGCTATGAATGCTAAAAGTGCTGCATGATTGAACTCAATGCAAAAAAACGAAAAAGGAAACTTTTCCGTTTTGTCCCTAGACCTTTTGTTCTGGTGTTTATGCAGTAAACCCATGGGTGAACACGATGATTTAAGAATTTAATTAAACACGAATATATACTCAGCAAAAAAAGAAACGTTCGCTGACTTTCAACTGTTTTTACTTTCAGTAAACTTAATGTGTAAATATTTGTATGAACACAAAGAGTCAACACCATAAGACATAAACTAAAAATGTTTCACAATGTGTCCCTGAATGTAGGGAGGCTCAAAATCAGTCAGTACCAGTCAGTATCTGCTGTGGCCACCAGCTGCTTGAAGTACTGCAGTGCATCTCCTCCTCATGGACTGGACCAGATTTGTCAGTTCTTGCTGTGAGGTAGAGGGATTGTGTGTTCCTGGTGTGACTCGGGCAGTTGTTGTGGCCATCCTGTACCTGTCACGCAGGTGTGACATTCGGATGTACCTGTGGTGGATTTTTTATTCTCCCCACACCGAAGTTGCCCTAATTTAAAACATTAAACAAATACTGTAACTTGAATACAGAAATCAAAGAAAGACTTTGGATTCTGTGTAGATCTAGATGAAGTAAAGATAAGTTTTATTGCAAAAATAAAACAAAGTGAGCCAGTCCTGAAGATGCCTAAGCTGTGAATCAGAGCATCACCAAGAACAGACTGATCTACTGTGACATCGGTGCCTTCTTTTATACAGTTTTACAGGGGGCGGGATGCTCATCTGGCCCCCTCATTTGCTCATTATTTTTTTCTGGTTCCTTATCAAATTTTTCAACCAATAAAATTACATTTGCATTATACGTCATATACCTCGTTATCTGACTCCATCTTTTACCAAATTTTGCTTCCAATATAATTTATTTTCCTTTCAAATTAGTTTCCATTATCTTTTCACTTTTGTTGTTCAGCTTAAAAAATATTGGGGTGGCGTTTACGTCTGCTATAAATTCTTGGTGCTTCCGCTTTACTGTACAGTTTTCAAGAGACAGGCCATGGGTAAGCATCTTCTACATATTATTTTAATAATTTGTCTAAGTTTGTGACTTTTATTGTATTTACGTATTTTTATCCTTATATTTTTATTCTTATAGCTAATCGCATCTGCACGAATGATCACCACGTCGCTTTGGACGACTCGGACAGCCAGAGCAGTCCGGCTCACAGTCCTACTGACTATACTCCTACTGAACCTGTCATGGACCGGGCCTCGGTGAGTTTTACTGAGGATGAGCCCGAGCCATCTGCTTCGTTACTGCAGTTCCTAGAGGAGACAGGGCTCACTTTTTCCAAGAATGTTGATCCCAAACCGGGTCCTTCGAAGAGGCCACGTGCGGATAGCCCTTATCCATTTTCTTTTAGGCCTGTACGGCCTGAATCTACAACGCCAGCTCCGCTACTCTTAAGACCTGTTTGTCACGTAAGTGTTGGCACCCAGACCGATGTTAAAGTGTCTGTTGGTACCCAAACAGATTTTCCTTCCGCACCTGTGCCAAATCCAAATCGCGACATTTCTGTTTCTATTTCCTTTCACTGATTTTTTAATTTAGTGTTGCCCTTCCTCACAGGAGGTTTTGCTAATTGACTTCTTATACATTTTATTTTGCTACTGATGCTTATATTCACTACAATATTCACTATGTAGATACACATACTATTTTGTGTCTATTTCTTTATTAAACTTATTATTCAGATCACTGTATGTGTGTGTGTGTGTTTTTTTTGGTTATATAATTTGACATGTGGCTTGTGTATCCAATGCCATGCCTCTTACATCACAGTTAAGATCACCCCATGTCTGAGATTACATCATGTCTGGGGCTATGTCATATCTGCTGATCTGGTGTCGTTTCTACGGTTACTATGAAATCTCTAAGATGGCTGCCAGTCTAAGGTTTGTTGGGTACATACTGTATACTAAACGTCACATGGTGTCTTTGATACTATGACGTCACATTGTCCTTGGCTCAACTCTGCTCACTTCATCTTACATCCATAAGATAAAATTAATAGTTTTCAATTATATTACTGCATGCACAAATATATGTAATTAAAATATGCTTACATTGTTACCAGATGAAGTCCTCTGTTCATGTCAAGGTTGAACGTCTTCTGTGTCCTTGCTTTGATCCATTTGAAGTCCTTTGTCAAGACGTTGGCATTGGTGATGAACTCCTTGTTCCCTATCGTGCGTTGTGGATACCAGTCAACGAGATCATGTCTCAATTCTGCCCATTTTTTCTTCGGGGCCTTTTCCGCAACCTCGTTCCATGCGTTACAGCAGACGGTGCAGGAAACTATCCACCTTGGGTCAGGTACCAGTTCCATCCTGCAATACATACGTGTATAGCAGAAACAAAACACAAACACAAAAACAAAACACAAAATAGAAGACATACTTTTTCTACTAATACTACTTTTTCTCTGATATGGTTACTTAAAACATGGATTAAATAAGTTGGATTAAAATATGTTGTTACACTAGATACATTTTCAATATACATGTGATCAATAAGGATATAGTCAATTGTCCATTATGCAGTGTAGTTGGTCTTCTTTCACTTCATTTGCATATAAATGGACTCCTCTTCCTCATCCTCATATGGTGTCATCTGGTCGTGATATTCCACAACAACTGTATATTGTCCTACCATTTTCTGAATGCTTGCTCTAGCCAGGGGAATAACGCAGCAAGATGCAATGAGTAGGGTTCCTAACACTATCAGAACAATTGTGCCTAGTTTCACAAGTAGTCCGTACCAATTGGAAGGATTAAACCAGTCAAACCATGTGGTCCACGCGGTAGTTTTCTGTACTTCTTGGGTGACTCTAACATGTTCATCTCTCAGATTACGCATGGCTCTAAGTATTTTGGTTATATTACCATCAGGGCCTGTATGTCTTGGAATGTATGTACAGCAGTCTTCTCCAATTAAAGTGCACACTCCTCGTTGAGGTGCTAACATAGTGTCCAGGGCGAATCTATTTTGCATGGTCATTATTGTTGTTCTGTCTAATTGTTCTTGTACTAATCCTAAAACACTTAAAGTGTGATTCCAAAATCTCTGTTGATTGTACCATAGTAAGTTTATCCACCTTGCGTTTTTAGAAATTTGAACCCATGGGAGGAAGATTGTCGTAAATGCTCCTCCTACTCTGTTTATAACCTCATGTTCAGTTGGTACGCCAAGTGGAATCCCATCCCAACTTACTGTTATTCCTCCCTCTTTATCAAACTCTTCCCATTTCTTTAATTCCCCTTGACCGACCGTGTCCAAGAATTTTATCTCACGTTTGCTTCTTTTGTTTTGCGTGCCTTGCAATCCTATTACAATTAGTTCTCCTTCTAGCAATACTGGAGCACAGCATCCATTCCAGTCCTTTGGTAGAGTTTGTCTAACTGTGGTTCCATCACAGTACCAAAATATGTCAGCTAAGGGTGTTGTACCTAATCTTAAGTCTGGTTGTCGTACGTTGACTATCTCACTGCATGACATATTGCTTGTTGTATTGTCACATATCTGTCTCATTTTTATGGAAAAACCTGCTGCTGACTGTGTTTCGTTGCAACTCAATGATAAGTTTCCTACTTCTATACTTCTGCCTGAACAGATGCATAGAGGATAGGTCTGTTGCACAGGTGTTATTTCTCGTTGGACAGCATCTATTGTTTCTACAGGATGATACGTGCATTTGCTTATATTCTGCATCCATTCTGGACCATAATCTATTGCAGCTGAATGTAAAAGACAGCTGATAGGGCATAATCGTGATTCACTATATTCTGGATCATCTATACATTCTCTTGTTCCTTGTGTTATCGCCACTTTTGGGGGCTTATGACTTCTGTCATGGCATACGATGCAGTCCTTATTTGTTAAAGACTCAGCTGTGAATCTCATCCATTGGTAGAACATATAATTTTTCCATGTTTGGTCACATTCTTTTTTGTTTCCAGGTACCTGTTTTATTATTTCTGGAATTACCGTTACATAGGTTGCTGACTCATCATCTGATACGCTAGGTTGGCCTGGTACTTTTGCCGTACAACCACGCAAATATGGATATGCTAAGCATACACCTCGTATTTTGACGCTTGCTGACTTATTAAATGCGCACCATTTATTGGATGTTGGAATTGCCTCAATCAATCCGTCTAATGCAATCTTCATTTTTGATCCAGGGGTTTTCTCTAATTCTACATATATACGCACTTGATCTTCTTGGGGTCGTGACTTGTCTACCTCTATCTGAAAAGTTCCTTCCCAATTTCCTGTTCTTTCCCACATAGATAAACCAGCTACCATTCTTGCTCTAGTTATTGTAGCTAGTACGCAACGTATTTGTCTCTCTTCAGTGTTCCATTCTGGTTTGCTCTTTTCATTTCTGACGGACCAACTACTAGTCAAACCGATCATAAGAAATATTATTATAGCCATGGATTTCCTTCTGTTTTTTAGGCGGTAATAAGAGGATGGTTTCTCCATCAGGATCACAACAGTGACACGTGGGATTATGGCCAAATAATCTACACAATATATTTCTTGGGGTGTTTTTTGTTGGGTATGTTCTTTCTACTGTAGTTGGTTTAAATAATTTAATCAGTATCTGAGTTAGTATCAGCTTCTAACTGTCTCCGTGCTGTTTCTATTTTAGTACGTTTGTCTTCTCGCTGTCTAACTTGGGCTCTTGTTCTATGAGATGGTCCTGCTTGTTCTGCTTCGGCTTCTTCTTCTTCAAGTTCAGCCTCCCAGTCTTGTATATCTTCTTGAGGCCACTCTGGCCAGTAGCCTTGTTCTTCTTCCTGTTCTATCCACGGCAAACTTTCAGTATGTTCATATGGATCTGGTGCTTGTTGTCTAGGTCTTTCGTCGTCTCTCTGAGGATCTGATTGCAGACCTGAGGGTCCTGCTCTTGGAGACTCTGTGTCCTCCTGCAGAAACCTGTCTCTTACCTGGTCCGGATTTGGTGCCTTGCAGCAATGATTTAAATGGTACCATACATCTTTACCTTGAACTTTTACTGCAGTTGGAGTTGCCAACACCACCTTGTATGGTCCTTCCCTTCTAGCTTGGTTCCACCTTCTTTTGAACACTCGGATAAACACCCAATCACCAGGCAGTACAGTTCTTTCGTCTATGTCCTCTGCCTCAGCGTCCTCAGCTTGATCAGCTGCTCTCTGTCTGGTGTTGTCATATATTGTAGCTCCCTTAACCTGTTGGAAAATAACTTTGTGTATTTCAGATAAGTGTTTCACATAATGATCAAGTTCACTTTGCAGTTGTTCAAGTGTGGGGCCTTTATAGGGCCCGCGGGTAAAAGAAGTAAGCATAGGTCTGCCAGTAAGCATTTCATGCGGGGTTAGATGTTGCGGTTAGTTTGCGATCTCATTCCCATTAAGGCTAACGGCAAGGCTTGAAACCAATCCATATTTGTATCTGCATATTTTAGCCAATTTCATTTTTAGAACTCCATTCGCTCTCTCTACCATCCCCTGTGATTGGGGATGATACACACATCCAAATCTGTGCTTGATGTTCAACCACTGAGTTATTTTTTGTACTATCTTATTTGTGAAGTGTTTTCCATTGTCTGAACTGATTGTATCTGGAATTCCAAATCTTGGTATCACTTCTCTACACAGGAATTTTGCTACTGCCGTCGCATCTTCCTTAGCTGTTGCTACAGCTTCTACCCATCTGCTAAACCTGTCTTCGACCACTAAGATGTATCGTTTTCCTTGTATTCTAGGTTCCCCCATGTCTACATAGTCAAACATTATATGCCTGAATGGCCCATCTGGCTCTGGGATGTGTCCTATCGGTGATGTGAAGTGCTTTCTAATGTTAAATCTAGCACAGATGTCGCAAAACTGTGATAATGTTCGGTGAACCATTGGACCTAAATAAAGCGACCACCATTCCTTTTGGATTCTTTTTATCACTTCCCCTCTTGCTACGTGATCATTCCCATGAACTTGTTTTATTAGGGTTAGAAGGAAATTTTGTGGTGCTACAAAACGTCCATCTGCACTTCGCCATACATTAGTATCATTATTTTTTGTTGCTCCTCTTTTGATCCATTTACGAATCTCTTCTCCTGATGCTGCTGCTTGCATGTCTGCTAATGAGGTTAAATCTGGTGTGGGAGGTGCATAGTCTTCAGGTATAAGGAATCTTTCTTCTGGCTCTGGACTTGCACCTGGTTCTTCATTAGGACCAGTGCTCGATTCTGGTGAACTTGGTTCATTATCTCCCTGCGGATAAGGTTCTGGTTGTGCTGCTGTTTCTGGCATCATGTTTATCTGATTTACTGCTGCTTTCTTTGCTGCTTCATCTGCTGCTTCATTTCCATTACTAACGAAAGTGCCATCTTTTTTATGTGCTGCACATTTAACTATGGCTAATCTTGATGGTAATTTGATTGCATCTAACAGTTCTGATATTGCTTCTCCATGTACTACTGGTGTTCCATCAGCTCTTTTGTAACCTCTTTGTGCCCATATGGGGCCATACAAATGGCATATTCCATATGCATAAGCTGAATCGGTGTATATTGTACATGCTTTCCCTTCTGCGAGTTTACAGGCGCCTGTCAAAGCGACTAATTCAGCTAACTGGGCAGAACATGGTTGTGGCACATGTTCTGCTTGTGCAATTTTAAATGTTTCTCCATCTCGATTTGGTGTTACTATGGCATAGCCTGCTTTATTACTGTCCCCATCTCTAAAACATGACCCATCTACAAAGAATATACAATCTGGATGTGACAGAGGTTGGTTCTCTAAATCTTGGCGTGTCTTTAGATATTCTGCTGACACTAGATGACAATCGTGGGGATCTCCCTCTGCTGGGGTCATTATACGATCTGCTGGATTTACTGTCTGACACCTGCGTATGGTTAATTCAGGTGCAGAGAGTATTACATCGTATCCTGTTCTTCTAGCATTTGTAATTACAAACGATGGACTGGTCAGGAGTGCGTGCAATGCGTGGGTGGTGTACAGCGTTACTGGATTGTCCCATAGTAATTTATGTTGCTTTCTCATAAGCAAATGCTGCGGCTGCCACCCCTCTGTAACAGGGAGGCATACCTTTTTCAATATTATCAAGCGCTGTACTATAATATGCAATTGGTTGTTTGCTAGGACCTTGTTGTTGGGTCAGAACCCCTGTGGCAAATCCGCCTCGCTCTGAGACATACAGGTGGAATGGTTTGTTGTACTCTGGACTAGCAAGTGCTGGGGCTGTACAGAGTTCTCTTTTTAGCTGTTCAAAAGCTTCTAGTGCTTCAGGTGTCCATTCTAACACTGCGCTATTTTTGGTCTGTCCAGCTGCTTTGATTAGTGCTCTTAAGGGTGCTGTTTTTAATGCAAAGTCACATATCCAGTCTCTGCTAAATCCTACCATGCCTAGAAAAGATAGCATCTCCTTTACAGTTCGTGGTTTAGGGGCTTTTGCTATTGCTTCTATATGTTCTGGAGATATGTGCTTAGATGTTCCTTTTAACACTCTGCCTAGATACTCTACTTCTTGTCTACAGAATTGTAACTTTTCTCTACTAACTTTGTCCATTTTCAGCTAGTACTGTCAAGACTCTTAATGAATCTGCTTCGCATTGTTCTCTGGTTGGACTACAAATCAGCAAATCATCACAGTACTGAATCAGAGTACTTTTAATATTTATTGAGGCTAGGTCTTGAGTTAGTACTCGGTTAAATATTGATGGGCTTTCGCAGTATCCCTGCGGTAAGCGACTGTAAGACAGCTGCTGTCCCTCGTATGTAAAAGCAAACAAATGCTGTGATTCTGGATGTAGTGGAATACTAAAAAATGCTGAACATAGATCTATGACAGTGTACCACTGAGTGTCTTCTGGTATATTAGACAGTAGGGTGTGTGGATCAGGCACTATAGGCAATTCTGCTTCTACAATTTGGTTTATGGCTCGTAAATCGTGCACGACTCTCCTTGGGCTTCCTGACAGGAAATATAGGAGTATTACAAGGACTCTTAGTGGGTATTAATACTCCAGCTTCTAATAACCCATCTATAGTAGGTTTAATTCCTGCTATAGCTTGGGGTGTCAGTGGATATTGTCTTTGATAAGGCAATTTTGCATTTGGTCTTATTTTTACTAAGGCTTGTCTTCTAGGTCTGGTACATGTTCATTAAAACTAGTGTATCTTTCATTTTCTCCTTCATCAGGCAGAATGTGTTGTTCATCAAAACTGGTGTGTTTTCCATTTCCTCCTTTATCAGGCCAGGATGAGAGCACCTTCCAGCTTGATGGCATACTTGATGCAGACGGTTCTGTCGCCGATTTTTTCATTTTCTTTTGTGAGTTTTTTATGCGTCTGTCAATTCGATTTTCTATTTGACTGATTGCTTCATCAAGGGCTTCACTGTCATCATCCTCTTCCTGTGTACTGGCATCTTCCCATTGATGTCTTCTTCTGTATTGATCATTGCGTCGTGGTGTGCTTGTTTGTTCTTTTCTTTCTGTTCTCTTTCTTGCTTCTTTCTCAGATTCAATGATCAGGTGCCCTTTAACTTTTCTTTTTACTGGTTCTTGTCGATCTATCTCGATTACGTCTTCTTCAGTTTCTGCTTCATCCCTGTCAGACTCATGAAGGGATGTGTATGATTGTTCAGGATATGGATTTATGCTGTTTCCTCTTTGCATGTTCTTTTCTTCCCATCTCTCCCGGGACTGCTTCCTTTTGTTGCGTTCCATCGTCCTTCTTTTAGACGTGACTTGTTGTTCATTTCTGAGTCCCTGTATTTCACAGGAATTTCACATTTTGTTCTTTCAGTCTTTTCATTTCTCTTCCTCTACCTTGCAGTTCTTTAGTTTCTCTTGACTCATGTGATTCTGTTTTTCTTTCTCTGTTCCATTCCCTTTCGTCGCCATCACTTTGTCTGTGAGTCATTGATTCTTGTTCTGTTTCTTCAAGTTGTCCGTCCATCCACTCAGAGTCACATGACGTCACTTTAATTTGTCCCGTCACTCGTCCTTCAAATGCCCATGCTCCTTTGTCTTGTTCTTGCAGCTTCAGTTGTGGGTACATTCCTCCATCCCTCTGTTGCATGTGTTCCTCAGTGTATGGTGGTGGTCTCTCTAATTCTGAGTTTGCTTGTTCTTTCCTTGCTTTCTGAACTTTTTCTTTCCTGTCTTCACTTTTTTCTAACTTCTGATCCTTTTTTCCTTCTTCAACTTGTTTCTGTCTCTCCTGTTCCTTTCCTTCATTTTCAAACCATTGTACTATTTCTAATTTTTGTCCTAATTTGACTCTTCCCTTGCTACCCTTTTCCTTAGTGGTGTGTCTGAGCATTTCTCTTACTTCCTTACATTCTTCATTAAAGGTTCCTTCTTTAGGCCATTGCAAATCTCCTGATGTCCTGTCATGCCATTTTATCATACACTTTCTGATGTACTTTTCATCTTCTTTATGTTTGGCTATAATTGCGTCTAAAGGTGTCGCTGGCTTTGGCCACGCACCTTTACGGCAGAATAACTTTCCCATCACACACTTCTGTCCTGACTTATAATGTGAATTCTTGTGTTTCTTCTCTCTCTTTTTAACTAAGGTTCCTTTGCTGTGTACTTTATGACCACTGCCGATTTTCAACAACTGTCTTTTCTCTTTATACTTTTTAAACATTAATTTTCCACTGGTGTCAGGATCAGAGGAGTAACGATTTTGTCAAGGGTCTGAAAAATTATTCTCCCGTCTGGTCCAAAAGGTATTACCGTGAATTCACTATTGTTATCAACCATCCACATACGACTCAGCACTACCGGACCTGTCTGTGTTCCTGATAATCTGTATCTTTTTGCTTTTCGGCCTCCTGCGTCTTCTTCTAAATATAATATATCAAAATCTGGGTATGTTTGCAGTAGCGAAATGAGCGGAGTTAAACGTGGAGGTCCACCTAATCCTCCAAATTCAAATGTGCTATTTATTACTTTTAAACGAATCTCTTTAGGAACTAACCCAAGGAAACAACTCATATCTTCATTCTAAAATATGATGTAAGAATTAAAGTGTGTGTGTCACAGTTAAGCTCCAATACGTCAGGTATTAACGAAAGCCTAAGTGTCCACTCTCCCTTATCACACTCTTTCACTAAAAGTAGATCCTTTCCTGGATTATTCAACAACCATTTATTTGTTTCACTCTGATCTGACTCCGAAATTCTAAACTCCCGTTCACACTTAGTTAAAACTCCTTCTTCACTTATCTGCTCATCCCAGTTAATTGCTCTAATTCCACTTATCATCTGATCTCCTCTCTTTGTTATATTTAATATTTTATATTACGTGTAACCTAGGTGTATTTATTATTTTATGCACTATATTTACTGTTATTAATACTGTGTCGTCGACTACACAAAAACGTAAAGGGTACCTTTTATATCTTACTTAAACTTAAGCTTCAATAACTAATCTAAAGAAATTATTATTTAATAATACTACTAAGCTGGCACATTCGCCAACTGTACCACTTTCGTGTCACAGGGGAAGCCTGTGTCACAGAGGAAGCTTATGTCACAGTGTGTTCACAGCGATGTCCAATAGCACATCACCGCTTACATCACAGACAAGACCTATGTCACAGTAAGCTCTATGTCTAGCAGCGTGTCACAGTTTATGTCACAGACAAGACCTATGTCACAGTAAGGTCTATGTCTAGTAACACTAATGCTGTATGAATTATAATCTATTCATTATATTTTAAACATACACATAAATTCAACAAAAGACTTTACACATAAATATAAGACACATTTAAAAGACACATACAGGACATACAAGCAACAAACAACACAAGCGCTTTTACAACAATTTCAAAAAATTTGGAGTACTAAGAACAATTTTCAACAATAAAACAATTTATCACACAACCTGGGCCCAGAAAACTTCAATACCACCTGTAGGAATTTTCAACCAGTAATCACCTTATGTTCCCTAGCGATACCTCATACACATGGGTTCTAGCCCTAGGAAACCTGAGTGCAGTACTGCTCCTAGCGATACCTCACACAAGTGGGTTCTAGGACTCGAGATTACAGCACAACCACCTACAGGACTTTTTCACAATAAATACTAAAAATCTGAAAAACACTTGAAAAGAACCTGCCCAGTTCCGCGTCTTGGTACCAGCTCACAAATCAGTGAGTTCTATACTCAGCGTCTTGCTACAGGACTTTTACCACCTGCCACGTCTGGGTAACGAATAAAGTTCCCTATTTAGTGATTTGCAGGAATTTTTACCATCTGGGTCCAGCCCCACTTGTCGGCGATTCCTCATATACGGGCTCTAGCCCAAACACAGTGGCGTTACCTCAGATATCACACAACTTATAAAATAATAAAGAAAATATAAAACAAAAATAAAACAAAATGGAGATCTCCTACTGTTTCGTTACTTCATCCAGTCTTTTATATATCAGCAAAAATGCAGCAATTAATTTAAATATATCAATTAATTTGTCAATTAAATTTATCAATTTTGGCAACTTTTAAAATAATTGTGTTCAATATACCCTAGGAGTTACCTCTCCAGCTGGAAGCACGCACACTAACAGACCATGAACTTCTTCTAATGCAGAAATTTGATCAAACAGGTTTTCTGCTTACCTTTTTTATGCCGGCATAAGTTGATGGTCTGTCAGCCCGCGAAGTCCCAGGTCCCCAGAGGGGCCCTCCGCGAAGGCAATCGCAGTCGGGGGTCACCAAGAAATGTGGTGGATTTTTTATTCTCCCCACACCGAAGTTGCCCTAATTTAAAACATTAAACAAATACTATAACTATAATAAAGAAATCAAAGAAAGACTCTGGATTCCATGTAGATCTAGATGAAGTAAGGATAAGTTTTATTGCAACAATAAAACAAAGTGAGCTAGTCTTGAAAATGCCTAAGATGTAAACCAGAGCATCACCAAGAACAGACTGATCTACTGTGACATCGGTGCCTTCTTTTATACAGTTTTACAGGGGGCGGGACGCTCATCTGGCCCCCTCATTTGCTCATTATTTTTTCTGGTTCCTTATCAAATTTTTCAACCAATAAAATTACATTTGCATTATACGTCATATACCTCGTTATCTGACTCCATCTTTTACCAAATTTTGCTTCCAATATAACTTATTTTCCTTTCAAATTAGTTTCCATTATCTTTTCACTTTTGTTGTTCAACATAAAAAATATTGGGGTGGTGCTTACGTCTGCTATAAATTCTTGGTGCTTCCGCTTTACTCTACAGTTTTCAAGAGACAGGCCATGGGTAAGCATCTTCTACATATTATTTAAATTATTTATCTAAGTTTGTGATTTTATTGTATTTACGTATTTTTATCCTTATATTTTTATTCTTATAGCTAATCGCATCTGCACGAATGATCACCACGTCGCTTTGGACGACTCGGACAGCCAGAGCAGTCCGGCTCACAGTCCTACTGACTACATTCCTACTGAACCTGTCATGGACCGGGCCTCGGTGAGTTTTACTGAGGATGAGCCCGAGCCATCTGCATCGTTACTGCAGTTCCTAGAGGAGACAGGGCTCACTTTTTGAAAGAATGTTGATCCCAAACCGGGTCCTTCTAAGAGGCCGCGTGCGGATAGCCCTTATCCATTTTCTTTTAGGCCTGTACGACCTGAATCTACAACGCCAGCTCCGCTACTCTTAAGACCTGTTTGTCACGTAAGTGTTGGCACCCAGACCGATGTTAAATTGTCTGTTGGTACCCAAACAGATTTTCCTTCCGCACCTGTGCCAAATCCAAATCGCGGCGTTTCTGTTTCTATTTCCTTTCACTGATTTTTAAATTGGTGTTGTCTTTCCTCACAGGAAGTTTTGCTAATTGACTTCTTATGCATTTTATTTTGCTACTGATGCTTACCCAGGCCCCATGTGTTTTTTATACTCTTTTATGTTGGGCCTAATACTTTGTATTGTATAATATTCACTATGTAGATACACATACTATTTTGTTTCTATTTCTTTATTAAACTTATTATTCATATCACTGAGTGTCTCTTTTGATTATTTAATTTAACATGTTGCTTGTGTATCCAATGCCTGTTACATCACAGTTAAGATCACCCCATGTCTGAGATTACATCATGTCTGGGGCTATGTCGTATCTGCTGATCTGGTGTCGTTTCTAGGGTTACTATGAAATCTCTAAGATGGCTGCCAGTTTAAGGTTTGTTGGGTACATACTGTATACTGAACATCACATGATGTCTTTGGTACTATGACATCACATTGTCCTTGGCTCAACTCTGCTCACCTCATCTTACATCCATAAGATAAAATCAATAGTTTTCTGTAATATTACTGCATGCACAAATATATGTAATTAAAATATGCTTACATACCCATCCTGTGCAGGTGTTGTTACACGTGGTCTTCCACTGTGAGGATGATCAGCTGTCCTTCCTGTCTCCCTGTAGCGCCGTCTTAGGCGTCTCACAGTGCGGACATGGCGATTTATTGCCCTATAGCCACATCAGCAGTCCTCGTGCCTCCCTGCAGCATGCCTAATGCACGTTCACGCAGATGAGCAGGGACCATGGATCTGTAAAGTTATTTTGATTTTTACAACATTATTGTTGAAATACACAGTCCTGAAAAAGGGACGTTTCTTTTTTTGCTGAGTATATAGATAAGTGGCATTTTAATTCAAATCCAACATTTTAATGGTTAGTGACCGGTGCAAGGGCATCAACTCACACGTTCTTCGATATTCCATTGTCATTCATACTACTGTAGTTTTAGAGCCCTAAAAATAGCATTCGCTAATTAGTAAGTAAGTAGGCAAATAAAACATGCAAAAATGGAGGTAAAAAAAAAGCATGGTAAAAGTACCATTATATAAATATTATATTATAATTTATATAGGCCTATTCATGTTTAATTAAATTCTCAACATTTTAATGGTTAGTGATTGTTGCAGACTTTCACACAATGTTTTGGGGAAGAGCTTGGCGTGTACAGGCTACTATACGCTGATCAGCAGTCGGCGCACCGCTTTAACCAGCAGATCAAAGGAGCAGTTATCGGCTATGACACGTAGCCTTCTGAGTTTGGAGGCCAGGGTTGGTTGGTTGGAAGCACGTTTGAAGGAAAGAATAATGTCAGAAACACACACCTGGCCATAAATAAAAATGAATATTTAGGCCTAAAATATGATTTAAAATTCATCTAAAATTCATTCATCGGCATGTATAAATCTGCAGCCTTAATAAAAGGCAGCATTTTGATCAAAAGGATGATAAACGCATTTGGAAAAATACAGACATGAAGTACTATACTCGACAAGAATATAGAGAATAAGAATCATGTTATATAATAGATAATTAATGTGACGGTTGACCCCTAGAGGGCGCCTAACGCCCGTTTTTGGTTTTTGTTTTGTAGTTTATTTTAAGTTTTGTTTTTGACTTCGTTTCCCAGTTTGCACCTCGGTCAGGTGACGTAGAAGCTCACCTGAACCGAGGGAAGTTAATTTGATGATGTTTATGTTTGCTATAAATAGCCTGGCTGAACTCCAGCCAGGCGTCTAGCATTAGTCGAAGTTGTTTTGTTTGTGTTGGGTTAGTTTATGTTCTTTGTGTATAACAAAAATAAAGGACTTTATTGAACCGTCAGCTCGCCTCCGCGATCATGCCTCGCACACACACCCGACGCAAACACAGTAGAAGAGGAAAACATGACAATTAATTAAATAATAAAATTGTCAAATAAGAACTTTATCTAAAAGCCAGACTGACCAAATTTCTTATTCACTGCTGAAGTAGTTAAATATGCTTATAATGTAGATACGTAGGTTACATTTTAAAAGTTAAATTTTAAAATATGAATAAAACAGTATTAGACACAAATATATGATATGGTAGTATATATGCAATGAAAAAGCTATTTACACATGAGTGCTCAAATGTAAAGCAAACGTAATTATTAATTTGTTGTGTATATTTAACTTCATTCAGTTGTTTAAGTAGAAGAGGTGACTGTTGTGGAGCAGGAAGTAGCAAATATTAGTAAAAGTGAAGTGAGAAGGGCGTTGAAGAGGATGAAGAGTGGAAAGGCTGTTGGTCCTGATGACATACCTGTGGAGGTATGGAAGTGCTTAGGAGAGGTGGCAGAAGAGTTTCTGACTAGTTTGTTTAACGAGATCTTGGAGAGTGAGAGGATTCCAGAGGAATGGAGGAGAAGTGTATTGGTGCCGATTTTTAAGAACAAGGGAGATGTGCAGAGCTGTGGCAATTACAGAGGTATAAAGCTAATGAGCCATACAATGAAGCTGTGGGAAAGAGTAGTGGAGGCTAGGTTAAGGGCAGAGGTGAGCATTTGTGATCAGCAATATGGTTTTATGCCTAGAAAGAGTACATCAGATGCAGTATTTGCTTTGAGGATGCTGATGGAGAAGTACAGAGAAGGTAATAAAGAGTTGCATTGTGTCTTTGTAGATTTAGAGAAAGCGTACGACAGGGTGCCGAGAGAGGAGCTGTGGTGTTGTATGAGGAAGTCTGGAGTGGCAGAGAAGTATGTTAGAGTGGTGCAGGACATGTGAGAGTTGTAAGACAGTGGTGAAATGTGCTGTAGGTGTGACAGAAAAGTTCAAGGTGGAGGTGGGTCTGCATCAAGGATCGGCTCTAAGCCCCTTTTTGTTTGCTCTAGTGATGGACAGGATGACAGATGAAGTTAGACAGGAGTCTCCATGGTCTATGATGTTTGCAGATGACATTGTGCTTTGTAGCGAGAGCAGGGAACAGGTAGAGGAAAATTTGGAGAGGTGGAGGTACGCTCTGGAAAGCAGAGGAATGAAGGTTAGCCGCAGCAAGACGGAATACATGTGTGTGAATGAGAGGGACCCAAGAGGAACAGTGAGGCTACAGGGAGCAGAGGTAAAGAAGTTGCAGGATTTTAAGTACTTAGGGTCAACGGTCGAGAGCAACGGAGAGTGTTCAATGGAGGTGAAGAGACGAGTACAGGCAGGTTGGAATGGGTGGAGAAAAGTGTCAGGTGTGTTGTGCGATAAAAGCATCAGCGAGATGCAGCGAGAATGAAAGGAAAGGTGTACAGGACAGTGGTGAGACCAGCAATGCTCTACGGCTTAGAGACAGTGGCACTGAAGAAAAGACAGGAGGCAGAGCTAGAGGTAGCAGAGCTGAAGATGTTGAGGTTCTCTTTGGGAGTGACAAGGATGGATAGGATCAAGAATCAGTTCATCAGAGGGACAACCCATGTTAGATGTTTTGGAGATAAAGTCAGAGAGGCCAGATTGAGGTGGTTTGGACATGTTCAGAGGAGAGATTGTGAATATATTGGTAGAAGGATGCTGAGGTTGGAACTGCCAGGCAGGAGGTCTAGAGGAAGACCAAAGAGGAGATTTATGGATGTAGTGAGAGAGGACATGAAGTTAGTTGGTGTGAGAAAAGAGGATGCAGAGGATAGGGTTAGATGGAGGCAGATGATTCGCTGTGGCGACCCCTGAAAGGGAACAGCCGAAAGACAAAGAAGATTCAGTTGTTTAAGTTATAGGAAAAATAACGTTCCTACCAGCCCATTATTATTTTCTGTTCACATTTAAAGATGCCCACGTGTGTGCAAATAGACAAATTTTACAAAGAATACAAAAGTGTATAATCTTTAATAAAGTTAGCCTAATACAATATTGTTTCCAATGCTGAAGCAAACATGATTTAGTTTTAGTCTATTCTTTGAATACAATGCGACGCAACCACCAGTTACTGTAATGACTCTTAACAACCTTCATGATAGGTGTGAAGTTATCAAACCGGTTTCCCAGAATTGGGTGTTTTAAAACAAATTAACAAGACAGAGCAGATGTCGCCAGCAAAACATCTATCTATAAAAAAACAAAAGGC
The DNA here is from genome assembly GCA_030522415.1 of Channallabes apus. Lineage (NCBI taxonomy): Eukaryota > Metazoa > Chordata > Actinopteri > Siluriformes > Clariidae > Channallabes > Channallabes apus. The sequence goes on along the minus strand of CM060119.1, from coordinate 36,244,932 downwards.
AGCATATATACACACACTGACCTGTGTGTGTGTGTAATATATATATGTATGTATAAATATGTATGTATATATATATATACACACAGGTCAATGTGTAGGTCAAACCCTTGTACGAGGACGCTGAGACGCTGCTTTTTTCCGAGCTCCACCATACTGACCAACTTTTAAACTTTTTCGTCCCCTTACGAAGAGTGTACATAAAACGGATAAGTATCTTATAATATATTTACTCGAAACGCGTGTTATATCGTTAAGTTTTAATTGTTTTGCAGCACACCGCTTTTAGCCGGCATTAGCATCGCTAATTAGCATTAGCATCGCTAGCCCGGCTATCACGTTTGTTTGTTTGTTTGTAAAGTTTGTTTTCGCTTCCTCACACTGATTATTTTCCGTGTTTAGACACCATGTCGGTTGTGATTCTGCCTCTGAGTGCAGGTGAGGAGACATTGGAGCTGCACTCTGTGGATTTGGAGGTGGAGGCCGTGGAGAAGCTGATCCGTGAGCTACAGGTGAAGCTGGCCCGGCTACAGCAGCGGAAAGCCACGCTGGAATCGACGCGGACCGACGCTCACCTGTCCCAGGTAAATTCTCGGCGTGAGAATTCTCCTACAACCTCAACCCCGCGTGTTTCTCTGCCCAGGTCCAACACACCAAGGACGCAGCCCTCCCAGTTTTCCTACACCCCGGCGCCGGGATACCACGGACCCTGGATACAGCAGCGGCGGAAGAAGCACGCCAAGCCCCGGGCGAGGACCTCTCCCCCTCCACTACCACCACCACCCGTCTTCGACATCTCGACACAAAACCGCTTCGCTCCTCTCCGCGAGACGGCACACGACGTCCTGGTCATCGGAGACTCCATCGTTCGTCACGTGCGTGCTACCACGGCTAAAGGTAAGGTGCACACACGCTGTTTACCTGGTGCACGTGTTCTTGATGTTGCTGCACAGGTGCCTGCTGCCCTGAGGAAGAACATTGGAGCTGTGGTCCTTCATGCCGGCACGAACGACACCAGGCTGAGGCAGATGGAGATCCTAAAGAAGGACTTCAGGAGCCTGGTCGAGAAGGTCCGCAGCACATCACCCACGACAAGGATCATCGTATCTGGACCGCTTCCCACATTTCAGCGAGGAATCGAGAAGTTCAGTAGATTATTTGCTTTTAATGAATGGTTACAATCTTGGTGTCAACAACAGAAATTACGCTTTGTTGATAACTGGAATGTTTTCTGGGAGCGTCCTAGGCTCTATCACACCGATGGCCTACACCCTAGCAGAGCTGGAGCAGCGGTCCTCTCTGACAACATCTCCAGGACACTACGAACCATCTGACTGGCGGTATGTCATACTGTAGATTCCAAACATATTAGACACATCACAACTCACCGTAGTGATAGACGCACACACATAGCTTGTCCTATAGAAACTGTGTCTGTTCCCAGAATACTGAGAAAAAAGAATAAATTTGTTAAATTTGCCTGAAACAATCTGATAACCATAAAACCAGAAAAAGGCAAAATAAGTAGTCAAAATCCACCTCTAAAGTTTGGACTACTCAACATTAGATCCCTTGCGCCTAAAGCACTTATTGTTAATGAAATTATCTCAGATTATTGCCTTGACGCACTCTGTCTCACTGAAACCTGGCTTAAACCAAATGAATATTTTGGTCTGAATGAGTCTACTCCGTCAGGATATTTCTATAAGCACTAGCCCCGTCTAATTGGTCGCGGTGGTGGTGTTGCCACTATCTACAATGATGTACTCACTGTTACCCAGAAAATAAGGCCCAGGTTTAATTCATTTGAAGTGCTTATCATTAATGTTGCACTAAATGAAATACGTAATAAACCCTTGCTATATTTTACCCTGGCCACCGTGTACAGACCCCCAGGGCCATATCACGATTTTCTTAAAGAATTTGGACATCTGGTATCAGGCCTATTGGTTAACTCTGACAAAGTGTTGATAGTAGGAGACTTTAACATTCATGTAGATGATGCTAACGATGCTTTAGCACTCACATTTATGGATTTACTAAATTCCTTTGGGGTTAAGCAAAATATAATTGGAGCAACTCACCGCTTTAATCATACGCTAGATTTAATTATATCCCATGGTATAGATGTCTCTAATATAGAGATCATACCTCAAAGTGATGATATCACAGATCATCACCTCCTGACATATACTCTACCCGTAGAACAGATTAGCTGTGTCTCCCCACGTTATCAATCTATTAGAAATATGAATCCCACTACTAAAGACAGATTCACAAGTAATCTGCCGGATCTGTCCCAATTTCTTATTAGACCCCTAAATGCAGATGATCTAGATGAAGTGACTAGCAGCATGGGCACTATTTTTACCAGTACATTAGACACTGTTGCTCCCATCAGATTAAAAAAAGTCAGAGATAAAACATTTGCACCGTGGTACAACAGTCATACTCGCGCCCTAAAGAGAGCAACCCGTAACCTCGAGCGAAAATGGAGGAAAACTAAATTAGAAGTTTTTCGAATTGCGTATAAAGACAGTATGTGCAGCTATAGACAGGCTCTAAAAACTGCTAGGACCGAGCATCTTAGCCAACTGATAGCAAGAAACCAAAACAATCCCAGGTTCTTATTTAGTACAGTGGCTCGCCTAACAAAACCTAAGATGCCCGCAGAGAGTATCCTATCAAAGTTTAGAAGTGAAGACTTTATGGACTTCTTTAAAGAAAAAATCAATAATATCCGGAAGAAAATAATGGAGGTTCAACCTCTAATAGTATCTCACGATCCAGTTCAGCCTATAGCTTCACATTTAGATTTTCACTGCTTTACAGGTATAGGACAGGAAGAGCTGTATAAACTCATCACCTCGGCTAAATCAACAACGTGCCTGTTAGACCCAATCCCAACCAGATTTTTAAAAGAAGTGATGCTTACGGTTGGAGAGCCACTCCTAAACATTATTAATTCTTCATTACATCTAGGTCATGTCCCTAAACCTTTCAAGTTAGCAGTTATTAAGCCGCTTCTTAAAAAATCTAATTTGGATGCGAATGAAATAACAAATTACAAACCGATTTCAAACCTCCCGTTCATATCAAAAATACTAGAAAAAGTAGTATCAGCTCAAATTTGTACATTCTTGCAGGATAACAACATCCTTGAAGAATTTCAGTCAGGTTTCAGGCCCCATCATAGCACAGAAACTGCACTAGTTAAGATTACAAACGACTTGTTTTTAGCTTCAGACCAAGGCTGCATCTCATTGCTAGTCCTGCTTGATCTTAGTGCTGCATTCGACACTATAGATCATAATATTCTCATAGATCGCTTACAAAATTATATAGGTATTCAGGGACAGGCATTAAAATGGTTTAGATCTTACCTGTCTGATCGCTACCATTTTGTAGATCTAAATGGAGAACCGTCTGGTGTAATGCCAGTGAAATATGGGGTCCCACAAGGGTCAGTTTTAGGACCTCTGTTGTTCTCAATATACATTCTTCCCTTGGGTAACATCATTAGAAGACATGGGATTAGTTTCCATTGTTATGCTGATGATACCCAATTATATATCTCAACTAAACCAGACGAAATACCTAAGTTGTCTAGATTAACTGAGTGTGTCCAGGACATAAAAGATTGGATGACCAATAACTTTCTTTTATTAAATTCAGATAAGACAGAGATATTACTTATTGGCCCAAATACCAGCACACAACAGCTTTCACAATTCAGCTTGCGCTTAGAAGGATGTACTGTTATTACCAGCTCAGCAGTAAAAGATCTGGGAGTAATATTAGACAGTAACTTGTCTTTTGAAAATCACATTTCAAATATCACAAAAACAGCCTTTTTCCATCTTCGAAATATTGCTAAACTTAGGAACATCTTATCCGTATCTGATGCAGAAAAACTAGTTCATGCATTCATGACCTCCAGACTGGACTATTGTAATGCATTACTAGGTGGTTGTCCTGCATCCTCAATAAACAAGCTTCAGTTAATCCAAAATGCAGCTGCCAGGGTTCTCACTAGATCCAGAAAATATGATCATATAACCCCAATATTATCATCCCTGCACTGGCTACCTGTTCAGTTTAGAATAAATTACAAAATAGTATTACTTACATACAAGGCCTTAAATGGTTTAGCTCCCACATACCTAACCAGTCTTCTGATGCGATACAACCCACCACGCGCCTTAAGATCACAAAGCTCCGGACTTCTGGTAGTTCCCAGAATTTCAAAATCTACAAAAGGGGGTAGGGCTTTTTCATATTTAGCTCCAAAGCTTTGGAATAGCCTTCCAGACAGTGTTCGGGGAGCAGACACGGTTTCTCAGTTCAAAAGTAGACTCAAGACGCATCTTTTTAATCTGGCATACACATAACTCATCCCAGTACTCATACTCCAGTACACCTATACCGAATGGCAACTACGCTAATTCTCCCCATCTGTTCTGTATTTCTCTACCCATCCCGAGGCATCGGGAGATTTTGCCAGCTTCAGTAGACAAAGGCCGACCCTGCGAGGTTCCTGAGGCATCCAGAGAAGGACCAGCTCCAGCTGGATTGAGCTTTATGATGGTTGGAGCTACACATGCTGCTCCTGTGCTTCCAGTGATCCAGACCTCATCTGCCCTCCGCACCTACTGACTCGTCCCTATGCTGAACTGGTCTTCATGTCAATTTAAATAATTTCTGTCATATTGAATTTTCACCTGCACAACACACAAGATGTTATATCATTTCTATCTGTTATCGCCCAAATGAGGATGGGTTCCCTGTTGAGTCTGGTTCCTCTCAAGGTTTCTTCCTAATGCCATCTCAGGGAGTTTTTCCTTGCCACCGTCGCCGTCACCCTTGGCTTGCTCATCAGAGAAATTTCATTCATTCGTCTCATTATTATCTGCACATTTTTCTCACACATCCACACTTCCAATTATTTTCTTTTCTATAATTATTATTATTATTTGTTTTTATTTATTTATTTTCTATTATTATTTTATTTATTTATTTATTATTATTATTATTATTATTATTATTATTTATTTATTTATTTTTTTGTTAAATTTCTTTAATTTTTTGAAGCTGCTTTGAGACAATGACCATTGTTAAAAGCGCTATATAAAAAGAAAAAAAAAAGTGTGTGTGTGTGTGTGTATACACACATACATTGACCTGTATTATATCAACCAACATGTGAAGACACACAAACTCTCGGTGCACGCGCATACAATCTCTCCGCGCAAAAACAATGCGAGTAGCCTATATACAGTACATGTATTTGTCTTTGCTGCATTTCTGGCCGAGAATGTCTGCATTTTTATCGATAAATCACGCGCGATTAGCAGCCTTTTGATCAAAACGCTGCCTTTTGTAAAGTGAAAGTACGAGCCACGGGTTTCCAGCTTTATTTATTTATTTCAGTCATAAATTCACAATCACATTCCAGCTCTTATTCTCATCCGTGGTCAAATAATGGATGAAATAATTATTCAATGCCGGACACAAAGAGCAAAAAACATGATGAAAAGCCATAAGCACTTTTGTGTTCATAAAATAATATTTACTTAATATAAAATAATATATTGTTCATTCATGTCTTTTTATGATGGTGACACATTTTTATATTTTAAATAAGACATGTTGGCATATTCACGAATCAGGACATTGGCATAGTTAACGCTATCAGATTATAAGGTAGCCTACTATCAGGTAATTAAATAAATTTAAGACCATTTAAACCAATATTAGATTTTCCTCATGTCTCCGCTGCGTGTATTCACAGGCTGCAGCGCACGCACAGGGAAATACTGTAGGAGACTCTTGTTTAGGAGTGGATTGGAGAGAAGAGAGCTGTTCATTTACTATAAAAAAAAAAAAAACTAACAAATCTAAAAAAGATCTTCTTCTTTGTCTTTCGGCTGTTCCCTTTCAGGGGTCGCCACAGCGAATCATCTGCCTCCATCTAACCCTATCCTCTGCATCTTCTTCTCACACCAACTAACTTCATGTCCTCTTTCACTGCATCCATAAATCTCCTCTTTGGTCTTCCTCTAGACCTCCTGCCTGGCAGTTCCAACCTCAGCATCCTTCTACCGATATATTCACCATCTCTCCTCTGAACATGTACAAACCACCTCAATCTGGCCTCTCTGACTTTATCTCCAAAACATCTAACATGAGTTGTCCCTCTGATGAACTCATTCTTGATCCTATCCATCCTTGTCACTCAACATAACTCAAGAGAACCTCAACAGCTTCAGCTCTGCTATATCTAGCTCCGCTTCCTGTCTTTTCTTCAGTGCCACTGTCCCCAAGCCGTAGGGCATCGCTGGTCTCACCACTGTCCTGTACACCTTTCCTTTCATTCTCGCTGATACTCTTTTATCGCACAACACACCTGAAACTTTTCTCCACCCATTCCAACCTGCCTGTACCCGCCTCTTCACCTCCTTTCCACGCTCTCCATTGCTCTGGACCGTTGACCCTGCACCTTCTTTACCTCTGCTCCCTGTAGCCTCACCGTTCATCTTGGGTCCCTCTCATTCAAACACATGTATTCCGTCTTGCTGCGGCTAACCTTCATTCCTCTGCTTTCCAGAGCGTACCTCCGCCTCTCCAAATTTTCTTCCACCTGTTCCCTGCTCTCGCTACAAAGCACAATGTCATCTGCAAACATCATAGTCCATCGAGACTCCTTTCTAACCTCATCTGTCATCCTGTCCATCACTAGAGCAAACAAAAAGGGGCTTAGAGCCGATCCTTGATGCAGACCCACCTCCACCTTGAACTCTTCTGTCACACTTACAGCACATCTCATCACTGTCTTACAGCTCTCATACATGTCCTGCACCACTCTAACATACAGTTAAATACATACTATTTGCCCCCTCCTGATTTCTTATTCTTTTGCATGTTTGTCACACAAAATGTTTCTGATCATCAAACACATTTAACTATTAGTCAAAGATAGCACAAGTAAACACAAAATGCAGTTTTTAAATGAGGGGTTTTATTATTTAGGGAGAAAAAAAATCCAAACCTACATGGCCCTGTGTGAAAAAGTAATTGCCCCCTGAACCTAATAACTGGTTGGGCCACCCTTAGCAGCAATAACTGCAATCAAGCGTTTGCGATAACTTGCAACGAGTCTTTTACAGCGCTCTGGAGGAATTTTGGCCCACTCATCTTTGCAGAATTGTTGTAATTCAGCTTTATTTGAGGGTTTTCTAGCATGAACCTCCTTTTTAAGTTCATGCCACAACATCTCAATAGGATTCAGGTCAGGACTTTGACTAGGCCACTCCAAAGTCTTCATTTTGTTTTTCTTCAGCCATTCAGAGGTGGATTTGCTGGTGTGTTTTGGGTCATTGTCCTGCTGCAGCACCCAAGATCGCTTCAGCTTGAGTTGACAAACAGATGGCTGGACATTCTCCTTCAGGATTTTTTGGTAGAAAGTAGAATTCATGGTTCCATCTATCACAGCAAGCCTTCCAGGTCCTGAAGCAGCAAAACAACCCCAGACCATCACACTACCACCACCATATTTTACTGTTGGTATGATGTTCTTTTTCTGAAATGCTGTGTTACTTTTCGCCAGATTTAACGGGACACGCACCTTCCAAAAAGTTCAACTTTTGTCTCGTCGGTCCACAAGGTATTTTCCCAAAAGTCTTGGCAATCATTGAGATGTTTTTTAGCAAAATTGAGATGAGCCTTAATGTTCTTTTTAATGTTTTGCTGGCAAAATACATTTTAGGCAGAGACGTCTGCTCGGTCTGGTTAAATTGTTTTAAACCCCTCAATTCTGCCAATTCCCCCATCCGCGAAACCGGTTTGATAACTTCACACCTACATCAAAGGTGAGAAGAGGGATAACAGTAGCTGAGCACGCTGTATATACTGTACATGGACATTTTATATATAGTTCCTTCATGTCTTCTGATGATGGCGACACATTTTTACGTTTTAAATAAGACATGTTGGCATATTCATGAATCAGGACATTCGCATAGTTAACACTACGATAGCCAACTATCAGGAAATTTTATTAATTTCAATACCATTTAAACCGAGGCATTTCCATGTCTTTCATTGTTTTTTCCCTGTTAAGACATTACAAAAAACATATAAGAAACTTTTAAAGCATGAATTTGGGCATCTCATTTCATAATTATGAAAATAATATGAAACACATACACACACGTTCATTATGAAATATCTGTTGTAAAACAAAATAAAATTCATGTTTGCTTCAGCATTGGAAACAATATTGTTTTAACTTTATACACAATTAATCGTTGTAATTGGTCCGGCTTTTAGATAAAGTCCTTCCATGCACCATCTGGCAGATATTCAGTGAAGCACAAAACATTTATTTACATTCCCGAATGTTGCCTTTGGCAAGTCGCGGCACGCCTCGTGCTAAATTGCGGCATCTCGCGGGAAAACACGCGCAGTCTTAATGGTGACATCTGTATGCCAGACATTTCAGCAGAGTATGTTTTGCTTTACACATTTTTATTTTTACAAATGTGTATTGTAGACTTGAATCATTACAGGACAGTACAATGGTTACTTGTGGAGGATACCCTTGTCTGCCCTATTTAATGACACCCTACCCTGAACCTGATCCTGGACCACAGACACGCTTTAACCTGGCTCACAGCCGAACACGGCCAAGGTGGAGATGACCATAGGGATCCTAAAGTCTAGGTTTCAGTGTCTGCGTGGGCTCTGGGTCAGTCCAGAGAGGGCATGCAACATCATAGTGGCTTGTGTTGTGCTTCACAACATTGCCACTATAAGAGGAGAGAGTCACCTTCCTTGTATCGAAGAAGGCCCAGAGGAACCTCTACAGATTTGTGCATACAGAGATGGAAGACTTTTGAGAGACAGGAGTTGTCAAAGTTTCTTTTATTAAATTGTTTGCAGTGGTCTGCTGTGCAGTTCATTTCTTTATTTCCTGAAAAACAGTGAAAGTAAAATTAAATAAATTGTGATGTTAATACATTGCTTTTTACATACCTCATACATCTCCTTTGCTGGCAACTAGGAAGGCAAAAATAATTACATAAATGACATTTTGTCAGACAACAAAATTTAAATATGGACAACTGCACACAAATTCTTACACTTCTTAGATCGTGCACTGAGGTTTAAGGACCCTCACCCTCACCTCATTCCCAGGTATGTACTGTGAAAGAACAATGCCTGGTACTCTAATGAAAAAGGGGGCATACATTATAATGATATGCATCATAACTCAGTGGATCTTCCAGCATTGTCCACGTCTGTCACAGCAGATGTGGTCTCTTCATCGTCATCTTCATCCTTCAGTGAAAATATACAAGTATACATTATCTGGCAAAAAGACATAAAAAATAAATAAAGATCGAACAGCAACTAAAAGTACCTAACAAAACACTTACAACTGTGACAGACTGTCATTTCTGCAGGGTCCAATAATACAATCCCTCTATCAGTATCTATAAGAAAATACAACCCATAAAATTCTCAATTTTATCAAAGAAAAAGCAATAATGCTGAGAAAAAAAACCTTGTCAAAGTAATACAACTAAGATCACAGTAGCCTAAACATCATATGCAGTTAAATAAAGTAACCCTGTATAAAAATGGTAAGCATGTCCAAAAGCCTTTAAGTGACAGAGATAGAAATTTATTAAATCATATAATGAAAACAAATCATAGTGGTAAACTTACATTTCACCATGTTACTTGTGGTGATGAAGTGCCCCCTAGAATCTCAGCAACCATTGGTCGCCCTTTATTAAGGGACAGAGCCAGCTCCTCAGATGGGGTGAGGGGAGGTGGAGGTGGACCCCACACCAGTTAGACGGGCTTCAGCCTTCTTTCTTTTAGCTACATGACAGAAAGAATATACTAAACCGTGTTTAATAAATAGTTCAGTGAATGTGTTATCAAATATTACCTTTTTGCAGTGTCTTGTTCTTGTGTTTCATTTTGACTTGGCTCAAAGTTCTTCTGGCTCCAGAAGGAATATACCTTATCAAATAAGAAACCATAAATTCCTAGTCAATATTGATTTGTATTTTAACCTAAAGAAATCAATGGCAGGAAAAGTAAATGCTTTCATAGTGATTTAACAGTCAAAAGGATGCGGAAGGGGTGTTTAATTCGTTTGCATTATAATAAAAGGAGAGGTGATGTCAAATTAGCAATTTAATACACTCACGCATTTACTGTCAGTTATTTTTTGCCAAGCCAACTCTCTTTCTTTAGCGATGCATCCGTATTGATTTCTCAGTATTATAGGCTTTAATTCCTCAAAAGCATGCATTAAAACCTCCAACTCCACCTCCGTGAAGTATGCCACTCTCTTTTTTTCATTTTGACTTTCCATGTTGACTCGTGAAATCCACGATCCATTGAAAATGCCTTTATGCATGCACCAACTCTGCATTAACTCTGTGTAACCAGTAGGAGGTTAATTAAACTTACTCTTATCGGGTGTTTAGGAACTGATGTACTCACAGTCTGCGGGTTTGGGGTTAATCAACCCAGAGGTAATGATTAACCAAATGGTAAGTTAACCAAGCTTTCTGGAATACCCCCCAGGACTGTGAACTGTTGTTGGCCTTTTGGCTATGAACTGTAATGGGGTGAAGTAACTAAAAAATAAATAAATAAATAAAAAAACAACTGCACTAAGACTTTAAAAGAGGATGGGGTACTTGGTGGGGTGAAGTGTCATGAGAGTTTTATTAAATAAAATTTATGAAATAAAATAAATACTTTTGTAAATATGTTAATAGATTGCCTGTGTGTGTGTGTGTGTGTGTGTGTGTGTGTGTGTGTGTGTGTGTGTGTGTTTGTATGTATATATATAGCGGAAAAAGGCGAAGTATCTGGAACTGGTGGAGGACTGCAGGCGCAAGGGGTGGAGGGCCCGCTGTGAGCCAATTGAGGTTGGCTGCAGAGGATTCCCAGGACAGAGCCTGAACCGAGCACTCAGCCTGCTTGGAATCAAAGGTGCTCAAGAAAGGAAAGCCACCAGAAACATCTGCGAGGCAGCGGAGAAAGCCTCTAGGTGGCTGTGGAACAAAAGGGGCGATGCATGGCTTAGTGAGCTGCTTGGACACAAGTCGGGGTTTGATCATGCCCGGTTGGGTCGCTCAGGTGAGGGTGTCTGATGATCTAAGACCCAAAACACCCTGTTTACCCTGGGTTCATCACTGAGGATGTGTCCAAGCTGCACCACTAAGGTGTTTCTTATAACTAAATGTGTACATGTACAGATGGTAATCTACCAGAACAATGGTTTTACCGCCGTGTGTCTAGCGGCGACGGCATTAGGATGTAACAAACCTGCTACTATTATTTAAAACAGTAAATTGCTGTTAGCAAAAAAGTAGGTAAGGATCACCAGAGACAACATTAGATTAGATTAGATGATTAGATTCAACTTTATTGTCATTACACATGTACAAGTACAAGGCAACGAAATGCAGTTTAGGTCTAACCAGAAGTGCAATTAGCAGAAAGTGCAGGATAAAGGTATACATTTAGAAAAAAAAGGGATATGTGCAGGGAGAAGCTATGGGTAACTATTAAAGAAAGATATTATGTGAGTATAATATACAGATTACTAGTAACTATAGTTATAAATTTACAATGGATGAACCGTACAGTATGTACAGGTTGCTATTAACTGTAGGCAGGAATTTGCAAATAGATATTAACATAATGTACAGGATATTATATGATCATAGTATACAGATTGCAAGTGACTATAATTATAAATTTACAGTGTATGAACAATATATACAAGTTACTGTTAATTGTAGTTGGGAATTTTCAAATAGATATGGGCATAATGTACAAGTTGCTATTTTCTATAGACAGGAATTTACATATGATATGAACATAATGTACATATGAACATAATGTACAGGAATTTATCAATAGACATGTGTGAATATATATTCAACCAGAAGTTTACAAATATGTTGTGCATGGATATTTGTGTTTTCAAAATAGGTGTGTACATTGTAGTGCAGTCCATATTAAATAGTGTAAAGTGTAAATAGAGTAATGGGAAGAGTATAGGGGTGTGTGAGGGGTGAGCAGGTGTCAGTGGGGGGCAGAGTTCAATAAGGAGACAGCTCTGGGAAAGAAGCTGTTCCTCAGTCTGCTAGTTCTTGACCTGGGACACCTGAAGCGCCGACCAGAAGGCATAAGAGAAAACAGTTTGTGGGCCGGGTGGGAGTAATCCTTAAGAATACTGCGTGCTCGACGCACACAGTGCTTCCTTTGAATGTCCTCGATAGCTGGAAGTGGAGTCCCTATAATACGCTGGGCAGTTTTCACCACCCGCTGCAGTGCCTTGCGCTCAGCAACAGAGCAGCTTCCATACCAAACTGTGACACAGTTGGTTAGGATGCTTTCTATTGTGCAGCGATAGAAGTTCATCAGAGTAGATGATGACAGCTGGTTCTTCTTAAGTGTTCTTAAGAAGAATAGGCGCTGGTGAGCCTTCTTGACCAGGCTAGAGGTGTTGGTGGACCAGGATAGGTTCTCTGAAATGTGGGTCCCCAGGAACTTGAAGGATGGGACAGGTTCAACAACCATTCCGTTGATGTGAACGGGTTCATGTGAAGCTCTTCCTCCTTTTCTGAAATCTACGATGAGCTCCTTGGTCTTCTTGGTGTTAAGGAGCAGATTATTGTCCGTGCACCAAGTGGCCAGGTGCTTGATCTCCTCCCTGTAGGCAGACTCATCGTTGTTGCTGATGAGGCCGATCACCGTAGTATCGTCTGCAAACTTGATGATGTTGTTGGATCCATACACCGGTCTGCAGTCGTGGGTGAAGAGGGAGTAAAGGAAGGGGCTTAGCACACAACCCTGTGGTACACCAGTGTTGAGTGTGACGGTAGTGGAGCAGATGTGGCCTGACCTGACATGCTGCGGTCTGTTGGTCAAAAAGTCCGTAATCCAATTACAAAGTGAGATGTTAATATCCAACTCTCTAAGTTTGGTGATTAACTTAGAGGGTAGAACAGTATTAAAAGCTGAGCTAAAGTCAACAAACAGTAGTCGTGCATAGGTGTTTGTATTGTCCAAGTGTGTGAGTACAGAGTGCAGCGCTATGGAGACTGCATCATCTGTGCTCCTGTTGGCACGGTAAGCAAACTGGTGTGGATCTAGTGATGGTTGGAAAGAGTCTTTCAGATGTGTCAGGACCAACCGCTCAAAGCACTTCATAATAATGGGTGTGAGTGCTACGGGGCGGTAGTCATTCAGGCACGTCGGGCTGTAGTGTTTCGGCACTGGCACAATTGAGGTAGATTTAAAGCACGCTGGTACGGCTGCTTGGGCAAGGGACATGTTAAAAATGTCTGTGAATACCCCAGCGAGCTGCTCCGCACATGCCCTCAATACGCGCCCAGGGATACCGTCTGGTCCAGCAGCCTTGTGCACGTTGATCTGGCTCAGTACGGTGTAGACGTCAGATGAGGTTAGTGTGATGGGTGGGTGGTCAGGTGAGGAGGCGATCTTGGTGATATTATCTTTATTGTCTTTCTCAAAGCGAGCATAAAAGTCATTAAGCTCATTCAGAAAGAAGACATCAGTGGCTTGGGGGGTTGAGTTACTTGGTTTGTAGTTGCTGATGGCCTGGATGCCCTGCCACATGCGCCGAGGGTCAGAGTGTAAAAAGTGCTCCTCTAGCTTTAGTTTGTAGCAGTATTTGGCCTTTTTGATGCCCCTTTTCAGATTAGCCCTGGAAGTGCTGTAGGCTTGTGCATCACCTGATCTGAAGGCAGTGAAGGCCTTCAGTAGGAGACGCACCTCCTTGTTCATCCATGGCTTCTGATTTGGGTATGTGGTGTTCTGCTTCTGGGTTGTGACATTGTCTATGGTGGTGTTGATATAATCCAGAACAGAGGAAGTGTAGCTGTCTATGTTCGTGTGAGAGCCACAGGTGGCCTGAGTAGCAAACATACTCCAGTCTGTGTGTAGAAACCTGTCCTGGAGTGTGAAGTCTACCCCCGCTGGCCACACTTTGATGGTCTTCACTGATGGCTGCACACGGTTGATGAGGGGTGAGTACTTAGGGGTAAGGAACAAAGAAAGGTGGTCTGATTGTCCCAAGTGGGGGAGGGGGTCCACATTATAGGCTTCAGCCATGTTTGTGTATACATGGTCTAAAGTTTTGTTTCCTCTGGTGTGACAGAAAATGTTCTGGTGAAATTTAGGGAGTACTGTCTTTAAATTGGAGTGGTTGAAGTCCCCCGCAACGATAAAAGCAGCCTCCGGGTGAACAGTTTGTTGTTTGCTGATGGCCGCATGAAGTTCGTTCATAGCAAGTTTGGCATCAGCATCGGGAGGAATGTAAGCGGCAGTTATAATGGTGGAGGTGAACTCCCGTGGCAGATAAAACGGTCTACACTTAACCATGAGAAACTCTAAGTTAGCTGAGCAGTGTCTCCCAATAATAACAGAGTTCGTACACCAAGCATTATTAACATAAATGCACAATCCTCCGCCTCTGGTCTTACCAGAGCCATCCACCGTTCTGTCTGCCCGGAATGTGTGGTGCTCAGCTAGAGCAATAGCATTGTCCGAAATATCACTGTTCAGCCATGTTTCAGTGAAAATCATAATGTTGCAGTTCCAAAGTCTTTTATTGTGGTTGATGCGGAGTTGAATCTCGTCCATTTTGTTCATCAACGACCGCACATTGGCGAGGAAAATGCTGGGTAAAGAGAGCCGATGTGGTGTTAGCCTTAGCTTAGCTCTTATTCCTCCGCGCTTTCCCCATCTTTGTTTACAGTCTCGACGCCGCCTTCGAGCACTTCCGCCCGGCCGGATAGCATGCACAGCCTCGGATGTTCTGACGATCTCAGGAACGAGTCGAAGATTGTTGATAAAACTGTCGGGAATGTACAAACCAATATCCAAAAGCTCCTGTCGGGTGTACGATGTAAAAGCACTGCTGTTCTCCACGAACAGACCCGAGAAGAGCAAATAAAATACCGCAAAACTGCAGAAACTGGAGAGACACTGAGCCTCGCGATGTGTACGCGCCACCATCTTGGTCTTCATACCTGCATTCAAGTGTATATACATTTAACTATTGGGCCATATTCATTCACACATCAGCCTCGCACACCACATTCACCAAATTTATAATCTATTAAGATTTACAGTCTTTTCTCTTTCTCCAACACAAGTCCATAAAAAAAAAAAAAAAAAACAGAGAACGTCCCGCTCCATGCCCGATGTCCTCCGTGAGCGACACCTTTAATGGCACCACGGTGGTCACCGAGGAATCGGTCCCGCCCGCACACTGCCGCTGGTGTATTTACCCCCGGAAGAACAGCTATCACACTTGCCAACTCGTGTGAAAACACAAAACAAAAAAAAAACCCTCCTGAATAACCACCGCAGGAGGGATACCATGAGTGCACAGTAAGCCATACAATGTGATAAAAATGCCTCGGCGGGCTTTACACAATTAAACATATTAACCATATGTACTTACATGCATGTCAGATATACCTATCCCGCATTCAGGTTTACAAAACCTTAGCTTTTAGCATTTAGCTTTTGGATGGGATATAGCTACTGTTATCTGGCATAGCCTCTCTTCTTCCTCTATTGAATTAACAGAAAGGGTCCCGACAGCGCCCGTAATCAGACAACCAACTGTTACAAGGGGTATGCATTTGCTGGCTTAATAGGCAAGGCAAAGGAAGTTTATTTGTATAGCACATTTCATACACTATGGTAATTCACAGTGCTTTACATAAAAGAAAAGAAAATAATAATGAAATAGAAAAAACAGTAGTAAAACTTTTGAAGGATTTTTTTTATTATTTAAAATAAAAACTGTTTGCAATGAAACTTTTAAACTAATTAAAACGAATAAAAATTCTGTTTAAAATAAAAATAAAACAGTTTAAAATATTAGGTGAACATAAAATAATGCAGTCAGTTCGGACGTAGCACAGCGCTCATTCAATAAATGCACAGCTAAAAAGATGAGTTTTGAGTCTAAATTTAAATGTGACTAATGTTGGACAAGTTTCTCCAAGTCTTGATTGGAAACAAAATATTTAATTCTTGCAATGTTTTTGAGATGACAGTATGCTGATTTAGTTACTGCTTTGACATGACTTCTGAAACTAAGGTCTGTCTACAGAATCACCCCAAGATTCTTGACTTGATTTTTAGTTATTTGACCCCTACAGTGAAGGCATGTGTTCACCTTCCGAGCTTCATCTTTGTTTCCAACTGCAATGACTTTAGTTTTCTCCTTGTTTAACTGAAGAAACATTTATATTATTGTTGTTCTTTAATAATACAAATAATCAGATACAAACAGTCTTTCTAAACGAAAGTTAACCAATGTTATTTTTATTTTGCTCAGCATACTATAGAAAAAACAGCAAACAAACAAAAAAAAAACATCGTGCAACTTCACACACACCCGACCTCATTACCCACAATGCATCTCCCGCACTGGACTACACTCCTGTAAACAGCTACGACTACACTCGTCGTAAATCAATCTCTGTCTCTCTCCTGCAACAACACGCTCTTTGTTGGCGGCGCCCGCGCACTCCTCCATATGATTAGGAAAGAGATGCAATATTATGGTTTCCGTCATTTTTTATATATTTGTGTACTGACTGGGCCGGACCACATTGGCCAGCGGCCCACCAGGAAAACTCTCGGTACTCCAGATGGCCAGCCCGCCCCTGCTTTCAGTGATATCAATTTGTGTAATTTTAATCTTCTGGATTCTAGATTCTAAAGTTGACATTGACTTTTTTAATCCTTGGAATGGAAGAAATTTAGATTTTCCTTATGATATCATAAATTGCATTGTTTATAATCTGTAAAATGTTAACAATATTCCTTGGTATTTTTATTTAAAAAAACATCGTGCCTGGTATAGGTTTAATATTCAGTGCGCACCGTTTGTACATCTGTTATTTTACAACTATATAAGAACACTCAAATACCTTTTATTTGGGGTTAAGTGACTGATGTGCCTAACATCTTTCAGCTTAGCCTTGTTTCACTAAATAATCCACCACTTTTCATCAGTATAATGACACACACACAGCAGCAGCAGACCGAGTCGTCACTCCCCTAAATTTAAAGAATACAAACTGGTTGCATGCGAGTTTGCTGTTTTTTCTATAGTATGCTGAAGCAAAATCAAAATAAAACATTTTATTTTGTATTATTTTAATTTTGCTATAATTAAAATAAAATTTTTTAAAACAGTATCACCCAAGGATCAAACCTGGGTCCCCCACGTGAAAGGGCACAGACTTACCCACTGCACCACTCAGATACTAATGGCGCTTTTCCACTGCATAGTACGACACGACACGGCTCAGTTCTACTCACTTTTGGGGGGTTTTCCACTGGGACCAGTACATAGTACCTGTTCCTTTTTTTAGTACCACCTCGCCCGAGGTTCCAAGCGCGCCGAACCGTTACCAAAACATGATGTGTAAACACGCTGGTCACTGATTAGCCGGAGAAAATCGTCATTACTGCGTCACTGAACTTGTGACACGAGACACAACAGAACCGATATATTTAGAACAGCCAGAGAAGGATTGCACACACCTTTTTGTATTAACCGTCGGCCTCTTTTGAAACAAACTCCTTCGTCTCGCTGTTAAAAACATCCACATGCCGAGAATGAAGAACACCATGCCGTCGATATGCTCCATTGTTGTGTGTGTGTTTGTGGCACGCTTACGATGACGTCACGGCAGTAGCGGCGCCGTGCACGTGAGTAATCCCGCCCACGCTAAAGTGTTACTACACTGCAGTGGAAGAGCAAACTGCGCCGAACCGAAGTGAGTTGAACTGAACTGTGTCGTGTCGTTCTATGCAGTGGAAAAGAGGCATTAGAGACAACATGCCCCAGTCACGTTAATAAGCCACTCGACTACTTTGAAAGAAAGCTGATAAGTGACGAAGTAAGCCTGTTATAATAATTGCACATGTGTTTTATGTTTTCAACTTGGTGTTATTTGATCTTATTGGTTTAGAAATGCCGCACTTCCGCGTTGTTGCGCGCGCGAGGATGCCTAAGCTTCTAGTGAGCGTGGAGCAATATTGATTTGGGCGCACGCCGTGACAGGCTGAAAAAAAACTATTGTCTTCAAAAATGTAACAGATGAGGACTTCAGATTAATGTGCAAAAATAATATATAATAAAACTATATAAGTCTACATAGCCTTTATAAGACTCTACCTTAAGCGCTCTTAAAACATTTTATTTTGTTTAATTTTAATTTTGCTATAATTAAAATGAAACAATTTTTAAAACAGTATCTCCCAGGATTCGAACCGGTGCTTTGTGTATCTCTGACGGAGCGCTCTAACCGCTACACCAATCAGGCACTTAGAGACAACACACCCCAGTCACGTTAATAAGCCACTCGACTTTGAAAGCAAGCTCTAGATAAGTGACGAAGTAAGCCTGTTTTAATAATAACTTGGTGTTATTTGATCTTATTGGTTTAGAAATTTATATTTCAATAAATAGTAAACTTGGCCGATTTCGTTATAATTTTGTTTGACGAGTGGGGCTTGAAAATTCTCTTGAAAAATATGGTCATTTATTTCAGTTAATAAATCTACTATAAATTTTTTTTTTACTCATTATTTTACAGTACACATCAATAGATCTGGTTCAGATTTTTCATGTTTGTTGTGGAAATTACCATCACTGTTGTATTTACTGCGATGAATGAAAATGTCACTTTGCGCCACCTGGTGGCCATTATACGAATGACTTTGAAATGCAACTGATTTATTTTGGCCGCTGTTGCCTTTAAACGGCGGTGAGCGCGACGGTAATAACCATTCCGATTGAGTAACCACTGTAGAAGTGGAAAACTGAAAGTGTGTACAAACAACAGCACAATGCATGTGTGTGAATGGCTGAAATGTGGTTGTGAATAAACCTTTTAGTGAATGTAAAAAGTTTTGCGTGATCCCGCGTGTGCGCTCTTTAACTTTGCCGAGTTTTGATCTAAAGTCAAAAAGCGCGCGCCGATATGAGAGATTAGATTTCTCTTTCAGCAAACACATATTATAGGTGTTAAATAAGCGCTGTCTATGAGGCGCTGGGAGAAACGCACGCCGATGTGAGCCGCTGTATTTCAGTCATGATATACTAACTCTACCTCTCACGGGCGAGCCTCCACAGCAGACCAAATCGTCATTAGCGCGTCCCTCCCCCAAACAGCGCAGCAAGGAGCATTTACTTACATCTAAACTGAGTCGTTTACATAAATCACTGATCACATTTAAACAATTTATTCATACAGATGTATCTGTTTTACAGGTTTGTTACTGAATTTACTCAGATAAAGAGCCATATAAGAACTGTGGCAGCGGGCACACCTAAAAATAAATGCAGGATTATTTTTATAGTCTAGATAAAAATGCTTTTACAAATGTGGGCTACTGTTATCTACTTCAAATATTTGTTAAAACAGCCAGGAAACTCACTCTGACCATTTTAATAATTCATTGATAAATTAGTGATTCCTTTGGTTTCGGCTGTGCTGAAGGTGATCATATCATCTCGTCGTCTCCGCAGCAGTAAGCGCGCCTATAATTAACTTTTCATACGAATTACATAATCTAATAATTTTTTTTCATTAGTTTATATTAAAGCAGATATTTCTCTTTCTATAAGTATATATTTTTCACGTCTGTGAGGCGAGTATACACAGAGTTTGGGTTCATTTTCTGACGCGCTCAAGTTCACCAAAATCAATACAGAACCCCGTTTACTTTTTTAACAAAATCATGAGGTTTTTTCGTCATTGTGACGAAAAAACCTCATGATAAAAGTAAATAAAAGTAGAGTCTTATAAAAGCTACAAATTTAAAGAACACAAAATATAAGATGACACAAGACCCTACACGTGTAGCTTTTCTAATTACACATAATAAAAAGGCTCAGTATGTTAATGTTTACGTTGCTTAAATTCGATCCTAAAAAAACTGAATTTAATTTTAATTATAAATTTGTACTGTAATGTTACTACTGTGATTATGAATTCGTTTAATTACAATGTTTCACTTCATTTTATCTGCAACGACGTGCAGCTGTGGACGACCTGCGCCTCATTAAGCCTGGAGAGAACGAACTGATGCCTGAGGCGTCAGTCTATAGTTATATAGCGCCACTCAGCGGTAAAAGCCAGCAAACACACAAACCCAAATGCTGACGCCATACGCCGGCGACGGTAGAAGTCACATACTGCTTGTGCACCCACTGTATGTGTACAGTATGGATGGGTTTACTCACATTCTGTTGAAAGAAAAGCGATGCAAGATGTAAAACCTTGAAAGGAAGGCATTAATGTGTGGTTACTGTGTACAAAATTTAAAAGCCGAAAATATGAAACTGATGTTTTCACTACTGTTGATATTTAGACTCAAATACATCATGTGTGGGAAGCCATGAAGATCATGGAGAATGCAGTGCATCTTCATCTTTAAGCGAAGCTTTCTCTTCTACAGAACCATGGAGGAAAGGTAAGAATTGTTTTGTCGCCAGTTGCTCAGTAAAGACGAAATGTATTACAAATTCAATATAACTATCGTGTATTATATAATCAGGCAATTTGCTTTTGGTAGTATTTGTGTGTCATTACACAGCTAAGAGAAAGACGAGAGAACAGGACAATGAGGAACTACTTTCTTATTTGGAGAGATCAGATGAGCAGTTTCTCCAGCACAGTAGAGAGATGAATGAGGCCATTCTTAATAAAATGGCTGAGACCTCAGGTGCTATGCTGCGCCTTTTGGAACGAATGGTTAATGTTATGGAGAAAAACCAGACAACACACAGTTAATGTTTTTTTTTCATTTCATTTATTTTTATTTATTATTGATATTCTAATCACAGTTTAATTTACAAAAACATGTTTGCACTTTACTCGTTGCCACTTTTGAATTTTTTTTCTTTGTTGCCTTTTGGCTAAATGTTCTTCAATTGTCTGCATTGTTGCATTTCAATAAAACACTACAGATTTATTGGTCCTGTCTGTTGAAGTAGTCCATTAATGCCGCTCTTACATCAGCTCCTTCTGGATGTCCATGTTCAGGTACTGCCTGAAGAGGAGGCTGTAGATTGACATGCATGGCACGAAGATCCTCACTAAAGTTGTCACCATGCTCTTCACAGATATTGTGCAGCACACAGCAGGCCAACACCACCTTCTTTGTAAGGTCAAGTTGACAATCATTTCTTTTCATCAGACATCTCCAACGTCCTTTTAACCTCCCGAAGCTCATTTCCACGACTGACCTTGCACTGCTTATTCTATAATTATACTTGTGTTGTTGAATTGATAATCTGCCAGTGTCTGAAAATGGCTTCATCAGCCAGTTTTGCAGAGGGTAGGCAGGGTCACCGATTAAGTAATGACCGACATCACAGCCACAGATGTTAATTTTGTTTGGGCTTAGCAGGTCACCATCACTCAGCCTTTCCCATACAGTGGTTACAAAATTGGAATGGCGATCTCGCCGCGTATACCGCCGTTTAAAGGCAACAGCGGCCAAAATAAATCAGTTGCATTTCAAAGTCATTCGTAAAATGGCCGCCAGGTGGCGCAAAGTGACATTTTCATTCATCGCAGTAAATACAACAGTGATGGTAATTTCCACAACAAACATGAAAAATCTGAACCAGAGCTATTAATGTGTACTGTACAATAATGAGTAAAAAAAAATTATAGTAGATTTATTAACTGAAATAAATGACCATATTTTTCAAGAGAATTTTCAAGCCCCACTCATCAAACAAAATTATAACGAAATCGGCCAAGTTTACTATTTATTTAAATATAAATTTATAAACCAATGAGATCAAATAACACCAAGTTATTATTATAACAAGCTTACTTCGTCACTTATCCAGAGCTTGCTTTATTAACCTTGCCTTATTTAACGTTACTTGGGTGCATTGTCTTTAAGTGCTTGCTTGGTGTAGCGGTTAGAGTACCCGGTCAGTGATACATAAAGTGTCGGTTCGAATCCCGAGGGATGATGTTTTAAATTTTTTAATTTTAATTATAGCAAAATTAAAATAAAAAAAATTATTGTATTTTGATTTTGCTTCAGCATACTATAGAAAAAACAGCAAACTCGCACGCAACCAGTTTGTATTCTTTAAATTTAGGGGAGTGACGGCTCGGTCTGCTGCTGCTGCTGCTGCGTGTGTGTGTGTGTGTCATTATACTGATGAAAAGTGGTGGCCATCTGCAGTACCGGGAGTTTTGATTTACGACAGCTGTTTACGGCAGTGTAGTCCAGTGCGGGAGATGCATTGTGGGTAATGAAGTCCGGTGTTACATCTGTTACATTTTTGATAACAATAGTTTTTTTTACAAACATTTCTAAACCAATAAGATCAAATGACACCAAGTTTAAAACAGATAAAATACACGTGCAAATAGTATAATTGTATAACAGGCTTACTTCGTTACTTATTTAACGCTTGCTTTCAAAGAAGTCGAGTGGCTTATTAACGTCACGGAGGGTTGTTGTCTCTTAGTGCCTGGTTGGTGTAGTGGTTAGAGCGCTCGGTCAGGGATTTACAAACCATTGGTTCGAATCCTGGATAATGCTGTTTTAAAAAATTGTTCTATTTTAATTTTACTCAGCAAACAAACAGCAAACAAAAAATTTTATTATTCAGAGCACGATATACAACCGTAATGAGTCCCATGTGACCAACGTATTTAACCGTGATAGGTCCATAAAATCAGTAGCAGCTAATAATTACTAATTACTTTAGTTAATGCTGCTACTGAATTTATTCCAGCTTACCTGTTCAGGTTGATTGCGATTCTTTTTAAAATATTGTCTCAGTTTTATATGTTGTTCGTCTTGATGTTTGTCTTCTTTTCACTTGGCAACACTCAAATGCAAATTATTCACCGTGAATCAGCTGTTCTCACCTATCCATTCAGAGAAACTGAATGAGCTGAAATGAGCCTTTGTTTCACGACCGCGACACCCCTCTCTCTCACGCACATACAGTACAGAGTAGACCAAATCATTACAGTACATACTTTATCCAACGAACATGAAAAATATCCACATAATGATGAGTTAAGAAGCATTGCTTAATTTTCGTTTAGACAGACTGTTTGTATCTGATTATTGGTATTATTAAAGAACAGCAGCACAAACAACAACACAAGGGCTTGTACAGCAAAGAGTTAAATTTGTAACAGTAAAAGGCATCCGAATTTAAATATATAAATTACTAGAAACAAATTGAGCACACTATCAGAATAAAAAATAGAACAAATCAAATGTTTTTTACACATACACAAGGAGGATAATGATACAGAGTTTATATTAAAATATCAAATATTGTAATATTGTTTTTGTGTTATTATAAATAATGAAATGCAGTAGGCTGTTATGGTCATCATCAAAAGAAAATATATTAAGTAACAGATAATATTAGGTTTACATTTCAAATTAGATAAAATGCTGATTTTCCAGCAGTAAAATTATTGTATCTCTACAGTTTACAAAACCTCCGCTGCGTGTATTCATTCACAGTCTCCAGAGCACGCACAGAGAAATAGGAGACTGTGGTTTAGGAGTGGATTGGAGAGAAGAGAGCTGTTCAGTTACTATAAAAAAAAAAAAAATATATATATATATATATATATATATATATATATATATATATAAACATAATATGATCTTTTTGTGTTATGAGGTTTTTTTATTATACATAAGACCTTTCAGTTTTGTAAATATTCTAGTTATAGTGTGTTAAGTTTTTCTTTAGGTTAAACGGTTTTGAGAATTAGACCATCCAGCTAAGATCAATATTATGTCGTTGATTGATAAAATCTGGATTAAGGATATTTTATTTTGTTTTATTTATTTAATTTGTATTTTTCATCTTCCCCCCCTGAGGGATTGCCACCTTATTGTGGTCAGGAGATTTGCGTGCCTCAGTGCTTGGACGTTTACCGAGGGCTCAAGGGAGGTGTGTCTGTGTGTGTGTGTGTGTGTGTCTGTGTGTGTGCGCGCGTGCGCTGTAGCCTGTGCTTTTTTCAGCTGATTTTTCCGCTACCGCAGATCAGTTTATCAACTTGTAATATATAAATTTTAGGAATATATTAACATGTGGAGACATCATTATATGTTGAATGGAACTTGTAAGCCTTTGAATGGTGTTAAAAATACTTGCAAAACAAGTATTGCAGCCATACATTGGAGGGAACTTCTGAGGTGGTCAGTGATTGATGGCACGGTCGGTCGGAGGGGGTTGTGATCACACCTATAGATCTTTTGTTCTAGGCTATCGGTCAAATATCTCTCCACTTGGAAGCAAAAACATGCCAGGGATTTCAGCATCTCGACGCACATACTAAGCTGTTTATAAAGTAGACACTGTTTGTTTTTTCATTTTGTAATCTTTCCCGTGTTTACCGTGTACTGTACAATGTATATTCATTTTTTTAATGAATTACTGTAAATACTACACATTCCGTTGATTTACCAGAAATGACTTTTCTGTTTTTTGTGTGTGCTAAACTAAACTTCAGGGTCAAAGTAATAGCGATTTTATTTGAAAAGTATTATATATTTACAATGCTGATAAGTTCAAGCTTAGATTCATATATAAACTGCTTCAAAGTCTTTCCACCCCGTGACCGCTGAAATCCGACAGACGCAGGGCTCAAGGGAGGTGTGTCTGTGTGTGTGTGTGTGTGTGTGTGTGCGCGCGTGCGCTGCAGCCTGTCATTTTCAGCGGATTTTTCCGCTACCGCAGATCAGTTTATCAACTTGTAATATATACATTTTAGGAATATATTAACATGTGCAGACATTTAAGGGTGCGCTGCCCTCTCTTGCCCCTGCGTAGAGCCTACACACACACACACACACATACACACACACACACATCTATCTATCTATCTATTATATAAATACACATTTGGAATCTGCATCTACATTTTCTGTTACAAGTATAGAATTAGGTTCAGCTGAGACTCATGATCAATGGTGTTAGGGTACTTATGTAGTGATAATTAGTTTCAGACAAATCATTAAAACTAACAATGGACTATGACACTCTTGTTTTACACACATTGTTTTAGCGATAGTTTCACGGAAGCGAGTTCAGAACTAATCTAACCAAACCAAGAAAAAAACAAACATCCGAAGCTTCAAATAGAATGAACGAACTAATGAAATTGATATATATGTAATTGATATACTGTATATACAGAGGTGTGTGTGTCATTTTAATGCTTTCTGATACACTTATCAACTTATCGACATACACTTATCAACACAAACTCTCCGTGCACGCACACACAATCTCTAAAAAATTAATATTAATAACATACATATACAAATAAACAAAAATATAAACGTCTATATTGAAGTCTACGGTGAACGCAGAGTCGGCTAAGCACACGTGATGACGCGCGCGCCCTCACCTCTGTTACGGCTGCCTACAGTATTTGGCCAAAAGAATTACAATAATTGAACGATATGCCTGGTCCTGGAAAGAGACATCAACAGTCTGGCGCTGAGAAACGAAAGAACCGAAAGAAAAAAAAGCCTAAGATGAAGCCCGTGCATCAATTCCAGAAATAAAACTTTACTTTATTCTGTCGACGTTAATAATGTAATAACGTAACATTAACGTAAAATAACGCAAATTTAATTTAACAGCAGGGGGGACAATAAATATATATTTTTATAAATTTATTGCATTGTTTATGTTGTTTACAGTCAAGCCATCAACATACAATAAAATGTAAACATGAGATCTAAACTAAAAACTGTGCTCCCTGTGCTGGTGCTGCAATATCATCTATTTGTTCTGCTGTCTCCGGCTCCCTCCCTGGTTCTGAATCTGCCCCGTCCTCTACTCTCACTGTCTCAGAACAGACTGACTCCTGAAGCAGAAAAAAAATGCACGAAATTATGTTTTCTAACATGCGTTAGATAGTTTTTTTTTATCACTCTATACACAATACTTTGCTATTTTTATAGATGTTGAGCATCATGAGCAAGCCCGAGATCATATTAACGTTAATTATCACCAGCCGGCATTAATAGCACACGAGTAACGTGAGTTGGACGCACACCAATCGATTCGACTATGGTTAATCGCTCACTCCGTAGGCTCCCTGAATAGGCGGGAAAGGGATGGAACCGCGCATTCGTCCCGGCAGGAAAAAAAAACTAAACAGATCTAACAGATGAGGACTCAGATTAATGTGCAAAAAATATATAATAAAACTATATAAATCTACATAGCCTTTATAAGACTCTACCTTAAGCGCACTTAAAACATTTTAGTTAGTTTTAAAATAAAACAATTTTAAAACATCACTCGGGATTCGAACCGGTGTTTGTAGATCACTGGGCGAGTGTTCTATCCGCTACACCAAGCGGCCACTTAGAGAAAATGCACACCAGAGACGTTAATAAGCCACTCGACTTCTTTGAAAGCAAGTGTACGTCTTTGATAAGTGACGAAGTAAGCCTGTTATAATAATAACTTGGTGTTATTTGATCTTATTGGTTTAGAAATTTATATTTAAATAAAACCCTACACACTTCTTTTCTAATTACACGTGATAAAATCTAAAGGCTCACTGTGTTAATATTTATTGTGCTTAAATTTGATCTTAATAAGATTTGATTTAATTTGAATTCTACATTTGTACTGTAATTATAGTACTGTGATTATGAATTCGGTCAACTACAGTGTTTCACTTGATGTTATCGGCTATTACGTGTATTATTGAGGCAGAGAATGAACTAAGGCATGAGGCGTCAGTCTGTAGTTATATAGCGCCACTCAGTGGTAAAAGCCAGCAAATGCACAGCAAATGCACATGCCGTAATGCGGCGGCGATGTTAAATACGACGCTCCGATTTTGTAACAACTGTACATATGACTGTTTTAACACCCTTGCAAACTACCAGGAAATCCAACACAAAATTGTCCTTTTCCATTCACAACAGCTTGTAAAACAACTGAATGCCATCCTTTGCGGTTAAAGTAATCACCTGAGTACTTTTCTGGTGCAATTATAGGTATGTGACTTCCATCTATTGCACCCACACACTGTGGCACTCCCCAGCGACTTTCAAAAAAATTTGCCATTTCCACCAACTTGGCTGGATCTGGAAATTTAATGTGTTGAGGAAGAAGTACTCTAATCACAGCATCACAAAAGTCCTGCACACAATTATATACGGTGGATATGCCTACTCCAAAAAGGTGGCTCACTGTTCTGTACTTGCCGCCAGTTGCCAGCTTCCAAATGGCAATAGCAACTCGTTTTCTTAGCGGTACACACAGGCGATAGGTTGTGTTTCTTTTCCCCATTGTACTCAGCTGACAACAAATGTATTCAAATGACTCCTGCGAGACTCTGAAATTTTCAATGAACTGCGCCGGGCTGAAGTCGGGAACAATGGTATCCCACCACTGCTGGGCTCGTGGCAACATCCACATCACGGGCGATTTACGGCGCACACGAGGTTTTGAGGCGATCTGAAAATTGAAATGTTAAATGTTATTTACTGCATAAATTACGTGTGGAAAAGGAAAAACAACAACAGTATAGTTAGATAGCATTACCATTAGCATTTGAGCTAATGCTAGTCTGGGTTAAAAAAAAAATACACATTGTAAGTTAACGGGGTGTCAGAACTTACCAGTCATCTTGCACGTAATCGTTGTCTATGTCACTCTGTTTCAGTGGTTATAACACGTCGAAAAAGCTGCCTTTTGATACTGAAATACATTTTAATAGTTTGGAGAATAACCAGTAAACTGACTTCGGCCATGTTGGTTTCTGTTTAGTGGGCGTGGCCTGTGACGTATTATCATGCAGCTCCCGCTGAGCTCCTGTCTAGTGTAAATGCGGGCCGGTTCTCGGGTGGTTCACAGTTCAGCACCGGCCGAGCACCGGCACCTGGCACCAGCACCAGTGTAGTGGAAATTAGCTATAAGTAGCCTGAGTACTGACAATGTCATTTCAGACTGTGGCAATAGGAACCAAACATAGACTCAAAGACATATAGAGACTTTGCTCAGCAACATCACCCAAGTGAATGAAATGTCTTCTCCTTGCTCCAGCTGAATTTTAACATTCAATTCAGCTAAATAATTTTGCCTGAGGTTTTCTGCCATATGACCAAGATAGTGTTTTCTTCCTTTTTGTTTGTTAATGGAAGACACGTGATTGAAAAGACTAGAGAATGAATTCTCTGTATAAGGCTCAAGCAGCATGGTGGCTTGGTGGTTAGGACTGTTGTCTTGAGTCCGGGTTCGATTCCCATCTAAGGTCTGTGTGCATGGGGTTTGCATCTTCTCCACGTGCATGATGGGTTTCCTCTGGCTACTCCGGTTTCCTCCCACAGTCCAAAGACATGCAGATTAGGCTAACTGGTGGTCCAAAGTGTGTAAATGAGTGTATGTGTGTGTGCCCTGAGATGGATTGGCACCCTAGTAATTCAACTTAAATCATAGCTTGATAAACAATTTGGTTCCACTTTTTTCAGTATTGCCCCATCCATTCCTGATTTACATCAATTTACATCTTTTTTGTAAACTAGAAAAAGGAGGAGGATGAGGTGGTGGTTTGCATTAAATCAACAAGTCAACAAAAAGGGAAAGTAGTTACTCAGTTACAGCAGAACGTCTCTGAAAGACACTAAGATCTTTAAACTCTACAACACTGACTGTCTACCTCCTTCACATTTCAGGTATGTTTCAGTATTTTTATATATATTAATTATTTGCTAACCAGTGACATGTGAGATGATTCATGTGTTTAGTGAATTTGTGTAGTTTATCACAGAACTGTTGGATCAGCTAAACAGACTACAGCATCAGAATCAGATCCAATAATTTATTTACATTAGACACATAATAATGTGTACACTTCTTAATTTAAGGGTTACATTTTAAAGTGTATATATTATAAATATTAGAAAGTGAAAACAACCAAAGCCGTTTATAATAAAGAACAATAAATAACTAATGAACAGTGATTCTAAATCTATGAGTATTGTGAATGTCATAAAATGTCTGTATGTATAATATATTTAATGTTGTTATTGTTTACTGGAACACTCTTGGTCAGTTTAGAACTGATAATAGTAATAATAATAATAATAATAATTATTATTATTATTATAATTTCTGCCTGCTGAGCTGTGTCTCAAATGGTCTTAATAATCATAAACACAGAGATATCCTGCACTCTCTTATTCACCAGTACATTAACTGTCTTTACAACAATGTTGTTAATTTTTTTATGTTGTTAAAGTTTTTATCTTATGAACATAACCAAAGATGCAAATTTATAATAGAAACTGAATAAGTGAGTTAATAGTTAATTATACGCAGAGCTCGATTTGAGGGGAGATTTGGGGGGATGACATGAAAATAACATTAAAACTCTCTACGTATGATTATCTACAAATTATAAATAACAATGATTATCCAATCAAAATGCAATATGATCTTGTGATGCGCTGCTCACAAGCTCACAAAAGTTTGTCATGTTTCGCGACAGCCAGGAGAACATAAGCAATTTGAGAATGAATTGTATATCAATGCAGTCATTCATGTTAAATCATAGCTTGACGAATTCTGGTCCACTTTTTTTCAGTCTTGCCCCATCCATTCCTGATTTACCTCCAATCTGCTTTGTAAAGTAGAAAAAGGATGAGGATGAGGTGGTGGTTTGCATTAAATGAACAAAATGGAAAAGTAGTTACTCAGATACAGCAGAATGTCTCTGAAAGACACTAAGATGTTTAAACTCCACAACACTGCCTGTCTCAACTTTAGGCACAAATCCTCTCAGCAGAGACATGATGAAAGCGAAGGATTCAGTTTAATATGGGAGTTTGTCGAAATGACTGACAGCTTTAATGATTATAAAAGATGAGTTATTTACCCAATTTGTGTTTCATTCTCAATTTAAAAACAGAGGTTTAGTTTTTTCATTAGACTTTGTAGCTTCACCTACATGCTAGTGTACAAAAGGTTAAAAAATTTATTTTTAAATGCCATAATAGTAATTTGATGATTAGTGATTAGTGTGTGTGTGTGTGTGTGTGTGTGTGTGTGTGTGTGAGAGAGAGAGAGAGAGAGAGAGAGAGAGAGTGGTTTTAGTCATACAAAACTACAGGAGTTTTAAATTTAATTATTAAAAAAAACTTTGATTTTTATTTTACTCTCATAATCCTCTCTTCTCATAAAGAAGAGGAAAACAAAAACATAAAAAAGTGGAAAACAAAAACATATTAAATATGGCTACAGCATGGCTACAGGCTACTAGTCTAATGCTAAAACTAACACAAGGAACCTGAGACACAAAAGAAGCCAAAAAAAAGGAAATATAACAGAAGAATGTAAATGTGAAAGAAACAACAGTTTAAACTGTTTAACTTGACTCGGTTAAGCAAAGTGCAAGTGAATACAATGATCATGTGACTGACATTTGACAGCAAACAGTACCTGTCAGCCTTAGACCTTTAGTGAGCCAAAACTCTGAGCTTCCCTCAACTGTATAGTTATTGTACTTTGATTATTTACTGCCTGGCAAATCATTGAACACTCTGAAATAACTATTGTTCAGCATGCATTATATTGACAGGTGTTGTAAGCACTTGACAATTAAATCACAAGATAAAGAATATACGTATACTGTAAAAGAACTTTTAAAACAAAAGTTGTCATAGTAAAATTTAAGATGCCGCTTCAAGTAAAAGACAATAAAACAATCTACATTAAAAGTTGCGTCTCATCTTTCACGAGCACAGAGGATATAGTGGTGTTGCTAGCTAATGTTAATTAGTAAAATAAGAAGTGAGACTTATTTAAAATTTTATGACAAATTGCAAAGAAAACATGTCAGTCCTGCGATAACCGCATTTGGACACATAAACCTGTCACATGCGGGCTCTAGTAATTACAGTGTAAGGGTTAAACCCTAGAGGGTGCCAAAGTGCCCAAAGACTGGTTTTTGTTATGTTATAGGTTGGTGGCTCAGTGGCTCAAAAAATGGAGGGTTAGTAAAAATCAGGAAGGGCATCTGGCGTAAAACCTGTGCCAAGTTGTAGTGCGGACTACATATTCCGCTGTGGCGACCCCTTGTCGGGAGCAGCCGAAAGACCAACAACAATATGTTGATTAAAGACCTTCAGTTCCCTGGCTGCACCTCGGTCAGGTGACGCAAGCATTCACCTGAACCGAGGAAAGTAATTATGTTAATTATAATTACTTTTGTTGTTGTATTATTTCTAAGTTACCTTAAAGTGTATTTGTGCTCTAAGAAAGGAGCTTTTGTTTTGTTTTATTGTTAAGAGAGATATCAATAAAAAGAAGTTGAGACCAAACATCTTGCCTCTGCAATTATGCCACGCAAACATAAATCCCGTCCGAGAGATCATGACAGAAAGCTAGACCTTACCAGTGGCATAGCGGAGGTCTCTCCCCTAGATGTTTTTTTTTTGGGGGGAGCAATTACCATCTCGCCTGAGCTAGCAGACTTGCTGGGCAACTCTGAGGAAGAAAGCGAGCGAGGGGAGCAACAGAGCTGGGAAGGCTGCAGGCTCGCCATTAGGCGGAAGCCGTTTAGAGGTGAGGCAGCTGGGGAATACACAATCCCATGCGCCGACAGAGAGGTACGGACCAGGGAGGTCTGGTACAACGGTGGCGAAGGGGAAAAGGAACCCCAGACTGAGCGGCAACGGAGGAATGAAACGGGAGATATCTGCACGTTTTGGGGCGGAGCAGAATGAGGAGCGCATTCGAGACCTGCGGGAGCAGGTAAAACAGCTGCAAAATCTGCTCGTCCAGGTTCGGGAGAGCCACACTGCAGGTCTGGATGTTCTCCCTCTCTCTCCTCCGGTCGATCTCTGCTGAACAGCGAGGACAAAACATCTCCTCTTCTGCCGCCTCTGATGTCAGACAATGTGGATACAGCGCTTCCGGCACCTCGGCTGGACAGCGAGGACGAGGTGCTTCCTCTGCCTCCGCCTCTGCTCGACAGGGAGGACTACGTGCCGCTGCTGAATGGCGATGATGACCTACCTACGCCGTATATGCTGGAAACAGAAACTGATGAAGCAAGGCGCAGCCTAGAAGGGCATCGACCTTCCTCCACCTCCCGGCTTCAAGGACAACGCACTTCCTCCACCGCTGCTTGAAAGCGAAAGTGGTGAGTCAAGGAGCATCCTGGAGAGTAGCGTGTTTCCTCCGCCTCCCGGCTTCGAGGACATCGTGCCAGCTCCTCAGCTCGACGGCGAAAACGTCGCTTCAGCTCCGGAACTGGCCAGCTCCACAAACGGCTTCAGCTCAAATGCCGTCAAGCTCTGCAGACGGCGCATCAGCTCATCTGCAGCCTCCGAGCTGCATGGACATCACGCCAGCTCTGCTGCCATCTAGTTTCGCGGACACCACACCAGCTCCGGAATCGGCCAGCTCCACGAACAGCACGTCAGCTCCTCAGCCTCCAAGCACAGAGAGCATCGCTTCAGCTCAGCAGCCGCCAAGCTCCAAGAGTGTTACGTGCAGAGGTGTAGTGCACGTATGTGTGTGTGTAGTGCGGGTATGTGCGCATGCGCGACGGCGCGTGCGCGATCTCTTCCTCCTTTCTCTCTCTCCTGCTCTCCTTTTCACAGGAAGCCCCGCCCCGATGGAACGTGCCGTGACGTGCGCCACGATTGGCTGACCGTGGATCGGCACGCCTTCTTAAGCTCACGAGTGGAAGCAGACAATGCGGGACTTATACTTTGTTTGTGACTTCCGTGCTCTGTTGTTGATTGGTGGATTGGTGGATTGTTGAACTGTGATTGTGTGGTTGTTGGATTGTGTGATTGATTGATTGATTGATTGATTGAGTGATTGACTGTATGTTGGAGTGTGACTGTGTATTTGTTTGTTATTTTGTATTTGTTTTGAGTGACTGTGTGTGTGTGTGTGATTCTGTTGGAGAGAGAGCCTGTGTGTCGCGCCTTGCCTCTCTCCTTCCTGTTTGTTGTTTTGGGTTTTCTTTTTGTTTGTTTGTGTTAGCGTGGATGGAAGTGTTCCTCCCGCTATTGTATATAGTTTTCTTTCATTGTAAATATTGTATATATATTGTTTTGTTCTTTTTTTTGTTTGTACATACAGTGGTGTGAAAAACTATTTGCCCCCTTCCTGATTTCTTACTCTTTGGCATGTTTGTCACACTTAAATGTTTCTGCTCATCAAAAACCGTTAACTATTAGTCAAAGATAACATAATTGAACACAAAATGCAGTTTTTAAATGAAGGTTTACGTTTTTAAGGGAGAAAAAAAACTCCAAATCTACATGGCCCTGTGTGAAAAAGTGATTGCCCCCCTTGTTGAAAAATAACTTAACTGTGGTTTATCACACCTGAGTTCAATTTCTGTAGTCAACCCCAGGCCTGATTACTGCCACACCTGTTTCAATCAAGAAATCACTTAAATAGGAGCTACCTGACACAGAGAAGTAGACCAAAAGCACCTCAAACGCTAGACATCATGCCAAGATCCAAAGAAATTCAGGAACAAATGAGAACAAAAGTAATTGAGATCTATCAGTCTGGTAAAGGTTATAAAGCCATTTCTAAAGCTTTGGGACTCCAGCGAACCACAGTGAGAGCCATTATCCACAAATGGCAAAAACATGGAACAGTGGTGAACCTTCCCAGGAGTGGCCGGCCGACCAAAATTACCCCAACAGCGCGGAGACAACTCATCCGAGAGGCCCCAAAAGACCCCAGGACAACATCTAAAGAACTGCTGACCACACTTGCCTCAATTAAGGTCAGTGTTCACGACTCCACCATAAGAAAGAGACTGGGCAAAAACGGCCTGCATGGCAGATTTCCAAGGCGCAAACCACTTTTAAGCAAAAAGAACATTAAGGCTCGTCTCAATTTTGCTAAAAAAAAACATCTCAATGATTGCCAAGACTTTTGGGAAAATACCTTGTGGACCGACGAGACAAAAGTTGAACATTTTGGAAGGTGCGCGTCCCGTTACATCTGGCGTAAAAGTAACACAGCATTTCAGAAAAAGAACATCATACCAATAGTAAAATATGGTGGTGGTAGTGTGATGGTCTGGGGTTGTTTTGCTGCTTCAGGACCTGGAAGGCTTGCTGTGATAGATGGAACCATGAATTCTACTGTCTACCATAAAATCCTGAAGGAGAATGTCCGGCCATCTGTTCGTCAACTCAAGCTGAAGCGATCTTGGGTGCTGCAGCAGGACAATGACCCAAAACACACCAGCAAATCCACCTCTGAATGGCTGAAGAAAAACAAAATGAAGACTTTGGAGTGGCCTAGTCAAAGTCCTGACCTGAATCCTATTGAGATGTTGTGGCATGACCTTAAAAAGGCGGTTCATGCTAGAAAACCCTCAAATAAAGCTGAATTACAACAATTCTGCAAAGATGAGTGGGCCAAAATTCCTCCAGAGCGCTGTAAAAGACTCGTTGCAAGTTATCGCAAACGCTTGATTGCAGTTATTGCTGTTAAGGGTGGCCCAACCAGTTATTAGGTTCAGGGGGCAATTACTTTTTCACACAGGGCCATATAGGTTTGGATTTTTTTTCTCCCTAAATAATAAAACCCCTCATTTAAAAACTGCATTTTGTGTTTACTTGTGTTATCTTTGACTAATAGTTAAATGTGTTTGATGATCAGAAACATTTTGTGTGACAAACATGCAAAAGAATAAGAAATCAGGAGGGGGGCAAATAGTTTTTCACACCACTGTAGTTGCAAGGAAGCAGTACGGGTTGAGTGCCAATTTTGTTGTCCCCTGTTTTCTCCTGTTTTTGTGGCTACACCGGGCTGAGATCGCGCCGGAGAGTTCACCTGCTTTTCCATCTTTCGCACAGCTACCTGCAACGGCTGCGCCGGGTTCTTCTCCAGTTTCTGCCCCAGTGACTACCTCCCCAACCCATTTTGACGTAAGCAAGCATATTGTTTTAGTACCTCCTTTTAGAGAGACCGAGGTGGATAGCTATTTCATAGCTTTTGAACGTGTGGCAGCTACGTTACAGTGGCCGAGAGCAATGTGGGCTCTCTTGTTACAGTGTAAATTGACTGGTAAAGCGCAGGATGTGTGCTCTGCGTTGCCTGTTGAACAAAGCCTGGATTACGACACGGTCAAACAAACTGTTCTGCGTGCGTATGAATTAGTTCCAGAGGCTTATAGACAAAAATTTAGGTCCCATAAAAAGACAGACAGACAAACATTTGTGGAGTTTGACCGTTTATTTTTGTTTATTGTTTTGGCCTGGCTCAATCCTGAAGCCCAGAGCTTCCTGTATGTGTATGTGCGTGTGTATTAAAATAAAACCCACGCACAAAAGCTTGGTTGTAAGTTCATTTATTTATCATAAATTTATTATTTTCTTTGTTGCATCCCTTGACCCTAGACCGGGGGTCGTAACAAAGAGCATCGCTTCAGCTCTGCAGCCGCCAAGCTCCAAAAGCATCGCTTCAGCTCTGCAGCCACCAAGTTCCGCGGCCATCGCACCAAGCTCCATGGACATCGCACCAGCTCCTCAGCCAGAGGATGTTGTGCCCACTCCTCAGCCCGACCCAGCAAACGGCGGGCCAGCCACGTTACTCAGTGTCACGAACATTGGTCCGGTGCAGGAAGCACTGCTCGGGGGGAAATGGCAACCACCTCCGGGTTAGGGGGCAACACTCAGAACATTGGGGCGGGAGTCCTGGGCCTCCGTTAACGCTCCAGAGGAGCGTTTTTAAGGGGAGGATGGTACTAGGGTAAACCCCTAGAGGGCACCAAAGCGCCCAAAGGCTGTTTTTTGTTACGTTATTGGTTGATTAAAGAACTTCAGTTCCCAGGCTGCACCTCGGTCAGGTGACGCAAGCATTCACCTGAACCGAGGAAAGTAATTATGTTAATTATAAATAGCCTGACTGAAAGTCAGCTAGGAGTCTAGCTTTTGTTGTTGTATTATTTCTAAGTTACCTTAAAGTGTATTTGTGCTTTTGTTTTGTTTTATCGTTAAGAGAGAAAAAGAACTTGAGAACAAACATCTTGCCTCTGCAATTATGCCACGCGAACACAAACCCCGTCCGAGAGATCATGACATACAGAACTGCATCTGTGATAGTGACAATTCAAATAATTCAGAAATGGCCTCACAGAACCCAGGAACAAAACTGTAACACACTATTTCTTTTTTTTAATGACCAACAATAAAAATGTATTAAGTATAATGAGCCCACTGGTGTATATAACTTGAAAAGTGAAAGCATACTCTGTCCTAAATTCAACAGCATTTTCTTTTAGTTTATAAACTTTTGAGGGAATCTCCCTCACATCAGTCAATAATAAATCCAAAAGATGTTTGCAGATTTCCTGTCTTCACTTATTCTCTTATAACCTTATAAATATTTAATGTTATAATATATATATTCGAGCACCATCAAGTTAAAAAACTAAATAAACTCCTTTTTTATGTGAAATAACCTGGACATTTCTGGTGTAGTGACATGCTGATCTTGTGGAGAATACTCCTGCTAATGGTCCAATTGGTTGTGAGTCATTCAATCTTACTTTACCTTCACTCTGTTAAGTTTTATAAGCTAATCTCTAGTTTAAAGCAACAACATATATGGATATTATATAAATATCTATAAATATAGATATTTATATACACGCATACATACACTCATTCATACATATACACAGACACTCATACACACATTCATACAGATGATACTCAACCGGAATAATGGTTTTACCACCACAGCTCACGGCGACAGCATTTGTGTTTGTGCGTTTGTTGGCTTTAACTCTGAGTGGCGCTATATAACTATGGATCGATGCTTTTAATTTTTAAAAGGTGCCACCGACTTTAATTAATTTTCTCAAGGATTAATGAGCTGGAGCTCCTTTATAGCTGCACGTAGTAGCAGATAAAATCAAGTGAAACATTGTAATTAAACAAATTCATAAAAGTAATAAAATTACAGCACAAATTAAAATAAAAATTTATTAAATCTTATTACGATCGAATTTAAGCAAAGTTAACATTAACTCAGTGAGCCTTTGGATTTTATCAGGTGTAATTAGAAAACCTATATGTGGGTTGTGTGTCATCTTATAATTTTGTGTACTTTCAATTTGTAGTAGATTTATTAACTGAAATAAATTAAACTAAATGACCATGCCTCAATGAAGTTGGATTCTGTGACGTCACACATCTCAGAAAGGTCTCCAGTTTCTGGTTTGTTCTCTCCATCTGCCCACTGGATTGTGGATGGTAGCCCAAAGACGCTAGGCGTAGTACCGATGAGTCTGAAGAAGGCCTTCCAGAAGTGTGCAGAAAACTGGGGGCCCATGTCAGAGACAATGTCAACAGGAAGTCCGTGGAGCCAATAAACATGGAGGTTGAGCAGCTTGGCAGTCTCCTTGGCTGAGGGGAGTTTAGTCAGGGGAACGAAATGGGCAGGTCTGGAGAAACGATCAACGATGGTCATAACGCAAAAGTTCCACTGCGAAGTAGGCAGTCCTGTAACAAAGTCAAAATCAAGGACAGTGAGGGATGGGGAGTGGTTTAAGGAGGTCTGCTGGAGGTTGGTTGGATGACTTGTTTCTTAAACATGTCTCGCATGCTGCCACGAATCCTAAGATATCCTCCCTCATAGTTGCCCACCAGAATCATTGCTGGATCAGGTACAAGGGTGACAGGCCAGTCTGCAGCAGTGCTCAAATTCAAGTACCTGTGGGCGAATTGAATCTGGAACAAATAGCCAATTGCAAGGGACGTTGCATAGGCCCGGTTCTTGCTCCAGGGCCTGTCTGACCAGGACTTTGATGTCCTGCTGGGTGGCAGCCACAACACAGTGTGGTGGGAGGATGCTTTCAGTAGGGGAACTATTCTGGAGTGAAGAGAACTATCAAGAAAGATCATTTGCCTTAGTGTTCTTAGAACCTGGGTGGTAGAATATGGTAAAATTGAGCCTTGAGAAAAATAAGGACCATTGGGCTTTACGAGTATTTAACCTTTTGTCTAATTTTAAGTATTCAAGATTTCTGTTCTCAGTCCAAACTAGGAACGAATGCTGAGCCACTCTTCAAGGGCTAGCTTGAAAATTAATAGCTCTTGATCACCAATGTCATGGTTCCCTTTTGCAGGAGTTTGTTGACGAGAGAAAAAGGAACAGGGATGAAGCTTGTTGTCTTTGGGGCTTCTCTGAGAAAGGATAGCTCCAGCCCCTGTCTCAGAAGCATCCACCTCAACAGTGTATTGGAGGAAGGGGTCTGGGATGGAAAGGATGGGTGCCGAGGTGAACCTCTGTTTGAGGTTAGTAAAGGACTTTTTTGCCTTTGTGTTCCACTGAATGGGAAGTTTTGAGGAGGTGTGGGCTGTAAGGGGAGCGGCCACGGTGCTATCATTCCTTATGAATCTGCGGTAAAAAATTGGCAAACCCTAAGAAATGTTGGAGTTCTCGTCTAGAAGTATGTGTGGGTCAGTCAGTAACAGCCTTGACCTTGGAGGGCTCCATCTGAATCTTGGAGGGAGAAATCACAAATCTCAGAAAAGAAGTGGATCTCTGGTGAAACTCACACTTTGACAAAAAGTTTGTTCTCCAGCAGTCTCTGTAATACATGGTGAACATGGATTATGTGTTCATTGAGGGAGTGAGAAAAGCTACCAGGGGTAGCTCAGTGGTTAAGGCATTAAACTATGGTTCGGAAGATCCCAGGTTCAAATCCCACATCCACCAAATTGCCACTGTTGGGCCCTTGAGCAAGGCCCTTAACCCTCAACTGCTCAGATGTATAATGAGATAAAAATGTAAGTCGCTCTGGATAAGAGCGTCTGCCAAATGCCTAAATGTAAGATTAAAATGTCATCAAGGTAGATGAACACACACACACACACACACATTCAGAAAGTCCCTTAAGACATCATTTATCAAGGCTTGGAAAACTGCAGGTGCAGTTAAGTTAGCCCAAAAGGTACCATAAGTTAAGCCTTTATTTGTCACAGTGAAATTCCTTCTTCGCATATCCCAGTGTAACTGGGGTCAGTGCACAGGGTCAGCCATGATACAGTGCCCCTGGAGCAGTTAGGGTTAAGGGCCTTGCTCAAGGGCCCAACAGTGGCAACCTGGTGGTCTTGGGGATCGAACCGCCGATCTTCTGATCAGTAATTCAGTGCCTTAGCCCTCTGAGCTACCACTGCCCCCAAAACCACACTGAGATATGAAGACCTCTCAGAGGTCAGCCTTCTCCGGATGTACATTGGTGAGATCGGAGAACTGAAGGAGGTTGAATGGATGCAGAGAGAAGGCATGAGGACAGGCAAGAGGGGTTCCAGCATAGGATTGTGTACAGGACACATTCTATATGAGGGTTATGTTGCACTAGCCAGAGGTGTCCAAGAATAATTGGGGTATGGGACCTGTGCATGATGATAAATGAGATAGTCTTCGTGTGGTTGCTGGAAATCCTTAAACTGATGGGGAGAGTGCAATGAGTGATGGGTTTGAGGCTGCTACCATCCAGAGCTTGAACAGGAAGAGGGCGCTCAAGAGGGGTGGATGAGATCTTGAGGGTGTCTACAGTGCAGGGCAGATCAGGGTTAAGCCTGCTCCAGAGTCAATGAGGGCCCATACAGTGTGGGTCCTGTTGTTGATGGTCACAACGACAGGAAGGCAGGAGTGAGGGGTTGAGTTAGTGTCCTGTTTCTGGCCCATAGGTCCCTTAATTTCACTAGGGGGCCTTGCCTTTAAGCGGACAGGTCTCATGAGAGTGGCCAGCTTAACCACAATAAAAGCAAGCTCTCTCCCTGCGTTGACATAGGTGTTCTTCTGGGGAGATGCAGTTGTGATCTACTTGCATGGGTTCGGAAGCAGGTTCAGAAAGGGAGAGTGAGCTGCACTTTCTGTATGTGCGGCCCCTCCCCTGTTGTCTAAGATGAAGGCGGCTGTCGATGCGAACGGCCAAGTCCATTAATTTTTGGAAACAAGAAGGTACCTTGCTTGTGTAAAGGGTGCTGGTGTGTAAAGGGGTGGGTGTGTGAAAAAGCATGACAGCCAGGAGGAAAACATGAGCATGTGAGAGAGAAGACATGACAGCGTGGGAAAAAAGGAGAAATGATGATGGTTAGGATGGAAACGTGACAGTCACTTTTCAAGATAACACATTAAACAGCATCTATTTGTGCTTCAAATGATTGTGTATAGAGTGTTTAAAAAAACAATACAATAGATGTTATGTGTAAGGATTTCTTGAATTTTGGTAGACCCCGTTTGGTCTACTCAAGTGCTCAGCCTGTATTTTGCTTCCCGCCTGGTACCAGGGAACCCCTCAATAATACACAAGTCCGTGCTTAGTGAGACGTTCAAAGTTTATTGTGGAAGACAGGAGTATATATACGCACACACACAAAGAACCAAAGAAAAGGTGGGTGCAGGAGTGTTTACATCTGGTCTGGAATGTTTAGAAAAGATAAGGTAAAGAAGAACATAAAATTGTCACGGTTCCTGGCTGCCGTGGTAGACCCAAGTGCAGATGAGGAGCAGGAAGTGGTGCTTTTAGACTTATTATGGCAGGACAGGCTTAAATCCGTGGACAAGGCAGATGTGGCCGTTAGATTGGAAACCTGCTTGTGCTGACGTGTGTGACTTGAGCTTGCTTGGAATGCGGAGGCGGTGCGTCGGCGCGAAGTGAATGAGCTCCGTGTAGAGAGCCGGCGTGTGTGACTTGAGCTTGCTTGGAATGCGGAAGCAGAGCGTCGGCGCGAAGTGAATGAGCTCCATGTAGAGAGCCGGCGTGTGTGACTTGAGCTTGCTTGGAATGCGGAAGCGGAGCGTCGGCGCGAAGTGAATGAACTCCGTATAGAGAGGCGGCGTGTGTACCTTGAGCTCGGGCAGGCTCGTAGATGACGCAGATGCATGGGGATTATTCGTGGTCGAGAAACAGGCAGAGGTCGAAGCCGGAGAGTAGGGGGAAGGTCCATGATCCAGGCTCGTGGTCGAGAAACAGTTCCAAAGGTCAGTACCGATAAGATCCGAGATGGCGAATGATCCGTGACGTGAGGCGAAGACGTGGTCATTGAAACGAAGCGAGGTCGGAAACGAGAAGGCAAGACGAGACGGAACGCTGGAATATTGGACATGGTGAGTGCACAATAATCTGGCGAGGAAGTGTGGTTTGAGTGCGAGTTAAGTAGGGGGGAGAGGTGATTATAGATTTAGTACAGGTGTGCAGAGTGGGGAACGAGGCGGTGGAAAGAAAGCAATGGGGTGGATCATGGAACTGGAGTGTGCAGGTGATTCATGGCAGGGCTGTTGCTTGGCGGGTCATGACAAAAATTGGGAGTAGCTCTGCATTTACGAGCGTTCAACAGTTTTACGACCTTTAACATAAACTACTATAGGATGTGTTTATTGAACGTGCAGCTTGTGTCGAGGTAAGAGAAAGAAGTAATATTCTGTTCTCACGCACACAGAATATCATGAAACACACTAAAAATCAGATATTCTCTTCATTATGATAAGGTAAATCTCAGCTTCTTCCATTTTAGTGTTTAAAAACAGTAACAATGTCAATTTTATAATATAGAATGTGAAATATACACAAATTTATGAAGAGGCCTGAAGAACTGCAGGCTTTCAGAAAGCCCTCAG
The DNA here is from genome assembly GCA_030522415.1 of Channallabes apus. NCBI lineage: Eukaryota > Metazoa > Chordata > Actinopteri > Siluriformes > Clariidae > Channallabes > Channallabes apus. The sequence continues at coordinate 36,203,165 of CM060119.1, read as the reverse complement.
ATCCAATAGGGTCTTAAAGGCGATGGATGCATTTTAGTTTCTGTGAATGTATAGGTGAGAACAGCTAATTCACACCTGGGGAGGGTGAATTATTTGCATTTGAATGTCTGACATTGGAAAGCACACACAGTAACACTATAACAACAACAACCTAGAATAAACTAGAATAAGAAGCCCTGATTATACTGCATAAATATTATTTAGTACAACAAATTTCCTCTACGCTCTGCAAAACTTTATGCTTGTGGTTGAGCGCTGATTAGACTATGTATGAAATTTAAAAAGGAGGATCATGATGCCTGTCAAGTTATCTGGGAATTCTGCTTCAAACTTGAAAAAAGCCATTAGCCAACTACAGGGGACACGAAGATCAACTCTGGATTCAACTAAGTGGTCAATAACTTTAAATGAAAAACCACAAAAAAGGTACATCACTATTTCTGAGAAATAATAGTTAAATCATTACTTCTAATAAATATTACTTAAATACATTTCAAACAAATACAACAAAATTAATTAACTAAGCTTAACACATACTATTCCATTAACGCTTTAGGAACCATGCAATACACCATATCATATTAAATTGTTCATGAAACGTGCAAACACTTAAACAACAATCATAGCATAACATATATCACTATAGTAATTAAATCAAATATCATGTAACCTAGAGTCAAGTGATAATCAGTCCCTCATATAAGTAAAAGGCAGTATTATCATACCATCAGTGTCCCTGAGATGACCAGCAGTCAATGCATGTCCCTGTCTCACTGACTGCAATGTTACTGACTGCAGTCTCTTGACTTACACACAGGTTTATATACACAGACCCTATACTGTTACATGATAGTTGCTTAAAGGTAGAGACTGTTGACATGGCGATTATTTGTCACAGATGGTGCTTGTTGGTTAAGTCTGTACCTTTGCTCCATTAGTGACTGTGAGGTGATGCAAACTGTGATGTCATACTCTGATCGTGTCACAGTTGTTCCTTGTCGAATGACTTCAGCTCTATGTTGTTGTTGTTGTTGGTCTTTCGGCTGCTCCCGACAAGCGGTCGCCACAGCGGACTATCCAGTCCGCACTACAACTTGGCACAGTTTTTACGCCGGATGCCCTTCCTGACGCAACCCTCCCATTTTATCCGGGCTTGGGTTTTCACATTTCACTTATTTACCTTTACGTAAAGGTCAAGGTGCAAGGTGCAAGGGATTTCAGCATCTCGACGCACATACTAAGCTGTTTATAAAGTAGACACTGTTTGTTTTTTGTAATCTTTCCCGTGTTTACCGTGTACTGTACAATGTATATTCATTTTTTAATGAATTACTATAAATAAACTACATATGCAGCTGATTTACCAGAAATGACTTTTCTGTTTTTTTTTTGTGTGTGTTTGTGCTAAACTAAACTTCAGGGTCAAGTAATAGCGATTTTATTTTAAACGTATTTTGTATTTATGTGTTTGATTATATACACACACACACACACACACACACACACACACACACACACACACACACACACACACACACACACATCTATCTATCTATCCGACTGACGAAGGGCTCAAGGGAGGTGTGTGTGTGTGTGTGTGTGTGTGTATGTGTGCGCGTGCGCTGCAGCCTGTCCTTTTTTCAGCGGATTTTTCCGCTACCGCAGATCAGTTTATCAACTTGTAATATATACATTTTAGGAATATATTAACATGTGCATACATTCATTTGAGGGTGCGCTTCCCTCTCTTGCCCCTGCGTAGAGCCTACACACACATCTATCTATCTATCTATCTATCTATCTATCTATCTATCTATCTATCTATCTATCTATCTATCTATCATATAAATACACATTTGGAATCTGCATCTACATTTTCTGTTACAAGTATAGAATTAGGTTTAGCTGAAACTCATGATCAATGGTGTTAGGGTACTTATGTAGTGATAATTAGTTTCAGCCAAATCATTAAAACTAACAATGGACTATGGCACTCTCTTGAGAGGGGATATGAAGGTGTTATTCATTTATTTATTCTCTACAAGGGTGCGAACTACAGTACAGACCAAACTATAACTTTCTCTTACTACTATAAAATCCTAAATATAAACAAACAAAATACAGCTTTTTTTTCTCAGAGGTAAAGAGAAAAGTGAAGTTGTTCAGCTGTTTACTGTCACTGCAGCTTCTTCAAAGTCTTCCTACTCCGTGACCGCTGAAATCCGACACGACACCACGTTAGGTTACTCATTTGTATACCGACGGTGATTGGATGTTTCCCGAGGGCTCAGGGGAGTGTGTGTGTCTGTGTGTGTGTGTGTGTGTGTGTGTGTGTGTGTGTGTCTGTCTGTCTGTCTATGTGTGTGCGTGCTCGCGCGTACTTCTTCTACTGTTATAAAAATTCTAAACATAAACAAACAAAATACAGCTTTTTTTTTTCAGAGGTAAACGGAAAAGTGAAGATGTTCAGTGTCACTATGCAGATGTTACAGTCAGTGGAGTTACTGAAATCTTTGGTTTAGTTCTCATTGAGTTGCCACACATCATTTTCACATTTCACTCGGATTTTTTATTACTCTTATGTGAGCATAAACAGTGAAACATTCCACAGGTTTATAATACACCGCGGCCAAGTGAACCACGTTCCCGTCGAACGAAACGAGGCATAATCGTGGTGTTTGCTTCGGTTATGACACACCATAGTTTATCATCTGCTGTGGTAGATCTGATTATTTATTCAAACACAATAATAAAGCTTTATATCCTCAGGAGGGCTCATTACATTGTTTCAGCGATAGTTTCACGGAAGCGAGTTCAGAACTAATCTAACCAAAAAAAAAAAATCCCTAAATCCCTAAATCTCCTTATAAAATATCGCTGATTATCAATGCGGGAATGAATGGCGAATTGTCATATGGCGAAGCATATGCTTCCGTGAAATTGATATAATTGATTTTATATATATATATATATATATATATATATATATATATATATATATATATATATATATATATATATAAAACTGCATATATGGAATGAATGAAACCTGAGATAGACGCACAGATAGTATGCGCGATCCCTTGCGCCATCTGCTGAGAGAAATGAGAATCGCAGGTTGGAAAATGCAGGAAACGTCACGCCGCCGAGCAGCTGTCAGCGATTTCATGTAAATAAGACCAAAATAGCTTTATACTGGCTTTTACAGGTGCGATTTAAAAAATTTAAGCATGCTGGGTGATTAAGCTCACAGATCTAGGAAACGTCATGAAAGGAGGGTCCTGGATTTTGATCGAGTGTGAAGTTTTTTTTTTTTTCCCCTTGCAGTCAGATGACCGCTGCTCGGCGCTTCTAGTGTTAATAACATTCTTAACTTTTGAGTTAAAGAAATCAAGGAGAAGATCAACAGAGTCTGCAGAAATGCTTGGTGTTAAAGATATAGCTTTCATAAATAGTGCACTTGTGTTCTCATTAATGCATCTTTTTCTGACAGACACAGATCTAGATTCGGTGGTGACAGACATCAATATATCAAAGAAAATACAGAAATTATCAGACAGTGCTACGTCCTTTATAATAATGGATGAAATGTTTAGACCTTTACTGATGAGTAAGTCTAGAGTGTGTCCACGATTATGTGTGGGCCCATGCACATGCTGAATCAGGTCAAAAGTGTTTAAAACACTAATCATTTCTTTTGTAATATTGATCTCTGCATTATCAATATGAATATTAAAGTCCCCTGCTATGGCAAAACAGTCAAACTCTGAAGAAATCATTGATAGCAGTTCTGTAAACTCTTCAATAAAGTCTGGAGAGTATTTTGGAGGTCTGTAAATAATGATGAACAAAATATGTGGAGCACCTTTCAGCAAAATCCCTAGATATTCAAAAGACAAATATTGACCAAATGACACTTGCTTGCATTGATAGACATCTTTAAATAGAGCAGCTACACCTCCGCCTCTCCTAACAGTTCTGCAGACACTCATGAAAGTAAAGTTAGGAGGGGCTGTTTCATTTAGGACTGTTGCACTGCAGCTATCATCTAACCAAGTTTCATTAAAAAACATAAAATCTATCACGTGATAAAACAGAGATAGAGAAAGCTACAGGCACACTGGGTTCCCGCTTGTTCTGTAAACATTTGTAAATGTTACTGCTATCGTAGCGGGGACCCGACACACATCACTGAGAGCTGCTATCTGTTTGTTTTATTTCAACTAGACCAGATAAAGGAGAGGGGTTTGATCCCTGGCGCTGTGGCAGCGGTCGGAGAGCTTTCACAGGAGTGGGAGGGGGAGGTGGGCCCACAGGCCTTGGTGGTGGTGGAGCTCGCTGTTTTTTAATTGCCATCTGGGGGCTTGCAGCAAAAGAGTGGGAGAGTTTAGTCCCGGTATACACCAGCTCCTCCATTTTCTGTGAGAAGCTTAGAAGTGGAGAATCTGGAGAGAGGGATGCTGTGTCTGGTGAGATGGGCTCTGATTCTAGTGTTTCCGGTGGCTGTAGTATATTGTCCTGAATTTCCTGAAGGTTTTCCAGAAGGTTATCTTGAAGATGATGTAGTATGTCACAGTCTGTCTGTGATTAACCTTTTGGGTAGAACTGAGCCGGGATGTCCATGAGCAGTGGGTGTTTTGGCTGTCTGGTGTTATCAGTGTCCTTGAGGGATTCTTTAGCCACATGATGACTCAAAAACTGTCTGTGGTCACTCATACTTTGTCCAGGCGTACATGTGGCTTTCAAGTTGAGAGGATTTGCACACTCTGCTGAAGGATGATGAAGGGAAAAATAAATATTTTCCTTTAGCACCCTTGCACCGAGTTTGTTTGGGTGGAGACCATCCAGTTTTAACAGTTGTCTATGGCCCCAGAAATGATAAAATTTGTCGATGAAGTTAACTCCTTTTGAATTGCATGTTTTTTTGTAGCCATGTGTTCAGTCCAAGTAACCGTGAGAACATGTTAGTTCCCCTTGCCGGGAGTGGTCCACTGATGAATGACTGAACTTCAAAAGTCATTTCAAGACTTTTAAGTGTTTCAAAGAGTTCGCTGAAATCCTTCTTCAGTAGTTCCGACTACTCTTTCCGAATATCATTTTTCCCCACATTGCAGTCTTGTGCTTCGTCAAAATGTTCTGAAGTTCCCTGTTCACATCAGAGACGGTTGCTTGAGGAAAGCAGCATGATGTTGTTGTCCTGCTGCTAATGTTTCTGATAATTTTCTGATAATAACCATTCTGATTGGTTAACCACTGTAGCTATCCTCCTCAAGTACTCTACACTCCTCTTTAAAAAGAGCAAACTTTGTCAATCGTGCTGTTTCACACTTTTTAGCATAGCTAATTGCGCAATGCATCCAGCAGGGTGATATTGACGTGTGTTATGGCATACTCGCCTATTTCTTCTTCCTCCGTATCTCTCCAAAGGAACCGGTGGATATGCACTTCACTCTAAAGTTCTAATTAAGTTCTAAATCTTCTTAATGTCTCCAAGAACAGCAAATACTTGCTTTCTAAATTGAAACAAGACAGCTCTGATAGGGTTGAGTACATCTGGCACTTTTAGCAGGAGATCTTTCATGCTCAGTCCATTTAATTTTTGGCTACTATTCCAGACCAGCCGTACCGGAGTGGTTGTTGAGTGGGCATTTGGATGTGGCTGGCATACTAAACTGGTCCATTCCACTTCTCAATCACTTCCTTGATGAGTTTCACCGCTGCTTCTCTTTCAACCATATCATGGACCTGAGCTGCACAAATACCTCCCCATTCTGGTACACTCTTGAGTTGTTTTTCCAATCTTAGGAAAGCACTTTCCAATCCACTTCTGTTGTTTGGAAGGGTGGATGGGTCCTGAATCCATGGATACTTTGTATCCCAGTGTGGAGGCTTACTGTGGGAATCTTTTTCAACATAGGTGAGACCTTCTCTTATGATCTCAAGTTCCTTCTTTTCTGCTACAGTCATTTCTTTTCCTCCAGGCAGGAAGTTACCACTACAACACCCACCACACTTTGGTTCACAAGCCGCTCTGATACTGTCCCATTTTCACCACACAAGAAAATCCTGGTTACTTGCCAGTGAGCTTTTTGTTTCAGCCACATTACTTTTCCTTCTTTGGATTGTCTTGGGGATATTTGGAGCTTTAGCCTTTTCAAAGATTTCCTCATACTTGATTGCAGCTGCCCTCATGGACTGAGCAAAATGCATCTTAGACTCATGTGCTGTCATATCCTCTCCTCCTTCTCAAACAGATCTGGGTGTGCTCCAGCAACAGTTTTCCCCATCAGACTGTCCCAAAGGATGAGACCTCCCACGACTTTCATTCTTTGTGGTGCGAGTCTCCCCTCTGAGATCAATCTTCTCCAGCCTTTTCCATTCTTTGAGGTCTATGTCTCTGGAAATTTTTTTTTATCTTGCTTTGGAGTTACACTTCTGTGGATGATCTCCTCTAAGCTGTCTTAATTACTACACTGCATTCCAAATTATTACGCAAATGATATCTTTCCCTGATTTTCATAATTAGTAAATGCAAATTTTCTAGTCATCAATTATTAGGGTATAATTAGAATTTTATTGAACAAACCACCTAATGATAATAATATTTGGCTAATTGGCGTTAGTGTGTGATTGGGTGTGTGAGTATGTGTATGTGTGTGTGCCCTGCGATGGATTGGCACCCTGTCCAGGGTATACCCCGCCTAGTGCCCGAAGTCTCCTGGGATAGGCTCCAGGTCCCCCGCGACCCTGAACACAGGATTAAGCGGTATAGAAAATGAATGAATGAATGAATTTTAAAAATAAAAAAACTGAAAATGCACTGTTCCAAATTATTATGCACAACAGAGTTAAAACATTTTATAGGTTGTAAAGAACTGAAAATAGGCTTTTGTTGAATTTGCAGCATTAGGAGATCATATTTAAAGAAATCAATAAATATTTCAATCAAAAACATGCTAACAGGCCATGCTATCTTAACATAGGATCCCTTCTTTGATATCAACTTCAAAATTCTTGCATCCATTGAACTTGTGAACTTGTGACAGTTTCTGCTTGAATTTCCTTGCGGGATGTCAGAATAGCCTCCCAGAGCTGCTGTTTTGAATCAAACTGCCTCCCACCCTCATAGGTTCTCAATGGGGTTGAGGTCAGGGGAGGATAGTGGCCACACCATGAGTTTCTCATCTTTTATGCCCATAGCTGCCAATGACACAGAGGTATTCTTTGCAGCATGAGATGGTGCATTGTCGTGCATGAAGATGATTTTGCTACGGAAGCCACGGTTTTTCTTTTTGTACCATGGAATAAAGTAGTCAGTCAATATACTTTGTAGAGGTAATTTTCACACCTTCAGGGACCGTACAGGGGCCTACCAGCTCTCTCCCCATGATTCTAGCCCAAAATAAGACCCCACCACCTCCTTGTTGACATCGCAGGCTTGTTGGGACATGGTGGCCATCCACCAACCATCCACTACTCCATTCATCTGGACCATCCAGGGTTGCATGACACTCATCAGTAAACAAGACTGTTTAAAAACTTGTCTTCATGTATGCCTGGGCCCACTGCAACCGTTTCTGCTTGTGAGCATTGATTAGGGGTGGCCGAATAGTAGGCTTATGCACAACTGCAAGCCTCTAAAGGATCCTACACCTTGAGGTTCGCGGGACTCCAGAGGCACCAGCAGCTTCAAATACCTGTTTGCTGCTTTGTAATGGCATTTCAGCAGATGCTCTCTTATTCCAATGAATTTGTCTTGCAGAAACCTTCTTCATTCTGCCTTTATCTGCATGAACCTGTCTCTGCGCTGAATCAGCCACAAATGTCTTCACAGTACGATGATCACGCTTACGTTTTCATGAAATATCTAATGCAATATTTGATGCTTTTCGGCAGCAGAGAGAGACTTTTTCTTTCCCATATTGCTTGAAACCTGTGGCCTGCTTAATAATGTGGAACAACCTTCTTCTGTACTTTTCCTTTAACTGGGCTTATCTGGCAAACTAATTATCACACGTGTCTGAGATTCATTTCAATGATCCCAAGAGCCCTGAGACACAATACCATCCATGAGTTTAATTTAAAAACTAAACATTTAATGTTTATGACACTTACATCCAATTTGCATTATAATTTGGAACAAGGTGTAATCTGCACACAGCACTGACTTAAAGACTTAAAGATATGTGGATCTCCTGCGGATCCACATATGGCACAATTCCCAAACCAGACAGTGATGCAGACACTCAGGATGCTCTCGATAGTTCCTCTATTGAAGGTGGTCATGATCGGTGGTGGAAGCTGGGCCTTCCTCAGTCTTCTCAGAAAGAAGAGATGCTGTTGGGCTTTCTTGTGCAAGGAGATGGTGTTGAGGGACCAGCTGAGGTCCTTCTCCAGTTGGACTCCCAGGAATTTGGTGGGTCGTCCATTGAGCGGTTAGGACGGTATGCAAATTGCAGTTGGTCCAGTGAGTGGGGCAGGGTCTTGATGTTTCTCATGACGAGCCGCTCGAAGCACTTCATGATGGTGGGTGTACGTGCAATGGGACGGTAGTCATTGAGACAGGACACAGAAGACTTCTTGGGCACGGGGACGATGGTGGTGGCCTTGAAGCATGTGGGAACAATGGGGCTGCAAAGAGAGATGTTAAAGATGTTGGTGAGAACATCTGCCAGCTGTTCTGCACATTCTCTGAGCACTCTGCCTGCGATGTTGTCTGGTCCAGCAACTTTACGTGGGTTGACTCTGCATAGAGTTTTCCTCACATCAGCTGTAGTGAGACACAGCACCTGGTCATTCAGAGGAGAAGAGGAGAAGTGTTCTTCCTCGCCGCCATGTCGTTCTGCCTGTCGAACCGAGCATAGAAGTTGTTCTGTGCATTTGAGAGGGAGCCGTCACTGTCACAGGCAGGTGATGTTGTCTTGTAGTGAGTGATGGCTTGTAAGCCCTGCCACATGCACCGTGTGTCATCACGGTCTCTGAAGTGGTTGTGGATTCTCTGCGCGTGTCTGCGCTTCGCCTCTCTGATGGCCCGAGAAAGTTTGGCCCTTGCTCTTCTAAGGGCCACCTTGGCTCCCGCTTACCCACAATTCCTACAGCGCAAGAAAGAAAAAACATTGGCTCAGTTGTGATCACGTGAAATTCAGCGTCAAAACAAGAAGCGCATGCGTGATACATGATACTTGATATTCGTAAACCAATACTTATTCGTTTTTCAAGTAAAAATGTATTAAAAATCTGGACGTCCGAGTGGTGCAGTGGTAAAGTGCTCACCCTATCGCGAGCTTGCGGGGTGGAGGTCTAGAGAGAGAGTAGAGAAGTACATAGTGCTCCCACATTAATCATGGCTCTTACAGCCAAATATTAAAAATCTTTGCTCGTCTTGCGGAACAGTTGTTACTCGTAATGCAAGGTTCCACTGTAATACATTTCTAAACCATATGCAGTGTCATGGCATGCGCCTGTGATGGGCGTCCCAAAATGTTATATCGCTGGTCACTCACTCCGAAGCTCACTAGCTAGATGGCCTCCACTTCTGAAGGTGTGCGAAGGAGCGGGGCTGTGCAATTAGGCACGGCGGGTGAGCCATCTACGCTAATTATCACAGGCTTCTCCCCACCCTATAAAACACAGCAAGGAATGTAGGGGGTCTGTTGGGATACTGAAATTTCTTAGCAGATGCATGTGCGACGCATGCTAAACACAGAAGAGCAGCAAGCGAGCAGGGTAATTGGAACAAGCCCCAGCGCTGACCAGCCTGTGCCCGCATGCCAGTGGGGCAGTGCCCACCAGACCTGCACGTGCACAACACCTCTTTCCTTTCTTTCCGTCCTCCCTCCTTTAACCCTTTTTTTCCCTATTTATCCTAAATGAATTACCCTTTAATTTACTATATCCTGTAAGTCAACTGCCCATGCAACATGGATCGAACTCATTACAGTAATTAATATGTTGTTTCTGTCCTACAATATTAAGACTTCCTAACTGTACTATACAATAAGATAAATCTTTATTAATCTATTACAAAGACTAAAATATACATAAGCACTTAGGAGTGGGACGAAACCATAAAAAGCTACTGATACCTGTAAAATGAGATGCAGCAAATGCACAAAAGTGCTATATATAGTACTGCAAAAAGGATATGATAATAATATACTTAATACTTAAAATAAATTATTTTTATCCATTAAGTATTATTATATATTAATATATTCATATATGCATTTATAGAGGGAGGTAGTATGTCAAGGGAATACATATTGCTCATACAGTGTGTAAGATGTCCTACAGCTGTGAGAATAAACATAAATCCGGTGGCAGATTTACAATACATTAGCAACAAGGAGTTTGACAATACTCCTGCAGGGACTCATTAAAGAGCCTAATGGCTGCAGCTATATAAGATTTTACACAGGTTACATATACTACACATAGATTATACTATATTGATTTAAGCAATGGCCGCGTGCTGGTGTAGTGGGTAGGTCTTGCACCTCCAGGGTCCGGGTTCGATTCCAGGCTCCATTCTCATCTCTGTGTGCATGGAGTTTGCATGTTCGCCCTGTGTTTGGTGGGTTTCATCCGGGTACTCCAGTTTTACAGTCCAAAGACCTGCTGATTTGCGTTCCCAAATTGCCTATAGTGTGTACCTTGCAATGGATTGGCACCCTGTCCAGAGTGTACCCTGCCTCCTGGGACATGGTTCCAGGTTCCTGAGACCCTGAATACATGATAAAGCAGTATAAATGATGAATGAGAGTAAATATTTTGTGGTGTGTAGTGATGTAGCACTTATTAGTTTCACTGGAGTTCACAGGAGTTTTTAATCACTTTTCTTATTCTTTTATAGGGGGTTTCAAAATATAATTTATGGAGCAACATGTGTTCATACTCTTGCTTGTCACAGGTGAGAGAAGTGTATGTGTGTGTGTGTATTGGTGATGACTTTGCCTGATTTACAAAAATGAGAAAACATTCATCCTACAATTCTAAAAAAAAAAGAATTATTTGTCACATGTACTTTACAGCACAGTGAAATGTCAGCCAGCTTACAGTGCCCCTGGAGCAGATCGGGTTAAGGGCCTTGCTCAAGGGCGCAACAGTGGCAACTTGGCAATGCTGGAGCTCGAACCCCCAACCTTCCGATCAGTAACCCAGTAACCCACATCCTTAACCGACTGAGTCACCTGTTTAATACAGGACAACTCTAGAATCATGAATTATAATGTTTATAGGAGACTAGGACTAGGCATTGGGTTTACTGGGTTTAGCTAGTTACAAATATATTAACTTTATGTTTATGTTAATATAAACACAAATAAAATGTAACATTTGATGTTTTAGATTTAAACAAATTAGACACAAAGTTTCTGACTCAGCCTAATACTGCATAAATCTCTCCACCACAGGGATTGTCCCGCTCATCCTGTCTGTTCCCCGTAAGTACTATCTGATCCAGCAGGGAATGAACTGGGCTAATGCTCAGGCTTACTGCCAAGCGGAGTACGCTGACCTGGCTATCATCAACAGTAATGACAATGTTGTCCGACTTCAGAAACAAATACAGAAATGGAATTTCAGTTCCATGGCTTGGATTGGACTATATAATGATGTCAACAGCTGGCGCTGGTCTCTTGATAATACATCGCTGGGAAATGTGACACTGTGGTATACAAAAACACCCAATAATTATGGGGGCAATAGGCAGTGTGCTGTGGTAGGTCCATGGGGTTGGTACGATTTTTCATGTACTGACTTACGAGGCATCATGTGTTATGATGGTAAGGAACAGAAGTTTTTTTCTCAATAATATTTGATTTTTATAGGTGGGTTCGCCATTTACAGTGCATGTCAGTAAAGAAGGCTGTCTTAATAAAAACACTGTAGATTTCAATTAACCTCTTTACCTTTTAAGAATAATTTAATTTAAAATAAATGATTTTATCCATTTTATTTCTTGTAAAGTTCCTACTAACTGTATTTTTGAGTGTTTTTATGTTGCCATATCTGTTTTTTTTTGTTTTTAATTGTCTGGACTGCACCTCCCATCAGTTCGGAAACACCTTCTAATTGAATAGTCTGTCCTGATTTTTTATTGCTTTCTAGATTGTAAAACAATGCTGAAGGTCATCCAAAATATGCAACATAATCTGCTTTTAACAGTTATACAGTAATATTGAGCCGTGATGTGTCATCTGCCAGGTAGAGTCTTACACGGATCGAGGTGAACTTTGAAAAAAAGAAAAAAGATATGTTCTTTTGAACTAATGACAATCTTGAGAGTTTTCATGTACTAGAGTTTTTATATTTTGTCAGTACCACATATATGCAGAGAAGGAACATGCAAAAAATAACACATACACCACTACGGCAAGACCACAAATGCAAAAAAATAAAGAGATAAACAAGAGAAACCTAATCGGAGTGTTCGTTTTACCGTCGTGGCGCTCGGCGACAGCATTTGGGTTTGTGCGTTTGCTGGCTTTTACCACTGAGTGGCGCTATATAACTACAGACTGACGCCTCATGCCTTAGTTCATTCTCTGCTGGATTAAATGAGACGCACGCCTTTAGAACTGCACGTAGTAGCAGATAAAATCAAGTGAAACACTGTAGTTGAACAAATTCATAATCACAGTACTAAAATTACAGTACAAATGTAGAATTAAAATTAAATAAAATCTTATTAGGATCAAATTTAAGCATAATAAATGTTAACACAGTGAGCCTTTAGATTTTATCACGTGTAATTATAAAAGAAGAGTGTAGGGTTTTTTGTCATCTTATTTCTTGTGTTCTTTAAATTCGGCTATGTCAGTACGTTTTAGCATCGAATTACAGCATGGACCAGTATAATCGTATCTTGCGTCTCAATATCATTTTTGCCACCCCAAGTGCCCAGCCATTGGATGATCATGGTAATATTCCATTAGACTCCTCCTAAGGATGGTAAGGGCATAGAGTTTGAGGCACTTCATGGGGTGAAGGTTACAGGACACTTTCTCATCCACAAAGTATAAAAGATCATACATAAACTGAGCTGCTTCATCAACACTACCAACATACTGACCCTCTAACCCATGCTGCCCATGCTGCTGAGTAGATAGGTGCTGAAAATCAATGTTTGGGGATGAGAGAAGCAGCATGCATGCAGTGTCCAATGCACAGAAAGAAAAGTGGCTGTGTGAGGATACGGGCTTATGCGCGTTGCTGAATCCAATGCACAGGTTAACAGCAGCATTCAGAGGGATTGGAGATCAAAGGGCGCTGAGAGTTTGTCATATCCGATGCAAAGAGTGAGCAATGGATTGAAGCGCTGGTGATTAAACTTGGACCAGAAAACACACCTTTAATCTGAGTAGTGATTGTCCTGGAGATTAAGGCAGAGTCGTGAGCGAGAAACAGAAGCGAAAGATCAAAGCCAGTATATCTGTGAGCATAGAGAATAAGAGAATAACTGAAAAAGCTTGCAATAGGAGATGAAAGCAGTTTTTTCTCTCATGTTCTTCGCCATGGCAACCTGCCAGTAGCCTCTGGCCAGGTCAATAGTGGAAACAAAAGTACCTCTAGCAAGAAAATTGAGAGATTTGTCAATTCTCAGGAGAGGACAGGAGTCTTTGATTGTTAGCTTATTTAGCTTGCAAAAATCTACACAGAACCTGAAAATCACACCTGTGGTGACCACATGGTCTCCATAACTAGCAAACTAGTCAGCTGGTGTCACGCTCGTTCCCCTTACGTCTGCGTCTGGAGTGGGTGCGAGGCATGATCGCGGAGGCAAGCTGACGGTTAACAATGTTCTTTATTTTCAAAAATCAAACATAAAACAAAAGTACTCCAACACAAACTGAACCTTCGGTAACGGTTGCTAGACGCCTGACTGGAGTCCAGCCAGGCTATTTAAAGAACTAAACATAACAATCAAATTAACTTCCCTCGGTTCAGGTGAGCTTCTACGTCACCTGACCGAGGTGCACACTGGGAAATGAAGTATAACTGAACGAAAAACAAACTGCAACTCAAAAAACAACACAACTATAAATGGCGCTCTGGCGCCATCTAGGGGTTAACCGTTACATTACCCCCCCTCCGAAAAATGCTCCTCCGGAGCATCACCGGAGGCCCCGGACACCCAACCCAATGTTCTACCTTTAGCCTCCTATCCAGGAGGCTGGGTGACGGGGCTGGAGGCATGCTCTGCGGCTGCTGGGCTGGAAGCGTGCTCGGCGGCTGCAGAGCTGGAAGCGTGCTCGGCAGCTGCAGAGCTGGAGAAGTGCTCGGCGGCTGCAGAGCTGGAGAAGTGCTCGGCGGCTGCAGTGCTGGAGAAGTGCTCGGCGGCTGCAGTGCTGGAGAAGTGCTCGGCGGCTGCTGAGCTGGAAGCGTGCTCGGCGGCTGCTGAGCTGGAAGCGTGCTCGGCGGCGGCTGAGCTGGAGAAGCGCTCGACGCAGGCGTTGGAGCGGTCACTGCGCTCGACGCAGGCGTTGGAGCGGTCACTGCGCTCGACGCAGGCGTGGGAGCGGTCACTGCGCTCGACGCAGGCGTGGGAGCGGTCACTGCGCTCGACGCAGGCGTGGGAGCGGTCACTGCGCTCGACGCAGGCGTGGGAGCGGTCACTGCGCTCGACGCAGGCGTGGGAGCGGTCACTGCGCTCGACGCAGGCGTGGGAGCGGTCACTGCGCTCGTAGACGGCGTGGGAGCGGTCACTGCGCTCGTAGACGCCGTGGGAGCGGTCACTGCGCTCGTAGACGGCGTGGGAGCGGTCACTGCGCTCGTAGACGGCGTGGGAGCGGTCACTGCGCTCGTAGACGGCGTGGGAGCGGTCACTGCGCTCGTAGACGGCGTGGGAGCGGTCACTGCGCTCGACGACGGCCCTGGAGCGTGCAGTGCGCTCTCCTGCAGCGTTGGAGCGTGCACGGCGCTCTCCTGCAGCGTTGGAGCGTGCACGGCGCTCTCCTGCAGCATTGGAGCGTGCACGGCGCTCTCCTGCAGCATTGGAGCGTGCACGGCGATCAACGACGGCTCAACGTCGTTCTCAAAGCCGGGAGGCGGCGGTAAAACGGGTGCGTCGGACAGCAGCTGTAGACACGCTGGCTCGCTGTCCTCGAAGCCGGAAGGCGGCGGTAAAACGGGTGCGTCGGACAGCAGCTGTAGACACGCTGGCTCGCTGTCCTCGAAGCCGGAAGGCGGCGGCAAAACGGGTGCGTCGGACAGCAGCTGTAGACACGCTGGCTCGCTGTCCTCGAAGCTGGAAGGCGGCGGTAAAACGGGTGCGTCGGACAGCAGCTGTAGACACGCTGGCTCGCTGTCCTCGAAGCTGGAAGGCGGCGGTAAAACGGGTGCGTCGGACAGCAGCTGTAGACACGCTGGCTCGTTGTCCTCGAAGCTGGAAGGCGGCGGTAAAACGGGTGCGTCGGACAGCAGCTGTAGACACGCTGGCTCGTTGTCCTCGAAGCTGGAAGGCGGCGGTAAAACGGGTGCGTCGGACAGCAGCTGTAGACACGCTGGCTCGTTGTCCTCGAAGCTGGAAGGCGGCGGTAAAACGGGTGCGTCGGACAGCAGCTGTAGACACGCTGGCTCGTTGTCCTCGAAGCTGGAAGGCGGCGGTAAAACGGGTGCGTCGGACAGCAGCTGTAGACACGCTGGCTCGCTGTCTTCGAAGCTGGAAGGCGGCGGTGCGTCGGTCAGCGGCTGCTGACACGCTAGCTCGCTGCTGAGTGTCTGCGAGAGAGGAGAAAGCTCCGAGCCCGCTTCGCGGTCATCCCGGAAGTGGAGGATCATCTGCTGGAGCTCCTTAATATGCTCCAGCATTTCACTCACCCGCTCCGGCTCCGGAATCCACCACATGAGCTCCTCCTCTCTCTGCTGCTGCTCTGCCTGGGGTTTTCTTTCCCCCTCGTCACCGCCGTACTTGGGCTTCCTCGCCCTTCTCTTCCGGCCGGTGCGGGGAACCACGTGACCCCGTGCCGCGTCGCCCCTGAATGGCGTCCGCCGAATGGCGAGCCTGCAGCCCTCCCAGCTTTGTGGTGTCTCTCTCTCTCTCTCCTCGCTGCTCTCTCGCAGGTGCTCCTGCTCCTCCAGCAATCTGTACTCGCAGCTGCGGTACATCTCCTCCTCGTCCTCTACCAGCCCGATGTTATAGTCCCAGCCGTAGTACTCCTCTTCGCTGTCCTGCCAGTTCGTCAGCTCGGGCAAGATGGCCACTGCGCCCCCCCCAAAAAACTTCAGGAGGGGA
Source organism: Channallabes apus (assembly GCA_030522415.1). Lineage (NCBI taxonomy): Eukaryota > Metazoa > Chordata > Actinopteri > Siluriformes > Clariidae > Channallabes > Channallabes apus. The sequence continues at coordinate 36,186,931 of CM060119.1, read as the reverse complement.
TCCTCCGCCATGCCTCTTGGTTGGTCTAGCAATCTGTCACGCTCGTTCCCCTTACGTCTGCGTCTGGAGTGGGTGCGAGGCATGATCGCGGAGGCAAGCTGACGGTTAACAATGTTCTTTATTTTCAAAAATCAAACATAAAACAAAAGTACTCCAACACAAACTGAACCTTCGGTAACGGTTGCTAGACGCCTGACTGGAGTCCAGCCAGGCTATTTAAAGAACTAAACATAACAATCAAATTAACTTCCCTCGGTTCAGGTGAGCTTCTACGTCACCTGACCGAGGTGCACACTGGGAAATGAAGTATAACTGAACGAAAAACAAACTGCAACTCAAAAAACAACACAACTATAAATGGCGCTCTGGCGCCATCTAGGGGTTAACCGTTACAGCTGGTTCCGGTGGCCGAGATGCAGAACAAAATTACTCATTCAAAATAAATAAAAAATAGCAACAAAAAGCGAATGTCCACAGCACTAAAGGCAAAAGTTGGTCATTGATTTAAGCCGTTGCACTTAACAATTCTGTTCTTTCAAAACTATTCCTGAACAGCTGACTTTCATGTCTTACAATAATAATTGACTCTTGTTGTTACTTAATTACCATATATGCTATTTTATAGTTTTAAAATCTCCAGTATTATTCTAGAATGTAGAAAATAAGCCACCAAACAACAAAAACCAAACCTGAAGGTGTGTCCAAAAATGACTGGTACTTTAAATTGAAAAGTGTGATAAAACTTAATTACAACCTATAATAAACTGGTAATCTTTTTAATGCTTTTTTTAATGTTCTCACAGGAACTAAAATTGGAAATCAGAGGTACATTTATGTCTCTACTACAATGATGTGGTGGGGAGCTCAGGCTTACTGCAGACAGCATTACACAGATCTGGCCAGTGGCAGAGATTCAGCAGAAAATTCAGTTATTATAGGAATAACCCCTGGCTGGACTTGGTTTGGTTTGTTCAGAGACGGCTGGAAATGGACAGATCAAAACAACTTCACTTCCAGCCCTATCAGCTGGATGCCTGGAAAACCTGATAATGCACTGGGGAGTCAAAACTGTGCTTATTTAAATAACAGTCAGGTTTATGATGCACAGTGCTCAAAAATGCTTCCTTTCTACTGTTACAAGGGTAAGTTTAAAATTAATTAATTTTAACCTTAAAATTAATTTAAAATTCATTTAACCATTTATCATGTAATTTTGTGTTTACCTTTGTTTGTTTGTTTGTTTTTGCCTTAATAAGTAATCACAGGACAACAACAAATTATAAGGGTGAAGGTGCAGTCCAATCAGAATTTGAACAATGCTGCAGTAATGGCTGGCATTTTGAACCAGGTGATTCTCATCCTCCACAAGTCTCCAATTACAATGTCAATTCTCCTGCTCCTTACTGCAATCTTCATCAAGCTTTGACAGACAAAAACACACACATACTGTAATCTCAATCTGACTGCTGTGGTCACTTTCTGCAGTATTTTCACAGGTATTACAGGAGATTATTGTCACTATTATAAATTACTGAGTAATAAAATTCCTGTTTTTTTTTTCCAGATCAATCAGGTAATACATGATCAAGGGACCACCACAGTGAAATGGAGAGTGCAACCAGATGGAATGGTGTTTTACAAGGAGAATAAAATAACACACTAGAAAAAGAAGAATTCTTAAGAATTCTATTCTTAATTAGTCTCTTACATAGGAAATTGCTGTTTTACTATAACTGATAAGTTAAATTGGGGCGGGTTAGAGAAAATGCTGAGAAGTTATACTTAAGTGAAAGAATTGATAATGTGTTTGAATCTTACGAAATTATGAATGAAATAGCCATTGAAATAAAAACTTTATTTTACTTTTAAATATTGAGTAGTAAAAAGTAAATGCTGCAACTGATGCTTTAATGGCAAAATTCTATGTGGTGGAAAGAAATTTTTATTACTTATCTAAATCTGAAAAAAAAAAAATTAAGAAATTGCCCCACTTTGTCTAACAAATATTTCAGTCTCTGTAAGTGCTCTGCTCATGTACTTCAGAAATGCTACGTAGTTTAATCAGACGTAAAGTACTTCAAACACAACTGATATTTAGTCAGGATCACTCATCCTTTATCTCCACACTGAAGTCTGGTGGATTATCTATATTCACACACAATGTCACCAAGAACAATTTCTTGGTACAATAATAGAAATAAGTGGATGATTAACTGACATGCTTAGATGTTAAATTGTACAAGAATAGTTTAAATTGCATGAAATATGTATTTTTGTGCTATATAAAAAGATAATTACATAAAATATGAACACAAAAATTATATTTTTCAATGAAAAAGGAATTACTCGTCTTTTTTGGAGTTTGTAGTGAAATGCAGTTAACTGTTATAGTAAAATCATTTTAATATTTGGATTTAATTTACATGTCTACAGCATGTCATGTCTAATGTTAAATTTTTATTAGTGTTGAATATTGTACTTAAATATTTATATTCTCAATTCAAGTAATATTTTAGGTGGTGTAATCTTATATACTGTATATTCATCACTTTTCTTAACAAAAGCATTAACTAAGCACCCTATTACTCAATAATAATAATAATAAGTAGAGTTCATAGACTAGGTGATGTGAATATTGTGCAGGAGAAGTCTCTGCTGCTTCCTCAAGAGGTGCAGGTGTTCCACTGTCTTCCTCGATTCATTCACTGGGCTTTAAAGCTCTGATGGACAAACTGGAATTACATAATATTTTCATTGCTGAAATAACAGCGCTTAAGTGAATTTTGAGTAATTTTAAGACAGAATGTCATCTTTATCCGGTCTACTTTTTCAATTTCTTATCTGTGATCCATTCTCCGATTACCGAAGAGGTCCAATGAAGTCAATTAAGTACAGATGGACTCCAGTCAAGTTGTAGAAGCATATATATATATATATATATATATATATATATATATATATATATATATATATATACTATATAATTAGATAATTAGATCTCTTAGTTAGCTAGCTGGTTCCGATAAAGTGTGTTGTTAATTTATGTTGCACCTTGGTCCTGAAGGAACGTTGTTTCCTTTCACTATGTACTGAACTTTATATAGTTGGAACGACAATAAAAGTTGACTTGACTTGAGTATTGAATAATTATTTCATCCATTATTTGACCACGGCTGGAAATAATAACTGGAATGTGATTGTGAATTTATGACTGAAATAAACCTGGTCGTCGCCGTGTGGAACCCCACGGCTCATACTTTCACTTTACGAAAGGCAGCATTTTGAACAAAAGGCTGATAAACGCGCACGATTTATTGATAAAAATGCAGACACTGTCAGCCAGAAATGCACCAAAGATAAATACATGTATATAGCCTAACCCTAGGCTACCCGCATTGTTTTCGCGGGGAGAGATTGTGTGTGCATGCATGGAGAGTTTGTGTGTGTCCGCACGCACATCTCATACTGTAGGTGTGTATGCATGGAGAGTTTGTGTGTGTTTGTGCGCGACATTCATATGAATATTCATATGGAATGCAATTCTTATTGATGTTGATCATTGATAAGTATGTTGTCAAAGTATTTGTGGGCATACAAACCGGATTCCAAAAAAGTTGGGACATTAAACAAATTGTGAATAAAAACTGAATGCAATGATACGGAGATGGCAAATGTCAATATTTTATTCAGAATAGAACATAAATCACGGAACAAAAGTTTAAACTGAGAAAATGTATCATTTTAAGGGAAAAATATGGTGAATCAAAATGTCATGGTGTCAACAAATCCCAAAAAAGTTGGGACAAGGCCATTTTCACCACTGTGTGGCATCTCCCCTTCTTCTTACAACACTCAACAGACGTCTGGGGACCGAGGAGACCAGTTTCTCAAGTTTAGAAATAGGAATGCTCTCCCATTTTTGTCTAATACAGGCCTCTGGATCTTGCTTAGAAATGGCTTCTTCTTTGCACTGTAGAGTTTCAGCTGGCAACGGCGGATGGCACGGTGGACTGTGTTCACTGACAATGGTTTCTGGAAGTATTCCTGAGCCTATTCTGTGATTTCCTTTACAGTAGCATTCCTGTTTGTGGTGCAGTGTCGTTTAAGGGCCCGGAGATCACGGGCATCCAGGATGGTTTTACGCCCTTGACCCTTACGCACAGAGATTGTTCCAGATTCTCTGAATCTTCGGATGATATTATGCACAGTTGATGATGATAACTGCAAAGTCTTTGCAATTTTTCGCTGGGTAACACCTTTCTGATAGTGCTCCACTATCTTTCTGTGCAACATTGTGGGAATTGGTGATCCTCTACCCATCTTGGCTTCTGAGAGACACTGCCACTCTGAGAAGCTCTTTTTATACCCAATCATGTTGCCAATTAACCTAATTACTGTTAATTGGTCTTCCAGCTCTTCGTTATGCTCAAATTTACTTTTTCTAGCCTCTTATTGCTACTTGTCCCAACTTTTTTGGGATTTGTTGACACCGTGAAATTTGGAATCAACATATTTTTCCTTTAAAATGATACATTTTCTCGGATTAAACATTTGATCTGTCATCTATGTTCTATTCTGAATAAAATATTGACATTTGCCATCTCCACATCATTGCATTCAGTTTTTATTCACAATTTGTTCAGTATCCCAACTTTTTTGGAATCCGGTTTGTATAATTAGGAGAAAAATGTAAATTAGGGATGTCTTGAAACATAATGTAGTAACTCTTTATTTGAACACGGTAAAGGTGCGTGGTAAATGTTTTTACATTCCTTTATTCGTCCTTTCTGTTTGTGTTTAGGTTTCACCGTTTTCCAAACAGATGTCGCCATTAAAAACGCACATCTCGAGAAAAGGGATCCCGCGACTTGTTGCGGCTTGCGCAGCAAGCTGTGAAAATGCCCTTCATTACCTGTAGGGGGCAGTCGTGTTTCAGTCGGAAAGTATTGTGTGTGTACTAAGCCAAAAATTTGTTATCTTTCTTAGGCGCCCATTGACAGCAAGTGACAGAGCTCATAAACGTGTCGAGCTTCAAACTGTAAATACTAATATGTATTTATTCTTCATTTTCTTCTCTCCTTCAATGATGTTACTTCTTTGACTGTGCTTTCTCCATTCAGTATTATAATTATTAGTAGTAGTACTGCTCCGAATTTATTATTGTTATTATTCTTATTATTGTAATGCACCCGCGCGTTCGTGCAAAAATACTACAAAGATGTATGATATGTTAGCTTAAAACATTATTGTTTTATTGTGTTTATGCGCATTAAATATACACTAAACAATAAACAGTCTTGTGCAAAGTGAAAGTCAGTTGCGCGTGTGGCTTTTTGATCAAAAGGCTGATAAACGCGTGCGCAGATATGAGCAGATTTATCGATAAAACAACATACTGTACATGATATGAAAAAAAATATATACAATGCGACAGCATGCAGAAACTCTGGGCTTTGACTGCATTTTCTCCATTCGTTAGTACTGTTGTAGTACACAAAAAAAAAAATGCTGGGTTTCTGTAAACACATTGTTGGGTTGTTTATGCTGGGTCAAAATTCTGTGTTATTTCAGATACTTTAATCACACTTTTGGGTTGCTTTTGCTATGAATACTAAAAGTGCTGCATGATTAAACTCAATGCGAAAAAGAGTCCCTGGTGGACCAGTGGCTAGGATTCGGTGCTCTCAATGGCCTGAGTTCGATTCCTGGTCAGGGAAGTGAAGTTTTCCCAGGGATTAATAATGTTCTTTTAAATCTTCAAAAAAAAAAAACTTCTCTGTTTTGTCCGTAGACCTTTTGTTCTGGTGTTTATGCAGTAAACCCACACTGAAAAAAATAACTTTTTGGTGTGGTAAAATATATTAAATTAACCATCATAATTTTTACATTGTAAAAATAAATTTCAAGGTGAACTAGAATTTTCTAAGTAAAAGTTTAAATATCTACACATTTAATTAATGTAATAAATTAACTGAGTGGAAAGAGTTAAATATTATTATGTGTTTACTTGTAACATTTAAATGTTTTATAGTCACTGCACATAAACCTAATAATATTAAGTACATTTTACTTTTTAAGTTTAGTTTAAATTTCAAATTAAACCGCGCATGTGTGTTTGGAGACGCTGTACCCGCGCGTCAGTCGGTTGGGGATCATCACGGAGGTACTACACGACGTGGCTGGAGCTGGAGTTTGTTGTGTTCGAGGTAAGTTTACCTTTCTGTTTTGGATGTGATTCTCCCATTCATGACTCCCAAATAATGTTCATCTTAATCTCAGGACGTACAATTAGCAATATTTCAGTTATTAATAGTGTGGAGATTCACAAAACACCGTTTTTCTGTAAAAACCTGAACTTACTGAGCCCCCAGGGGTCCTGTGGTAAAAAATAAATAAATAAAATAACAAACCGAGCGCGCGGATTAATAAACCGAGATGTGTTTCTTACCCCCACCCCTCGTGAAAACGGTGTGTTCAGAGAAAGGCTCGCCAGTGAGATGCCATTTCTGAACAAACTGAGTCAGGTGTGTTAAAGCATTAAATGGTAAAAGAACACTAGCAATAAACTTTTTTTCTGAATCTGAATTTTATTAATAAGTTACAAGTTAAATTTCATATGTTACATATATGTTCATTACATATGTTCATACAGTATTGACAGCAGCTCTAATTTGTCTAAATCGCATTGCAGAGAAGAAAAAGAAGTAGAGTCATCCTGTGACCTTGTATGCTTAATCTTTCATGATTATTGCTTCTCACCTTTTCCTTAATCCCTCAGTGTTCTATCTTGTATTTTTCTAACAGTATCAGAAAGTTTGTGTTAGTAGCACTGCTTGACATGCTTGATGCCTTCCTCTTTTGTAATTTGCTTTGGATAAAGGCAAACTTACAAAAGATGAAGAAATGACTAAATGTAGTTGTATGAATAAAAGATTATGTAATGATACAATGTAAATATATTCACAGAAACAAAGCGTAGAGATGAGACGTGAATCTGAAGAGGATCTCTTTGATGATTGCCTGGTAAAGCATTGTTTTCTTATTAATTATACAATTTAAAATGTTAAATTCACTATAAGATAAAGGTAGATGACACTGTAAAGGTGCAGAGTAATCTATTGAGTGTAGCCATCTCATGCCATGTTTTACAATGTTTTACTTATGCAAGATTATTGCTAAAGCAATTTAACCCAAGCTTAACAATCTGAAGTATATGAAGTGATGGTAATTTTTTTATTATCAATTATTTTTATTATTATTTTTTATCTGTGATAATGAAGTCAGCACAGGTATTTTTTATTCATTTTCTTGTAAATTTTATGCAGGAGGACAGACGAAGTGATGCCAGTTTGCACATTCTTAAAATCCTTGTCGTCCGCGCTGTCGAAGGGGAAGAATCAGTTGGTGTATCCATAATCCTTGAAGGAAAGGAAATTTTGCAAGAATGTGTCAATACTGCAAAGGCATGTGCACTGCTTATGGGAGTAATTTATGCAATTAACCTTGCATATCCCTGAGCACTGCACTACACATTTGAGCTATTTTCTGAAAGTTCTTCTAGAACTTGATGGGATTAAGCTATCACCAAAAGTGCAAGCTTTAACGATGAAGTTATCATCTTAAAACATTTGATATGCCTTGACTACAAGTCTTTACATGTTCAGCTTAAAATGTTTTTAATGCGTTAAGGTTTCAATGGCATACTCTTAAGTGCACTAGTCCAGTGTGCTGGTTGGAATGTTGCAACTTCACTGCTTCAGAGGGCTATTAAGTTTTAAAATTTATTCTACAGTTTGTTTAATGTATTTTCTGCTGTATTTTATTTATTTATTTATTATTATTATTATTATTATTATTATTATTATTTTACACAATTAAGTATTGTTTAACAAGTATTTCAGGCCCAGGTGCTGTGCAGTTGTTCCTATGGATGCAAAATTTAGCTGAATGCTCTTTTATTAAAAAGACAACCTGTATCTAGACTGTGAATGACAAAAATATTTGGTAATATTGGTGAATAAACTGTTTAATTATATTTTAGTTGTGTGATTTACGGAAGATATAGATGAAATAACTACTTAAGTTTATTTCCAAAACATAAATTAGCAATGTTTACATTATTTAATTGTTAATTTAAATGTTAAGTAGATTTTCTTGCACGTTCTATTGTCATTCATACTGCCGTAGTTTTAGAGCCCTAATTTATTTTTTATTTTTTACAAAGAATACAAAAGTGTATAATCTTTAATAAAGTTAGCCTTATACAATATTGTTTCCAATGCTGAAGCAAGCATGATTTATATTTTAGTCTATTCTTTGAATATAATGCGACAGCGCGCTCGGAGGTGAAGTGCACCCACAGTTACTGACTGTAATCCCCCTTCTCACCTTTCATTCATGATAGGTGTGAAGTAATCGAACCGGTTTCGCTGATGGGGGAATTCGCAGAATTGGGGGTTTTAAAACAATTTAACAAGACCGAGCAGACGTCTCTTCCTAAAATGTTTTAGAGGGAGAGAGAGGTGTTTTGCTGGCAAAGACAAATGCATGTACTGTATATAGGAAAAGTCAACCAGAATAGGAAAAGTCAACCAGAATCTCTCTCGCGCTCTCTCTCTATCTCTATATGAGAGAGAGAGATTGTGGTTGACTTTTCAAATGCAGATTGACCTGTGTATCAACCTACATGTGAAGCGCACGTCGACACACACAAACTCTCCGTGGAAGGAGCCTGAGCTAGTGCGTGAGGTTGAGAAGTTCTGGCTAGATATAGTTGGACTCACCTCGACACACAGCTTAGACTCTGGAACCAGTCTCCTTGAGAGGGGCTGGACTCTCTTCTACTCTGGAGTTGCCACCGGTGAGAGGCGAAGAGCAGGTGTGGGCATACATATTGCCCCCCGGCTCGGGGCCTGTACATTGGGGTTCACCGCAGTGGACGAGAGGGTGGCCTCCCCCCGCCTTTGGGTGGGGGTACGGATCCTTACTGTTGTTTGCGCTTATGCGCCGAACAGCAGTTTGGAGTACCCACCCTTTTTGGGGTCTCTGGAGCGGGCGCTAGACTTCAATGCTCACGTGGGCAATGACAATGAGACCTGGAAGGGCATGATTGGGATGAACGGCCCCCCCCGATCTGAACCAGAGCGGTGTTTTGTTATTGGACTTCTGTGCTCGTCACGGATTGTCCATAACGAACACTATGTTCAGGCATAAGGGTGTCCATATGTGCACCTGGCACCGGGACAACCTAGGCCGCAGGTCGATGATCGACTTTGTGGTCGTGTCGCCGGACTTGCGGCCACATGTCTTGGTCCGAGTGTGGGTGAAGAGAGGGGCGGAGCTGTCAACTGATCACCACCTGGTGGTGAGTTGGCTTCGTTGGCGGGGTAGGATGCTGGTCAGGCCTGGTAGACCCAAACGTATTGTGAGGGTCTGCTGGGAACGTCTGGCAGAGTCCCCTGTCAGGACGAGCTTCAATTCCCACCTCCGGCAAAGCTTCAACAACGTCCTGGGGGAGGTGGGGGACATTGAGTCCGAATGGACGATGTTCCGTCCGCGCCTCCATTGTCGAGGCGGCCGACCAGAGCTGTGGCCGTATGGTGGTCGGTGCCTGTCATGGTGGCAACCCAAGAACCCATTGGTGGACACCAAGCCAGATGAGATGGCTTGGGCATCTATTTAGGATGCCCCCTGGACGCCTCCCTTGTGAGGTGTTCCGGACACACCCCACTGGAAAGAGACCCCGGGGAAGACCCAGGACACGCTGGAGGGACTATGTCTCTCGGCTGGCCTGGGAACGCCTTGGGATCCCTCAGAAGAGCTGAAAGAAGTGGCCAGGGAGAGGGAAGTCTGGGCATCCCTGCTGAAGCTGCTGCCCCCGCGACCCGACCTCGGATAAGCAGAAGAAAATGGATGGATGGATGTGTATATATATATATATATATATATATATATATATATATACACAGTGGTTACTCAACCGGAATGGTTATTACCGTCGCACTCACCGCCATTTAAAGGTGAAAGCGGCCAAAATAAATCAGTTGCATTTCAAAGTCATTCGTAAAATGGTCGCCAGGTGGCGCAAAGTGACATTTTCATTCATTGCGGTAAATACAACAGTGATGGTAATTTCCACAACAAACATGAAAAATCTGAACCAGAGCTATTGATGTGTACTGTACAATAATGAGTAAAAAAATTTATAGTAGATTTATTAACTGAAATAAATGACCATATTTCTGTCATTCCCCACTTAAGGGGGTGGGAGACTTTTCAAGCCCCACTTGAAAATTGGCAAAGTTTACTATTTATTGAATAGTCCAGCGGTTAGAGCGCTTGGCCAGAGATCCACAAAGCAGGGGTTCGAATCCTGGGTGATGCTGTTTTAAAATTGTTTAGAAGACATCCCAATTTAAATATATAAATAACTAAAAACAAATTGAGCAAACTATCAGAATAAAAAAAAATAGAATGAATCATTATTGAAGAAGATGATGATGACCATAACAGCCTACTGCGTTTCATTATTTATGACGCAAAAACACGAGTGCTGATGTATACTGTAATAATTTATTCCTACAGATGTACCCATTTTACAGATCGATTTATGGTGATAAAGAGCGGTATAAGAGCAGTGACAGCTGGCACGCAAAAAACAGGTGCAGGATTATTTTCTATTATCTAAATAAGAAATATTTTCTAAACATGGGTTATTGTTATTTATTTACAATATTTGTTAATTTAATATAAAGCCGGTATCGTTATCCTCCTTTTCATTTTCCTATGTAGTCTAATAAAGTTTTCCAGAGCGCGGAGAAGTTTTGTTGTACTAAATAATATTTATGAAGCATCAAATATTCCTATTAATTTTAAGTTGTTGTTTTAGTGTTACTCTGTGTGCTTTACACAGACAGACACCATTCAAATGCAGATACTTCACGTCTCCCCACGCCATCTCACCTCTAAATTCAAATAAACTACAAATAACTGTAAATAGCACCCCTCCCCATTCACAGGCCTCTTCTTACATACTTCTTACTGTTCTTTACAGATTTTCCTTATCATAACATGCGTTACATAGTTTTTTTAAATCACTCTATACACAATACTTTGCTATTTTTATAGATGTTGAGCATCGTGAGCAAGCCCGAGATCATATTAACGTTAATTATCGCCAGCCGGCACGAATAGGTGGCTCACGAGTAACGATAGTACTACTATCGTTACTCGCTCACTCCTTAGGCTCCCTGAATAGGCGGCAAAGGGACGGAGCCACCTATTCGTGCCGGCTGGCGATAATTAACGTTAATATGATCTCGGGCTTGCTCCACATTATAAAAGCAAGGCACTAGGCACCCTAACCAGCCCCGTAACCGGCTTATAAAGCTGAAAAGAATAAAATCAATAGCACTGTTACAGCTTCTGAATGGCGCAGCGGTTAGAGAGTTCGCTCAGAGACCTTGAGGTCGCCGGTTCGAATCCAGCAGGGTGCTGTTTTAAAATAGTTTTTATTTTAATTATAGCAAAATTAAAAGAAAACAAAATAAAATGTTTTATTAAAATTTTGCTCAGTATACTATAGAAAAAACAGCAAACTCACACGCTACAAGTAAAGCAGCTGCCACTGATATGACCGTCGGTCATCGTTCTCAACGCGACTACTGTATACACGTCTGTATACGCCAGCCACTGGACTCCTTAAATACGTTGGTCACATGACAGCTGTATAAGCCGGTTACGGGACTCGTTATGGTTGTATATATCGTGCTCTGAATATTAAATGTTCTTGTTACGCCCCTAGACTCAAAAAGGGCGCAACAAAAACGGGGACACACGAGAAAGTGCAAATAATACATAAAGTTTATTAACATAATAAAACTATACAGAAACAAAAACAATGTGGCATGAAACAGTCAAGAATCAGTATTGTAGAGTAAGTGAATGCATGAAAATGTAATGGGCTGTATGAGTGTTGGATGCATGAATTAAAACAAAAGTAAAAAGAAACCAAAGAAAACCAAGTCCCAAGTGCATCTCTCGCTGGCCGGTTATACTTCTTCCTTTTAAAAGGCCAAACAGGAACCCAGCAACCGGTGTCCTTGAACAAACTAATTAGGAGGCGGAGCAATTCAATCCCACTTCTGAAGCACATGAGTCGTCACACCCCACCCCTTAAGACAGGGTCTGTCAACAATCCCTGTAAAATACAAAGAAATTAACAAAATCTTTAACTACCATTTAGTTACCCAAAGGAGCCCGCGACAGTGCATCAGCAACATCATTTTCAGATCCTCTCACATGTCGAATATCAAGGGAATAGGCCTGTAAAAATAAAGACCAACGAATAAGCCTTTGATTTGGGCAGTGAAAAGAATTCAGAAACATCAACGGGTTGTGATCTGTATAGACCACAACAGGTTGACCTGAACCAACATAAATGTTGAAGTGCTGTAAAGCCCAAATCAAAGCCAACGCTTCCTTCTCTATCACTGAATAATTAAATTGATACGAATTAAACTTGCGAGATTAGAAACTGAAAGGGCGGACCACGCCTCCATCGTCCTGCTGAAGGACAGCTCTGGCACCAATCTGACTTGCATCCACCTGTAACGAAAACGGCCTCTCGAAACAAGGGGCAGCAAGCACAGCAGAGGAACACAACAAAGATTTAACATTATCAAAAGCCAATGCACAATCTGACAACCAAACAAATCTTACCTTTGCCTTTAATAAATCATTAAGTGGTGCGACCACTGAAGAAAAATTACGGCAAAAGGAACGATAATAGCCTACTAATCCTAAAAAACGCATAAGCTCCTTTTTTGTTGTAGGAACAGGATAGTCACAGATAGCCTGAACTTTGGCACTTACTGGCCGGACCTCTCCATTCCCCACCACTTTGCCAAGATATGTTATAGTAGCCTTGGCAAAATTACATTTTGCCAGGTTCACAGTTAATTTGGCATCTGACAAACGCTTCAAAACAGCACCCAAGCGCTTTAGATGTAAATCCCAGCAATCACTGTACACGACAAGGTCATCTAAATACACTGCACACCCTTCAAGGCCTGAAACCACACGGTTCATCAGCCGTTGAAAGGTGGCAGGGGCATTTCTTAACCCAAAGCTCATAACTTTGTACGAATAGAGGCCTGATGGAATAACAAAAGAAGAAATTTCCTGAGCTCTTTGACTTAAAGGCACCTGCCAATAACCTTTAAGCAGGTCCAGCTTAGTTACAAATTTGGCTGAACCAACCTGGTCCACGCAATCATCCACTCGAGGAAGTGGGAAGCAATCAGGTTTTGTCACACTGTTAAGCTTATGAAAATCTGTGCAAAATCTTACTGATCCTTCAGACTTCGCAACCAACAAGCATGGAGATGCCCAGTCAGAGCTCGAAGGAATTGCTATATCATTTTCCAACATGTATTTCATTTCGGCCTCCATAAGCTGCCGTTTCTCTGGTGACACTCTATAATAACGTTGTTTAATAGGAGAAGCGTTACCCACATCAATGTCGTGTTCGACCCAATCCGTACGTGTTGGCGTCTCCAAACAATTCAGGAAAACTCTGCAACAAAGAACTCAGTTCCACAGACTGTGAGGGTAACAAATGAATCAGTGCAGCACTAAGCTTTTCCAAAGAGGCAGTATTATTTAGTCGACCACGCAAAACACCATCATCTGGTTCATCACCCTCCTTCTCCCTTGAACAAAAATGTTTACCATCAGACATCGCAAGTAATACTGAATGAATGGAACTCAGTATTTAACTTCGACTCCTCATAGTATGGTTTCAACAAATTCGCATGATATAACTGAGTAGACCTTCTACGATGGGGGGTTGCCACTATATAATTCTCGTCACTCAGTTTACATTTTATCACATAAGGACCTTCAAATTTCGCTTCAAAAGGAGAACATGGTAAAAGGCGCGATACCAGAACCTGATCTCCCGGCTCAAAAACACGGCGTTCAGTTTTGCGATCATACAACCGTTTCATGTTGTTTTGTTGTTTTTCCAGCCTAATACTGGCCAACTCTTGTATCAATCTATGACGAAACCCATCAACATATGAAAGCAAGTTTTTGGAATCTTGAAGTACTGCCAAAAGCCCACGAACTCTATGACCAAAAACTACATCGTTAGGACTAAATCCAATGCTTTCTTGTACAACCTCACGTGCTGCCAGTAGTAACCAGGGCAAACCCTCCTCCCAATCTCTATCCAATTGTACACAATAAGCCCGAAGGAGAGATTTCAAAGTCTGATGGAACCTCTCCAATGTTCCTTGACTTTGTGGATGATATGCACTAGCAAGACTATGCTTAATTCTTAGTTGTTTTAAAACTTGTTGGAAAAGATGTGATGTAAGATTGGTACCCTGATCACTCTGAATGATCTTAGGAATGCCAAAAATCGACATAAACTGTGACAAAGCTCTTACAATTGAACGGGACGTAATTGTGCGCAAAGGGTAAGCAGAAGGAAAACGTGTGGCTAAACACATAACAGTAAGCAAATATTTGCTTCCCGATTTTGAAGGTGGAAGCGGGCCCACACAGTCCACAATAATATGTTCGAAGGGTTCACACTTAGCCGGAATTGGGTTTAACGGAACTGGTTTTAAGTTTTGATTTGGCTTACTAGTGACTTGACAAGTATGACACTTTTTAATGTAAGCTGAAATATCATGTTTCAGTCGTGGCCAAAAAAAATAACGCAAAACCCGATCACAGGTTTTCCTAACCCCAAGGTGACCAGCTTTTTCATGGGCAACTTCCAAGACATCAGAACGATATTTTGTGGGAACAACGACTTGAATAATTGGATCACCAACAAAATCCTCACCATGAGGACTCCACTTCCTCAACAAAAGTCCATCCTGAACAAAGTATGCTTTAGCCACATCAGGTACGTCCCTATCAGCAAGAGCAAAGAGTTCAGTCAGTAAAGAATCTGAATTCTGTTCCTTTTTCAATTCTTCTGTGGAGAAAGGAAATGACAAATCAGACAAGTCAGGTACAGAAACAATTTCCTTTGACACGCTTTTCGTTTCATCCGTCAGTACTTGTTCAGCATTTTTAGACATAGCCCGAGTTACAACAGCCACAGGATTTCTCTTTGTAACTTCCTGACCAACCTCCCCTTTAGTCAAAACTACAGGAGATGGAGGTACATTAGGCCAAACCCGGCCCTTTGCCAATTTATTACCCAAAATAAAGTGGACACCTTCAATTGGTAAAACAGGACAAAGTCCCACCACTACCTCACCAGTTACCAGATCGGAACTGAGCTTCACTTTATGTAAAGGAACTGATAGTGTATTCAACCCCATTCCCCGAACTAACATACACTCCAGTGTCCAATTGTGAGGAAAAAGGCAAAATAGATTCTAAAATGAATGAATCCACAGCTCCCGTGTCCCGCAAAATTTTAATGGGAACTTCCACGGATCCATCCATCAATGACACTCGACCTTCTGTAATAAAAGAAGCAAAACAATCAGAATCATTAACATTGAATTTAGCCTCTAAGTGAATAGAATTGGCCACTGCTGCAGGTTTAGATTTATTTATTTCAATCTGTTTATTTTTATTTTTAAGTATCAAACAGTCTGCTTTCCAATGCCCTTTTTCACGACAATAATTACAAATTTTAGACGGATCAAATTTGTTTGAAAAAATGCGACTGGGCTGTGCAGGAGGATTTATAAAACGAACATTGTTGCCTTTGTCCGATGTCTGCCAACCAGTAACAGTTTTCTTATGAATAAGCACAAAGTTATCAGCTAAAGACGCAGCTTCTTCCGGAGACTGAACTTCATGTTCATTAACATACATTGCAATCTGCTCAGAGACAGAGGTTTTAAACTGTTCAATTATAATTAGCTCAAGCAAATCCTCAAATGTTTCCACATCAAGAGACGAACACCAACGTGTAACATGTCGTCTTAAATCCCGTACAAACTCCAAATGTGTCTGATCTGGAATCATTTTACATGATCTAAATCGTTGCCGATATGTTTCAGGTACACACTCGTACACTTTCAACACTGCCGACTTAACAGTATCATAATCTTTGGACTCTTCCGTAGTCAAAGCCGAAAAAGCTAATTGAGCCTTGCCAATTAACACGCACTGCAACAACATCACACAATTTACTTTGGACCAACCTTGTATTTCAGCGACACGTTCAAAAAGAGTAAAAAATACATCTGGATCATGTTCATTGAATTTAGGAACAAGTTTTAAATTTTGATGAAGTGAAAACTTGCACAAGCACCGGTTTCTACTGAAGCACGATCCTCAGTCTTACTTTCCTGTAACAATTTAAGTTTTAGATACTCCAGCTCCATCTTTGCTTTCTCTAACTCAAGTTTACCTTGGTCAGATTGTTGTTTTGTTTTCTCATGATCTATTTGCAATAATAATAACAACTCCTTTTGTTGATCAAAAGTTAAAATAGTCTGTGAAGCAGATATGCTTTGTGCCTGCACATCTTGAGTTTGCTCCATTTCAGATAAAAATATACCTTTTCTTGTTAATTTATTTTCTAACTCAATCTTAATAGTACTTGTTTTAAACCTCTTATCAATTTTAATTTCATAAAACTCTGCGATTCTTAATAGTTGTTCTTTTGTATACTCAGTTAACAACGCATATGAGGGCGATTTAACAAATTTTTCAACATCAGCCATACATCTCACAAACCGCAAGCAACTACTTGTGCAAAACAAAACACTCGGAATTTTCCCCCTATTTATCTTTTCCAAATACCCAGTCTAACTTACTAGACCCTGGTCTTCATATTTCAGTTAATAAATCTACTATAAATTTAAACAACACAAGAAATAAGATGACACAAAACCCTACACACTTCTTTTCTAATTACACGTGATAAAATCTAAAGGCTCACTGTGTTAATATTTATTGTGCTTAAATTTTATCCTAATAAGATTTTATTTCATTTGAATTTGACATTTGTACTGTAATTTGAGTACTGTAATTATGAATTCGTTTAACTACAGTGTTTCACTACGTGCAGTTCTAAAGGAGCGCGTCTCATTAATCCGGCAGAGAATGAACTAAGGCATGAGGCATCAGTCTATAGTTATATAGCACCACTCAGTGGTAAAAGCCAGCAAACGCACAAACCCAAATGCTGTCGCCCGAGCGCGGCGATGGTAAAACCGAAGCTCCGATTAGGTGACCACTGTATAGTTCATTCATGTCTATTTATGATGGCGACACATTTTTACGTTTTAAATAAGATATGTTGGCATATTCATGCATCAGGACATTCGCATAGTAAACACTATCAGATTTATTAGGTAGCCTACTAACAGGTAATTAAATTAATTTAAGACCATTTAAAACGATATTTGATTTCCAACAATCTAATATTGTTTAAAACGCTGAAGCAAACATGATTTTGTTTTAGTCTATTCGCTGAATACAACGCGCTCCGAGGTGATGACCCACAGAAACATTTACCTTTGTTTCATTCACCTTTCATTCACGATAGTGAAGTTATCGAACCAGTTTCGCTGATGGGGGAATTGACAGAATTGAGAGGTTTCACCAGCAAAACATAAACATAAATAGACACACACGCACACATATATATTCGTGTGTAATTTAATTCTCAAACCATCGTGTTCACCCATGGGATGTACGAAACATTAACACCTTTACAGTGTTCAAATAAATAGAGTTACTGCATTATGTTTCAAGACATCCTTAATTTACATTTTTTCCCCTAATTATATGTCCACAAATACCTTGACAACATACACTTATCAACACAAACTCTCCATGCATACACACACAATCTCTCCAAAAACAACGTGAGTAGCCTATATACAGTACTGTACATGTATTTGTCTATTTTGCATTCTGGCCGAGAATGTCTGCATTTTTATCGATAAATCGCGCGTGATTAGCAGCCTTTTGATCAAAACACAGCCTTTTGTAACGTGGAAGTATGAGCCGCGGGTTTCCGCACGGCGATGAACAGCTTGATTTATTTATAAGATATGTTGGCATGTTCGGCGGCACGGTGGTGTAGTGGTTAGCACTGTCGCCTTGCACCGCCAGGGTCCAGGTTCGATTCCCCGGCCAGGCTCGATTCCCGTCTCTGTGTGCATGGAGTTTGCATGTTCTCCCCGTGCTTGGTGGGTTTCCTCCGGGTACTCCGATTTCCTACCACAATCCAAAGACATGTAGGTTAGGTTAATTGACATTCCAAATTGCCCGTAGTGTGTGAGTGAGTATGTGTGTGTGCCCTGCAATGGATTGGCACCCTGTCCAGGGTGTACCCTGCCTTGTGCCCTAAGTTTCCTGGGATAGGCTCCAGGCTCCCGCGACCCTGTATATAAGGATAAAGCGGTACAGAAAATGAATGAATGAATGTTGGCATATTCACCAATCAGGACATTCACAGGTAATTAAATTAATTTAATTTCAGACCATTTAAACCGAGGCAATGCCATCTCTTTAATTATATTGTCTCTGTTAAGATATTACAAAAACTACTATAAACTTACTATGAATTTCAAAGAACGAATTTGGGCCTCTCATTTCATCATTATGAAAATAATATGAAGCACATATACACTCATTCATCATGAATGATCAGTTGTAAAACAAAATAACATTCATGTTTGCTTCAGCAGTGTTCAGCTGCATCGTTACATACATATCCACAAATACTTTTTATAAATTAAATTCAATAAACACTATCAGATAGCCTACTATCAGGAAATTAAATAAATTTCAATATCATTTAAAACGAGGCATTGCCATGTCTTTCATTGTTTTGTCCTTTATAAGACATTACAAAAACTATACAGTATAATAAACTTACTATGAATTTCAAAGCATGAATTTGGGCATCTCATTTCATCCTTATGAAAATAATATGAAGCACATATATACAAATTCATCATGGTCCGTACTTGGTCCGGCTTTTAGATAAAGTCCTTCCACGTGCCATCTGGCGGATATTCAGTGAAGCACAAAACATTTATGTTCATTTAGGGTTCATCATGTTGCCCCTGGCAACTCGCGGGAAAACATGAGCAGTCTTAATGGCGACATCTGTATACATAAAACATATGGACAACAACACTATATATTAAAGCTATATTAAATAATTAAATCGACATCATCCAAGCGTCCAATGATTGATGTGGAATGGTCTCCAGCAATCTCGTGGATCAGAGTTCAATTTACAGACGACTGCTGAGTTGGCATCAATAGAGGAACATTGACCGGAATGTCTGTGGACGTAGACTGATCTACTGTTGGTGGATGTGACGTTATCTTCTTCTTTCAAATGTGCCTCCAACCAATCAACCCTAGCCTCCAAACTCAGAAGGCTACATGTCATAGTCGATAACTGCAACTTTGATCTGTTGGTTACAGTGGGGTGCCGACTGTTGATCAAATGTAGCCTGTAAAAGCCAACATTAAAAAGATTTAACACTTGATGTCATTTGACGGCAATGGGGGAAAAATGCTTCACACTCGATCAAATTCCAGTACCCTCCTTTTATGACTTTTCCTAGATCTGTGAGCTTAATCACCCAGCATGCTTACATTTCCAAAATCGCACCAGTAAAAGCCAGTATAAAGCTATTTTGCTCTTATTTACGTGAAATTGCTGACAGCTGCACGGCGGCATGACGTTTCCTGCCTTTTCCAACCTGCGATTCTCATTTCTCTCAGCAGATGGCGAAAGGGATCGTTCATACTAGCTAGAACCTCAGATTTCATTCCATATGTGCAGTTTATATATACAGATGGGGCAGTAAAAAATGCGCGTCAGAGGGACAAGAATCTCATGGCGACTGGTCTCAGACCAGTAAGTGACAGTCATGTTTCAGGTGGCAGTTCTCAGGCGCAGATTAAAACAAACAAATAACGTAAACGTGTGGAAATCATATTTACTGTAATATTTTCAGTTTTTAATATCATAACTTTATATTGTGAGGTTTTATTGTGAAAACCAAAAAACAAAAGCTATTAAAAGTCATAACATTAAAATAGCAGCGCATCAGATTGGTTGCAAAGTCAGGTGCGTGCGGGACAGCAGCCTTCATACCCCTTAGTTTGAAAAAAACACTAGATTGGATTTAGGTCGAGTTTTATTACAGATGTCCCCATTAAAAACCCGCGTTTCGAGAAAAGGGATCCCGTGACTTGCCGCGGCTTTGCGCGGCTGCGTGCGGGAAGCTGTGAACATGCCCTTCATTACCTGTAGGGGGCAGTCGTGTTTCAGTCTGAAGTATTGTGTGTCTACTGAAGCCGAAAATGTGTGCAAATTAAACTGCGCATGCGTGTTTGGAGTCGCTGTGCCCGCGCTGTGTATCAGTCGGTTGGGAATCATCACGGAGGTTACAACACGGCGTGGCTGCAGCTGGAGTTTGTCATGTTCGAGGTAAGTTTAGCTTTCTTTTTTGGATGTGATTCTCGCTTTCATGACTCCCAATTAATGTTCATCTTAATCTCAGAACGTACAATTAGCAATTTCAGTTTTTAATAGTGTGGAGATTCACAAAACACCGTTTTCGTGTAAAAACCTGAACCTACGGAGCCCCCATGGGTCCTGTGGTAAATAAATAAATAAATAAAATAATAACGAACCGAGCGCGCGGATTAATACACCGAGATGTGTGTTTCTTACCCCCACCCCGAGTGAAAACGGCGTGTTCAGACAAAGGCTCGCCAGTTAGATGCCATTTCTGAACAAACTGAGTCGTGTGTGTTAAAGCATTGAATGGTAAAAGAGCACTAGCAATAAACGTTTTTTTTCTGAAGCCGAACGTTATTAATGAGTTACGAGTAAAGAACCTGTACATATGTTCATACAGTATTGACAGCAGCTCTAATTTACTGCGGTAAAGCCAGCCGCGGTTCAGAAAAACACGGTCAAGCCAGCCGCGATTGATTTTAGTGCGCGCGCATATTACAGTGATTACGGTAGTTTCATGAACAACACAGAGAGAATGCCCCATATCTGAAAAATGCTGCAGTAAAATAGTTTCATATGTGGTGTGTATATAGTATGGGACGTCCTGAATAAGAACTGATCATTGTTTTTTTCTACTTATTAGAAATGGGGTCTTTATACCCCTTTAAAGTGTAATAATGTCCAATATCTCAAAAATGCTGCAGTAAAATAGTTTCATATGTGGTGTGTATATAGTATGGGACGTCCTGAATAAGAACTGATCATTGTTTTTTTCTACTTATTAGAAATGGGGTCTTTATACCCCTTTAAAATGTAATAATGCCCCATATCTGAAAAATGCTGCAGTAAAATAGTTTCATATGTGGTGTGTATATAGTATGGGACGTCCTGAATAAGAACTGATCATTGTTTTTTTTCTACTTATTAGAAATGGGGTCTTTATACCCCTTTAAAGTGTAATAATGTCCAATGTCTCAAAAATGCTGCAGTAAAAGTGTTTCATATTTGGTGTGTATATAGTATGGGACGTCCTGAATAAGAACTGATCATTGTTTTTTTCTACTTTTTTTTTTTTTATCATATAATGTGTGTACATTATACGGGATAAAAACTGACCATGGCGTTTTATACTTACTAGAATTTATTTTTTCATAGGTCTCTGAAGTGAAATAAAGGCATTTTATTTAACTTTTTTTCCCCATTGTGAACATTTGTTTATTTGACCTCTCTTCCAAAGCAGACGTTAATCCTCATTATAGAAAACATTCATTGAAGAATAACTGCTACTTTTGAACAGTAAAATAAAATAAAAATCAATTCTGGTATTTAGAAAGACTAAATACATTATTTTGTCTGTTTTCTACGATTTCTGCTGTAACTTATCTACATAAAACAATTATTTGAATGGTGAATATTTAAGAAAAATATTGTAACAGACAACCGTCAAAGTCACCAATAAATAACACGGATATTAAAGCAGAAATGCAAATAAATAAGCAAGTAAAAATTGACGAGCATGTTGTATTATCTCTCAGTCCTGGGCGTCTAAATGAAAAGCGCTCTGAAAGCGCGTTGTCTCTGTGTCGGTCCTGAAACTACCGTAATCACTGTAATATGTGCGCACACTAAAATCAATCGCAGCTGGCTTGACCGCAGTTCTAATTTGTCTAAATCGCATTGCAGACAATAAAAATAAGTCGAGTCATCCTGTGTCGAGTCAAAAGATGAAGAAATGCCTAAATGTAGTTGTACGAATAAAAGATTAAGTAATGATACAATGTAAATATTTTCACAGAAACAAAGCGTAAAGATGAGACGTGAATCTGAAGAGGATCTCTTTGATGATTGCCTGGTAAAGCATTGTTTTCTTATTAATTATACAATTTATTAATACCTTGAATATAGTGTTTGTTGTATTGGACAGAAGCATATAAATGCAAATGAATATATAAATATGGGTAATTATTGAACGAATTTTCATGTTTGGACTAACCCTTTAAATACAAACTCAGCATTCATCATAGGATTTCCTGACACTGTAAAGGTGCAGAGTAATCTATGGAGTGTAGCCATCTCATGCCATGTTTTACAATGTTTTAGTGTTGCAAGATTATTGCTAAAGCAATTTACCCCAAGTTTAACAATCTGAAGTATATGAAGTGATGGTCATTTTTTATTATCAATTATTTGTATTATTTTTTTTTCTCTGTGAAATGAAGTCAGCACAGGTTGAAGCAATTCCGATTTTTTTTTTGTTTCTCAAAATAAATTATTTATTTTCTTGTACATTTTATGCAGGGGGACAGACGAAGTGATGCCAGTATGCACCTTCTTAAAATCCTTGTCGTCTGTGCTGTTGAAGGGGAAGGACCAGTTGGTGTATCCATAATCCTTGAAGGAGAGGAAATTTTAATAGCTCCGAGCACTGCGCTACACATTTGAGCTATTTTCAGAAAGTTCTTCTAGAACTTGATGGGATTAAGCTATCACCAAAAGTGCAAGCTTTAAAGATGAAGTTATCTTAAAACATTTGATTTGGCTTGACTACAAGTCTTTACATGTTGTGTTTACATGTTCAGCTTAATGTTTTAATGCGTTATGGTTTCAATGGCATACTTTTAAGTGCACTAGTCCAGAGTGCTGATTTGAATGTTGCAACTTCACTGCTTCCGAGGGCTATTACGTTTTAACGTTTATTCTACAGTTTGTTTAATGTATTTTCTGCTGTATTTTATTTCTAAATTAATGCTGTATTTTATTTATTTATTATTTTACACAATTTTGTTTAAAACAAGTATTTCAGGCCCTGGTGCCGTGCAGTTTTTTTCTATGGATGCAAAATTTAGCTGAATGCACTTTTATTAAAAAGACAACTTGGATCTAGACTGTGAATGTCACAAATATTTGGTAATGTTGGTGAATAAACTGTTTAATTATATTTTAGTTGTGTGATTTATGAAAGATATAGATGAAATAATTACTTAAGTTTCTTTCCAAAACTTAAATTAGCAATGTTTACATTATTATAGGGAGTAATATAAATCGATAAAACCAAGTTAAGGGAAAATCTCACAAAACAAAGTGATAGTAATTTCATAAAATTAAGGTTCCTGCAACTTTACTTGATTATTTTAAATAAATCTAATTTGTGCATTAAATATAATTATGTAACTTTTACTTGATTTCTTTTATTGTTAATTTAATTAAGTAAATTTTACCTGACAATTACGGGTGAGTTTTACTTAGGCTGAATCACAATTCTATTTTCTTCCCCTTGTCCCTTGAAACGAAGTGGAAAGGGGAAGGGTATAAATATTTCCCCTAAGAAATGGGACAACACTGTTATACGTCATCATACGTTGTCGCTGGTTCCTAATGTTACATCAGAGGACATGCGCCGATGTTTATCACACATTCCAATAAGAGAGATTACTCACTCCCAAAGGTTTTTTGCACCGTATTTCGATTTTTAAAAAAGTTGCTCATTTTCACCACGAACACGGATGAGTCTTCGGGTTTCCTCAGCCGTCCATATACAGAATATAAATTACAAAACTGTGGTCACGTTGCAATAAGTAAGAATAGTGTAAGCAAAACAATAGTGTATGGCCGTAAGCAAAACAAACAATGCGTTATAAAATGCTCGGCAAAATGCCGTGCTACTGAACTTTCATATTTGTTTGTAGCATGCAGTAAAGTGTATGTGACATAAAAATATATATTTGTAATATTGTGCAATATGTGCTATCCGCTAGCAAACTTTAGCGATTTTTTTTGCAAACGTTTCTATACAGAACATCACCATAAACACAAACACAAGACTAAAGGTAATATACATATAATGAATACTTGTCATAAAAATCTTTATTAATGGCAAAAATGACTTAACATTTATGGGTCTGTTTGCTCGAGTGAGCAGCCATGTTGAAAACTTCGCTTAGCCCTTCGTTTGAAGTGAGGTCCTGAAAAATCTTCGTTTGGAGGGCTATCTGGCCCTTTCTCCTCCCCCTACACCTCCAACCAAAAGAGAAATGAGACACCACTACCCCTGCACGTGAACGCGTCAAATGGAAGGGTAGGGGGAAGGGTTGGGATTCAGCCTTAATATTGGAGCAATAAAATTTACTTAAAATCTGTGTCCAAATTGTTATGAGGATTTTATCAAGTAAATCTTACAAGTTCTTTTTTTCAGTGCATGGGTGAACACGATGTTTTAAGAATTTAATTATATATATATATATATTTATTGTGTGTGTGTGTGTGTGTGTGTGTGACCGGTGCAACTCACACGTCCTATTCCATTGTCATTCATACTGCCGTAGTTTTTAGAGCCCTAAAAAAGCATTCGCTAGTAAGTAAGTAAATAAAAGACAAATGAATAAATAGTTTTAAATTATATATATACAGGGGCGTAGATTTAGGGTGGATGGAGGGGATGTGTCCCCACCAATATCCTCCGACCATTGAAATGTCCCCACCAATAATTTAATCCACTTTTTTTTAAATCGTTCTGTCAACATTAACCTAGACACGCAGAAAGGGATAAATCACGTTCTCTCCTTGAGTCCTCCCGCCCCCAAAACACATATGAACATTTTGATTGGCTGTGCCTTTCCCTGCCATCATGTGATAGACGATTGGCTGCGTTCAGACACAAGCAGCGCCAAATGCAGTGGACTCACATTCAGTACAGCAGGCCAGGATATAGTCTGTGAATACGGACGTAAAACTAACAGCAGATTAAACAGCTTAATGTAAAAGTATAAATATGATCCCTGTCAGTCTCCTAATCTAGTGACTGTTTGTCAGAAATCAGTATTGTGAAAGAAATTGATAAACTAATATACTAATATTGCCATATGGCTAGAATTTTGTTGACACCAATAGACAATCCACTTCAGAAAAATAGTTTTTAAAATGCATTCACTTACTTGGCGAACATTAATGATTTGATTCGAGGTTTGCACACTAAGACTCAGAAAAAGTGAAATAAAATGATTGCTGTTTAAATGGCATGTGTTTATCCTGTTTTGTCAGGTAACAGAACCTAAACACCTGTGCTGTATATCAGACAGCGATGGAGAGAGTGTAGATTACACACAGGTGCTCTCTAGTCATTAGCACTCATCAGGCAATGTCTATGGCCAACTGACTGCACTCAGACCAAAGGGGGCTGAATAATTACACACACCCCACTTTTCAGTTATTTATTTGTAAAAAAAAAAAATGTTTGAAATCATGTATGATTTTCGTTCCACTTCTCGCGTGTACACCACTTTGTATTGGTCTTTCACGTGGAATTCCAATAAAATTGATTCATGTTTGTGGCTGTAATGTGACAAAATGTGGAAAAGTTCACGGGGGGCGAATACTTTTGCAAGCCACTGTAGTTGTCCTGAGATTTAACATTGTTACCAATAATAGGCGGAGGCATTCTCTGTCCATGCTCATAAGGAATCCCTCAATGTTTTTCAATTAGGGGACAGAAGCAGATCAGCCATGTTGTAGTTCAGGTGAAGAGGCGAGTTCACAGGAGGTCAATCTGAATGTTGATTATACAGTATATAACATATAATATGTGTGCGTGTATTATACATGTTGATTATACTAATATTTAGCATTATGAGGAGTGATAGGCTGAGGATGTAAGTGATTCATTAGTGTTTTTGGCAAAAGTTTTGAACTGACATTTCACTTTTTTGTCACGCTATTTCATCAGGTGGCAATGCTGTCCGGTCCTAGTGCAGTCAGAGGGGAAGAGTTAGGGTCAAAGCCATTGTTCACCCCCAAAAAAACTTTACTCACTATTTACTCCTTAAGTGGTTCCAAACTTTAATGATTTTCTTTATTTTGTTGAATACAAAATAAGATATTGGGGGAAAAAGCTGAAAACATTGACTTCCGTAGCAGGAAAAACAAATACTATGTAAATCAATGATTACAGGTTTTCAGCATTCTACAAAATATCATCTTTAGTGTTTATCAGAAGAAAAAAAGAACAGCCTGGACAATATTGATGTCAAACAAATATGCCAGCAGTTTATTTTTGTTAACGAGAGGCGAAGGCAAGTTTTTGTCTCCTTCATATAGGAGCAATAGGCATTGAGCTGTTGTGTGGTACTCTACCTAGTAGTTCATGTTTAGATGTAATCTACTTTTATATATATACAGATGATTGAGATGTTTCATTTGCACTAGGGCTCAATAAAGAATAGTTTTTATTTTATTAAAGACTATCTTTTTGTCAGTTATGAAACATTCCTTTAACTTTACACTATTCCTTAATTTAACTTAATGAATTGCATTTCGAGTGGATTAATATAAATCGAAGCATTGCTAGTATTAATGTAAAGTGATTTCGCACCATATTAAGAAAAACATGTATTCAGTGGACATAGGGGTGGGAGGTTCGTAGGTGGATGGGGCAGGGGGTTGGGGGTTGGTGGGTGGAAAAGGGGATTGGGGGATAGGGTATTAGTTGGAGTCATAGGTAGCAAACCTACGCCCTTGTGTGTGTGTGTGTGTGTGTATGTGTGTGTATATATGGAAATATAATTAATATTTTCGTGTTTAATTACAAAAAAAAAAACATTTTAATGGTTAGTGATTGTTGCAGACATTTACACTATTTTTGAGAACTATTAAGTTCTCCTTCAACGTGTCATAGCCGATAACTGCCCCTTTGAAGCCTTTGAATGGTGTTAAAAATACTTGCAAAACAAGTATTGCAGCCATACATTGGAGGGAACTTCTGAGGTGGTCAGTGATTGATGGCACGGTCGGTCGGAGGGGGTTGTGATCACACCTATAGATCTTTTGTTCTAGGCTATCGGTCAAATATCTCTCCACTTGGAAGCAAAAACATGCAAGGGATTTCAGCATCTCGACGCACATACTAAGCTGTTTATAAAGTAGACACTGTTTGTTTTTTCATTTTGTAATCTTTCCCGTGTTTACCGTGTACTGTACAATGTATATTCATTTTTTAATGAATTACTGTAAATAAACTACACATTCCGTTGATTTACCAGAAATGACTTTTCTGTTTTTTGTGTGTGCTAAACTAAACTTCAGGGTCAAAGTAATAGCGATTTTATTTGAAAAGTATTATATATTTACAATGCTGATAAGTTCAAGCTTAGATTCATATATAAACTGCTTCAAAGTCTTTCCGTGACCGCTGAAATCCGACAGACGCAGGGCTCAAGGGAGGTGTGTCTGTGTGTGTGTGTGTGTGCGCGCGCGTGTGTATGTGTGTGTGTGTGCGCGTGCGCTGTAGCCTGTCCTATTTTCAGCTGATTTTTCCGCTACCGCAGATCAGTTTATCAACTTGTAATATATACATTTTAGGAATATATTAACATGTGCAGACATTTAAGGGTGCGCTGCCCTCTCTTGCCCCTGCGTAGAGCCTATACACACACACACACACACACACACACACACACACACACACATCTATCTATCTATCTATCTATCTATCTATCTATCTATCTATCTATCTATTATATAAATACACATTTGGAATCTGCATCTACATTTTCTGTTACAAGTATAGAATTAGGTTCAGCTGAGACTCATGATCAATGGTGTTAGGGTACTTATGTAGTGATAATTAGTTTCAGCCAGATCATTAAAACTAACAATGGACTATGACACTCTTGAGAGGGGATATAAAGGTGTTATTCATTTATTTATTCTCTACAAGGGTGCGAACTACAGTACAGACCAAACTATAACTCTCTCTTACTACTATAAAAATTCTAAATATAAACAAACAAAATACAGCTTTTTTTCCTCAGAGGTAAATGGAAAAGTGAAGTTGTTCAGCTGTTCACTGTCACTGTGTGTGTGTCTATGTGTGTGCGTGCGCGCGGGTACTTGTTCTACTGTTATAAAAACTCTAAATATAAACAAACTAAATACAGCTTTTTTTTCAGAGGTAAACGGAAAAGTGAAGATGTTCAGTGTCACTATGCAGATGTTACACTCAGTGGAGTTACCGAAATCATTGGTTTAGTCCTCATTGAGTTGCCACACATCATTTCCACATTTCACTCGCTTTTATTACTCTTATGTGAGCATAAACAGTGAAACATTCCACAGGTTTATAATACACCGCGGCCAAGTGAACCACTCTCCCGTCGAACGAAGCGCGGCATAATCGTGGTGTTTGCTTCGGTTATGACAGACCATAGTTTATTACCTGCTGTGGTAGATCTGAATATTTATTCAAACACAATAATAAAGCTTTATATCCTCAGGAGGGCTCAGTACATTGTTTTAGCGATAGTTTCACGGAAGCGAGTTCAGAACTAATCTAACCAAACCAAAAAAAAAAAAAAAACATCCGAAGCTTCAAATAGAATGAACGAACTAATGAAATTGATATATATGTAATTGATATACTGTATATACAGACGTGCGTGTGTCATTTTAATTCAAATGAACATTTTAATGCTTTCTGATACACTTATCAACTTATCCACATACACTTATGAACACAAACTCTCCGTGCACGCACACACAATCTCTAAAAAATTAATATTAATAACATACATATACAAATAAACAAATGTAGGTGTAATAAAAGTAGTCGTGATGTCAGTACTCGCCCAGCAAACCAGCCTTTTGCAGCGGCTTAAAACGTATGAATTATCTTCAAATATACAAAAAAAAAGCGAAAAGACACTCGATTATTATGCATAGGTTATTTGTTTAATTCAAAAAGTTCATACAAAACACTTTAAAACGAGAGAAAAACTGTTAAAATCCTCGTTCGCCTTCTCAGCGTTAGATAGCGAGTGACGTCATGATTTGAATCTGCGCGCCACCGGGGAAACATAGGGAAACTGACTTTCCCGGACCACCGGCTTTTAGATAAAGTACTTCTATGCGCCATCTGGCGGATATTCAGTGAAGCACAACACATTTATTTTAAATTCCCGAATGTTGCCTCCGGCAAGTCGCGGCAAGCCGCGCGCTAAATTGCGGCATACCGCGGGAAAACACGCAGGGTTTTAAGGGCGACATCTGTATGTTTGTGCCAATCTTTATTTTAATATATATGCATATATTTAAATATATAGCCTATTTTACAACATTACATGCAGTTTGTAATTTACTTGCAATTAAACCTTTATGTAAATGTAACCTAGGTATCTACAGTATAAGCATATTTAACTACTTCAGCAATGAAATAGAAATTTGGTCGGTCTGGCTTTAAGATAAAGTCCTTATTTGATATACAGTGGAACCTCGGATTAAGAGTAACGCAGTTTACGAGTGTTCCGCAAGACGAGCAAAGATTTTTAATCAATTTTGACTTGAAAAACGAGCATTGTCATTGTTTTACGAGCACCGAGTGTCATGTTTCACACATGCATTTCTTGTTTTAACGCCAAGCGTCACGTCATCACAACTGAGCCAACGGCTTTTCTCTCTCTTGCACTGCAGAATTGTGGGTAAGCGTCTTTCCTGCTGGGTCTTAGTGCTCGTTTCTTACTGGTATAATCAACATCCGTGCACGTGTGTACTGTTTACTATAACACTGTGACCCCGAGTGTGTGTGTGTGTAAAACATATTTTTTTTTGTGTTCGGAAGTGCGTGTGTACAGCGCGTGTACTGTTTCTTATAACACACGTGTGTGTGCACGAGTAAAGCAAAATAAATTCTCAATACAGAGGTTAAAAATCCATTCCAAGAAACTCAGCTCTGTCACAAATATTTTCGGAGGTAAGGTTCTGGGCTGGTTTCTCGAAAGCTTCTTATCGCTAAGTAGTTCTTAAGTTGTACCTTAACCTCTCTCTTAATGTTATGCCGCATTTCCCAAAACGTTCTTACGCTAAATATCTCTTAGCTAAGTCACACATTCGTAAGGTTGGTCTGGACCAACCTTAACTCATTCTTAGCGTAGTTTCAGCTCAAGACGCTAGTCGCCGCTACTGAGAAGAAGAATATTCAATTATTGTCACATGTACTTTTTACAGCACAGCGAAATTTCTTCTTCGCATATCCCAATTAGGAAACTGGGGTCAGAGCGCAGGGTCAGCCAGCTTACAGCGCCCCTGGAGCAGATAGGGTTAAGGGCGTTGCTCAAGGGCTCAACAGTGGCAACTTGCCGATGCTGGGGTTCGAACCCCCGACCTTCCGATCAGTAACCCAGTAACCCACAGCCTTAACCGATTGAGCCACCACTGCCCATTGAGCAGCAGTCTTTATAAACCAGCGGTGTATGGAAGCACATTATGGCACGTTATCAAAGTCGTATTAATGATGGAATACACTGTAGACCTGTTTAAGAATTTTATTTTATTTTATATCAGAACTAATAGAGTGACTTTTAATTAGCCTATTTCATAATGTGACTAATGCATTAAAATTTTTATATTAAACAGCTGGCAAAAAATTTGGCAGCGATACAGCGTGTTGTTGTGTTAAACTGAAGACGGCGCGGTCCGTGGAGCCGTGTGGGTTATTTACATTTTTCCTTTAGACAAAACTTCAGCCATTTTCATATTTTCCCCGTGGTCGTTATTTAAAAAAAGAAAAGAAAAAAGTTTTGCTTTCCAAGGCAACAGATTATGCAACTTCTTGAGCTGCTCAGACCTGCGCATGACAGACCAACGCGTCGTACTTACACTACCCGTCCCGATGTCCAGCTGCTCACTGCTTTTTGTTTAAAATATGTTCATTGATCATTAGCCATTATCGATAACTTTATGGACTTTTCTTTAGACACGTTTTATTTTCATGAAATTTTATTTAGTTAAATGAGAAAATAACCTTTGGCGTTTCAGACCCCGCATCCATAAATTTTTCTGAGTGATTGTAATGTTTAATACCCCTATTCACTTATGCGGTTTGACTCGCTGTGAGATGCGGTGTTATACCCCTATCTCACCTGCGCGGGCTCGCGCTGTTCCTGTAAGTAGGGTTCATCATGATTCACCCCGAGTTTTTGCGCTGTGATTCCGTTTCCATCTTTCCGTGTGAAAAATTAAACGTTTAATTTTTTTGCTGGTCCCCGCGGAAGCTTGCAGACCTTGCAGAACTTCGCGGAATGTTAAAGGAACATCGCGGCAGCTCACGGAGATGAGTCAGGCCACACAGGTGAGATAGGGGTATTAGGCACCATGATCACCGCCTCGAGTGACCACCCAACGGTCCGTGAAGATCTGCAAGGTCCGCGAGCTTCCACATGTTTAAAAATCTTTTTGCGTGGTAAAATGGAAACGTAACCATGACACCAAAACTCGCGCTGAATCATGATAAACCGCAATTACGGACCCTGCGCGAAACCGCGTAAAGGTGAGATAGGGGTATTAAACCTCCACTCTGTCATCTGTCTCTCATCGTATTCATTCCATAAGTGTGCAATACAACCCCAACAACTGACATGTTTCACATTGTTTCTGAAGCTGGTGAAGAGTGTTATCAGCTGTTTTTCCATCAACTATGATTGTTTACCCGGTTCGTTTCACCACCACAGGTTACATGAAAATAGCGACAGTTTGGTGATTTAATTTATATAATTGGCATGTTATTGATAAGTTAACCCATGTCGAAATAAACGCTATTAAAAGAATTTAGTGCAATGTGTAATTTGCATAGAAAGTGCAGTCTTTCTTAACGCTGTCATGCAAAGGAGTGAAAAATCGATTCCTGAGCAACCGATGGCAGCTACAGTGGTTACAAAATTGGAATGGCGATCCTGCCGCGTATACCGCCGTTTAAAGGCAACAGAGGCCAAAATAAATCAGTTGCATTTCAAAGTCATTCGTAAAATGGCCGCCAGGTGGCGCAAAGTGACATTTTCATTCATCGCAGTAAATACAACAGTGATGGTAATTTCCACAACAAACATGAAAAA
The DNA here is from genome assembly GCA_030522415.1 of Channallabes apus. NCBI lineage: Eukaryota > Metazoa > Chordata > Actinopteri > Siluriformes > Clariidae > Channallabes > Channallabes apus. Next base: position 36,154,576 of record CM060119.1, on the reverse strand, counting down.
TCTGAACCAGAGCTATTAATGTGTACTGTACAATAATGAGTAAAAAAAAAATTATAGTAGATTTATTAACTGAAATAAATGACCATATTTTTCAAGAGGATTTTCAAGCCCCACTCATCAAACAAAATTATAACGAAATTGGCCAAGTTTACTATTTATTTAAATATAAATTTATAAACCAATAAGATCAAATAACACCAAGTTATTATTATAACAGGCTTACTTCGTCACTTATCAAAGAAGTACGCGCGCTTTCAAAGAAGTCGAGTGGCTTATTAACGTCTCTGGTGTGCATTGTCACTAAGTGGCCGCTTGGTGTAGCGGTTAGAACGCTCGACCAGAGATCTGCAAAGCCCCGGTTCAAATCCCGAGTGATGATGTTTTAAAATTGTTTTATTTTAAAACTAAATAAAATGTTTTAAGTGTGCTTAAGATAGAGTCTTATAAAGGCTATGTAGACTTATATAGTTTTATTATATATTTTTTGCACATTAATCTGAGTCCTCATCTGTTAGATCTGTTTAGTTTTTTTTTTTGCCGGCTTTGCGCGGCAGCGTGCGGGAAGCTGTGAAAATGCCCTTCATTACCTGTAGGGGGCAGTCATGTTTCAGTCTGAAGTATTGAGTGTCTACTGAAGCCGAAAATGTGTCCAAATTAACCCGCGCATGCGTGTTTGGAGACGCTGTGCCCGCGCTGTGTATCAGTCGGTTGGGAATCATCATGGAGTTACTATACGGCGTGGCTGGAGCTGGAGTTTGTCGTGTTCGAGGTAAGTTTAGCTTTCTTTTTTGGATGTGATTCTCGCTTTCATGACTCCCAATTAATGTTCATCTTAATCTCAGGACTTACAATTAGCAATATTTCAGTTTTTAATAGTGTGGAGATTCATAAATAAATAACGAACCGAGCACGCAGATTAATACACCGAGATGTGTGTTTCTTACCCCCACAAGTCGTGAAAACGGCGTGTTAATAAGTTACAAGTTAAATTTCAACTGAAAAGAACCTGTACATATGTTCATACAGTATTGACAGCAGCTCTAATTTGTCTAAATCGCATTGCAGACAATAAAAATAAGTCGAGTCATCCTGTGACCCTGCATGCTTAATCTTTCCACACATGATTCTTGCTTCTCACTTTTTCCTTAATCCCTCGCTGTTCTATCTTGTATTTTTCTAACGGTGTCAGAAACTTTGTGTTAGTAGCACTGCTTGACATGCTTGATGCCTTCCTCTTTTGTAATTTGCTTTGGATAAAGGCAAAACTTACAAAAGATGAAGAAATGCCTAAATGTAGTTGTACGAATAAAAGATTATGTAATGATACAATGTAAATATTTTCACAGAAACAAAGCGTAAAGATGAGACATGAGACATTTTTTATTAATTATACAATTTATTAATACCTTGAATATAGTGTTTGTTGCATTGGACAGAAGCATATAAATGCAAATGAATATATAAATCTGAGTAATTATTGAACGAATTTTCATGTTTGGACTAACCCTTTAAATACAAACTCAGCATTCATCATAGGATTTCCTGACACTGTAAAGGTGCAGAGTAATCTATGGAGTGTAGCCATCTCATGCCATGTTTTACAATGTTGTATTGATGCAAGATTATTGCTAAAGCAATTTAACCCAAGTTTATGAAGTATATGAAGTGATGGTTATTTTTTATCAATTATTTTAATTTTTTTCTCTGTGAAATGAAGTCAGCACAGGTTGAAGCAATTCAGATTTTTTTTTTGTTTCTCAAAATAAATTATTTCTTGTAAATTTTATGCAGGGGGACAGACGAAGTGATGCCAGTATGCACCTTCTTAAAATCCTTGTCGTCTGTGCTGTTGAAGGGGAAGGACCAGTTGGTGTATCCATAATCCTTGAAGGAGAGGAAATTTTGCAAGAATGTGGCAATAGCTCCGAGCACTGCGCTACACATTTGAGCTATTTTCAGAAAGTTCTTCTAGAACTTGATGGGATTAAGCTATCACCAAAAGTGCAAGCTTTAAAGATGAAGTTATCATCTTAAAACATTTGATTTGGCTTGACTACAAGTCTTTACATGTTGTGTTTACATGTTCAGCTTAAAATGTTTTAATGCATTATGGTTTCAATGGCATACTTTTAAGTGCACTAGTCCAGAGTGCTAATTTGAATGTTGCAACTTGACTGCTTCAGAGGGCTATTAAGTTTTAACGTTTATTCTACAGTTTGTTTAATGTATTTTCTGCTGTATTTTATTTCTAAATGAATGCTGTATTTTATTTATTTATTATTATTATTATTATTTTACACAATTTTGTTTAAAACAAGTATTTCAGGCCCTGGTGCCGTGCAGTTGTTTCTATGGATGCAAAATTTAGCTGAATGCCCTTTTATTAAAAAGACAACTTGTATCTAGACAGTGAATGTCACAAATATTTGGTAATGTTGGTGAATAAACTGTTTAATTATATTTTAGTTGTGTGATTTATGAAAGATGTTCCTAATGTTACGTCAGAGGACATGCGCCGATGTTTATCACACATTCCAATAAGAGAGAGATTACTCACTCCCAAAGTTTTTTTTGCGCCGTATTTCGATTTTTAAAAAAGTTGCTCATTTTCACCACGAACACGGATGAGCCTTCGGGTTTCCTCAGCCGTCCCTATAATATAAATTACAAAACTGTGGTCACGTTGCAATAAGTAAGAATAGTGTAAGCACCGTTCATTTACATGTACACATATGGCCGTAAGCAAAACAAACAATGCGTTATCAAATGCTCGGCAAACAGCCGTGCTACTGAACTTTCATATTTGTTTGTAGCATGCAGTAAAGTGTATGTGACATAATATACAGTGGTTACAAAATTGGAATGGCGATCTCGCCGCGTATACCGCCGTTTAAAGGCAACAGCGGCCAAAATAAATCAGTTGCATTTCAAAGTCATTCGTAAAATGGCCGCCAGGTGGCGCAAAGTGACATTTTCATTCATCGCAGTAAATACAACAGTGATGGTAATTTCCACAACAAACATGAAAAATCTGAACCAGAGCTATTAATGTGTACTGTACAATAATGAGTAAAAAAAAAATTATAGTACATTTATTAACTGAAATAAATGACCATATTTTTCAAGAGAATTTTCAAGCCCCACTCATCAAACAAAATTATAACGAAATCGGCCAAGTTTACTATTTATTTAAATATAAATTTATAAACCAATAAGATCAAATAACACCAAGTTATTATTATAACAGGCTTACTTCGTCACTTATCCAGAGCTTGCTTTATTAACCTTGCCTTATTTAACGTTACTTGGGTGCATGGTCTTTAAGTGCTCGCTTGGTGTAGCGGTTAGAGCCCATGGTCAGTGATACATAAAGTGCCGGTTCGAATCCCGAGGGATGATGTTTTAAATTTTTTTATTTTAATTATAGCAAAATTAAAATAAAAAAAATTGTTGTATTTTGATTTTGCTTCAGCATACTATAGAAAAAACAGCAAACTCGCATGCAACCAGTTTGTATTCTTTAAATTTAAGGGAGTGACGGCTCGGTCTGCTGCTGCTGCGTGTGTGTGTGTGTGTGTGTGTGTGTGTCATTATACTGATGAAAAGTGGTGGCCATCTGGAGTACCGGGAGTTTTGATTTACGACAGCTGTTTACGGCAGTGTAGTCCAGTGCGGGAGATGCATTGTGGGTAATGAGGTAATGTTACATCTGTTACATTTTTGATAACAATAGTTTTTTTACAAACATTTCTAAACTAATAAGATCAAATGACACCAAGTTTAAAACAGATAAAATACACGTGCAAATAGTATAATTGTATAACAGGCTTACTTCGTTACTTATTTAACGCTTGCTTTCAAAGAAGTCGAGTGGCTTATTAACGTCACGGAGGTGTGTTGTCTGTTAGTGCCTGGTTGGTGTAGCGGTTAGAGCGCTCGGTCAGGGATTTACAAAGTGTTGGGTCGAATCCTGGATGATGCTGTTTTAAAAAATTGTTCTATTTTAATTTTACTCAGCAAACAAACAGCAAACAAAAAAATTTATTATTCAGAGCATGATATACAACCGTAATGAGTCCCTTAACCGGCTTATACAGCTGGCATGTGACCAACGTATTTAACCGTGATGAGTCCATAAAATCAGTAGCAGCTAATAATTACTAATTACTTTAGTTAATGCTGCTACTGATTTTATTCCAGCTTACCTGTTCAGGTTGATTGCGATTCTTTTTAAAATATTGTCTCAGTTTTATATGTTGTTCGTCTTGATGTTTGTCTTCTTTTCACTTGGCAACACTCAAATGCAAATTATTCACCGTGAATCAGCTGTTCTCACCTATACATTCAGAGAAACTGAATGAGCTGAAATGCGCCTTTGTTTCACGACCGCGACACCCCTCTCTCTCACGCACATACAGTATAGAGTAGACCAAATCATTACAGTACATATTTTATCCAACGAACATGAAAAATATCCACATAATGATGAGTTAAGAAGCATTGCTTAATTTTCGTTTAGACAGACTGTTTGTATCTGATTATTGGTATTATTAAAGAACAGCAGCACAAACAACAACACAAGGGCTTGTACAGCAAGACACATTTTTATTATTTTGCCAAGAGTTAAATTTGTAACAGTAAAAGGCATCCGAATTTAAATATATAAATTACTAGAAACAAATTGAGCACACTATCAGAATAAAAAATAGAACAAATCAAATGTTTTTTACACATACACAAGGAGGAAAATGATACCGAGTTTATATTATAATATCAAATATTGCAATATTGTTTTTGTGTTATTATAAATAATGAAATGCAGTAGGCTGTTATGGTCATCATCAAAAGAAAATATATTAAGTAACAGATAATATTAGGTTTATATTTCAAATTAGATAAAATGCTGATTTTCCAGCAGTAAAATTATTGTATTTCTACAGTTTACAAAACCTCCGCTGCGTGTATTCATTCACAGTCTCCAGAGCACGCACAGAGAAATAGGAGACTGTGGTTTACGAGTGGATTGGAGAGAAGAGAGCTGTTCAGTTACTATAAAAAAAAAATATAAAAAAAAAATATAAAAACATAATATGATCTTTTTGAGTTATGAGGTTTTTTTATTATACATAAGACAACCTTTCAGTTTTGTAAATATTCTAGTTATAGTGTGTTAAGTTTTTCTTTAGGTTAAACGGTTTTGAGAATTAGACCATCCAGCTAAGATCAATATTATGTCGTTGATTGATAAAATCTGGATTAAGGATATTTTATTTTGTTTTATTTATTTAATTTGTATTTTTCATCTTCCCCCCTGAGGGATTGCCACCTTATTGTGGTCAGGGGATTTGCGTGCCTCAGTGCTTGGATGTTTACCGAGGGCTCAAGGGAGGTGTGTCTGTGTGTGTGTTTGTGTGTGTGTGTGTGTGTCTGTGTGTGTGTGCGTGTGCGCTGTAGCCTGTCCTTTTTTCAGCTGATTTTTCCGCTACCGCAGATCAGTTTATCAACTTGTAATATATAAATTTTACGAATATATTAACATGTGGAGACATCATTATATGTTGAATGGAACTTGTAAGCCTTTGAATGGTGTTAAAAATACTTGCAAAACAAGTATTGCAGCCATACATTGGAGGGAACTTCTGAGGTGGTCAGTGATTGATGGCACGGTCGGTCGGAGGGGGTTGTGATCACACCTGTAGATCTTTTGTTCTAGGCTATCGGTCAAATATCTCTCCACTTGGAAGCAAAAACATGCAAGGGATTTCAGCATCTCGACGCACATACTAAGCTGTTTATAAAGTAGACACTGTTTGTTTTTTCATTTTGTAATCTTTCCCGTGTTTACCGTGTACTGTACAATGTATATTAATTTTTTAATGAATTACTGTAAATACTACACATTCCGTTGATTTACCAGAAATGACTTTTCTGTTTTTTGTGTGTGCTAAACTAAACTTCAGGGTCAAAGTAATAGCGATTTTATTTGAAAAGTATTATATATTTACAATGCTGATAAGTTCAAGCTTAGATTCATATATAAACTGCTTCAAAGTCTTTCCGTGACCGCTGAAATCCGACAGACGCAGGGCTCAAGGGAGGTGTGTCTGTGTGTGTGTGTGTGTGCGCGCGCGTGTGTATGTGTGTGTGTGTGCGCGTGCGCTGTAGCCTGTCCTATTTTCAGCTGATTTTTCCGCTACCGCAGATCAGTTTATCAACTTGTAATATATACATTTTAGGAATATATTAACATGTGCAGACATTTAAGGGTGCGCTGCCCTCTCTTGCCCCTGCGTAGAGCCTATACACACACACACACACACACACACACATCTATCTATCTATCTATCTATCTATCTATCTATCTATCTATCTATTATATAAATACACATTTGGAATCCATTTGAAAATGCATCTACATTTTCTGTTACAAGTATAGAATTAGGTTCAGCTGAGACTCATGATCAATGGTGTTAGGGTACTTATGTAGTGATAATTAGTTTCAGCCAGATCATTAAAACTAACAATGGACTATGACACTCTTGAGAGGGGATATAAAGGTGTTATTCATTTATTTATTCTCTACAAGGGTGCGAACTACAGTACAGACCAAACTATAACTCTCTCTTACTACTATAAAAATTCTAAATATAAACAAACAAAATACAGCTTTTTTTCCTCAGAGGTAAATGGAAAAGTGAAGTTGTTCAGCTGTTCACTGTCACTGTGTGTGTGTCTATGTGTGTGCGTGCGCGCGGGTACTTGTTCTACTGTTATAAAAACTCTAAATATAAACAAACTAAATACAGCTTTTTTTTCAGAGGTAAACGGAAAAGTGAAGATGTTCAGTGTCACTATGCAGATGTTACACTCAGTGGAGTTACCGAAATCATTGGTTTAGTCCTCATTGAGTTGCCACACATCATTTCCACATTTCACTCGCTTTTATTACTCTTATGTGAGCATAAACAGTGAAACATTCCACAGGTTTATAATACACCGCGGCCAAGTGAACCACGCTCCCGTCGAACGAAGCGCGGCATAATCGTGGTGTTTGCTTCGGTTATGACAGACCATAGTTTATTACCTGCTGTGGTAGATCTGAATATTTATTCAAACACAATAATAAAGCTTTATATCCTCAGGAGGGCTCAGTACATTGTTTTAGCGATAGTTTCACGGAAGCGAGTTCAGAACTAATCTAACCAAACCAAAAAAAAAAAAAAAACATCCGAAGCTTCAAATAGAATGAACGAACTAATGAAATTGATATATATGTAATTGATATACTGTATATACAGACGTGCGTGTGTCATTTTAATTCAAATGAACATTTTAATGCTTTCTGATACACTTATCAACTTATCCACATACACTTATGAACACAAACTCTCCGTGCACGCACACACAATCTCTAAAAAATTAATATTAATAACATACATATACAAATAAACAAATGTAGGTGTAATAAAAGTAGTCGTGATGTCAGTACTCGCCCAGCAAACCAGCCTTTTGCAGCGGCTTAAAACGTATGAATTATCTTCAAATATACAAAAAAAAAGCGAAAAGACACTCGATTATTATGCATAGGTTATTTGTTTAATTCAAAAAGTTCATACAAAACACTTTAAAACGAGAGAAAAACTGTTAAAATCCTCGTTCGCCTTCTCAGCGTTAGATAGCGAGTGACGTCATGATTTGAATCTGCGCGCCACCGGGGAAACATAGGGAAACTGACTTTCCCGGACCACCGGCTTTTAGATAAAGTACTTCTATGCGCCATCTGGCGGATATTCAGTGAAGCACAACACATTTATTTTAAATTCCCGAATGTTGCCTCCGGCAAGTCGCGGCAAGCCGCGCGCTAAATTGCGGCATACCGCGGGAAAACACGCAGGGTTTTAAGGGCGACATCTGTATGTTTGTGCCAATCTTTATTTTAATATATATGCATATATTTAAATATATAGCCTATTTTACAACATTACATGCAGTTTGTAATTTACTTGCAATTAAACCTTTATGTAAATGTAACCTAGGTATCTACAGTATAAGCATATTTAACTACTTCAGCAATGAAATAGAAATTTGGTCGGTCTGGCTTTAAGATAAAGTCCTTATTTGATATACAGTGGAACCTCGGATTAAGAGTAACGCAGTTTACGAGTGTTCCGCAAGACGAGCAAAGATTTTTAATCAATTTTGACTTGAAAAACGAGCATTGTCATTGTTTTACGAGCACCGAGTGTCATGTTTCACACATGCATTTCTTGTTTTAACGCCAAGCGTCACGTCATCACAACTGAGCCAACGGCTTTTCTCTCTCTTGCACTGCAGAATTGTGGGTAAGCGTCTTTCCTGCTGGGTCTTAGTGCTCGTTTCTTACTGGTATAATCAACATCCGTGCACGTGTGTACTGTTTACTATAACACTGTGACCCCGAGTGTGTGTGTGTGTAAAACATATTTTTTTTTGTGTTCGGAAGTGCGTGTGTACAGCGCGTGTACTGTTTCTTATAACACACGTGTGTGTGCACGAGTAAAGCAAAATAAATTGAAGAGACCTAAAGAGAAATGAGACACCTCTACCCCTGCACGTGAACGCGCCAAGTGGAAGGGTAGGGAGAAGGGGTTTGGTATTCAGCCTTAATATTGGAGCAATAAAATTTACTTAAAATCTATGTGTCCAAAATGTTACGAGGATTTTATCAAGTAAATCTTACAAGTTCTATTTTTCAGTGAATGGTGAACACGATGACTTAAGAATTTAATTAAATACGAATATATACAGTATAGTGTGTGTGTGTGTGTGTGTGTGTGTGTGTGACCGGTGCAAGGGCCATTGTCACTCATACTGTCGTAGTTTTTAGAGCCCTAAAAAAGCATTCGCTAGTAAGTAAGTAAATAAAAGACAAATTGTAACGGTTAACCCCTAGAGGGCGCCTAACGCCCGTGTATGTTTTATGTTGTAGTTCGGTTTATGTTCAGTTTCACTTCATTTCCCAGTTTGCACCTCGGTCAGGTGACGTAGAAGCTCACCTGAACCGAGGGAAGTTAATTTGATGATTGTTTATGTTTGTTATAAATAGCCTGGCTGAACTCCAGTCAGGCGTCTAGCAACTGCTCAGTATTGTTTAGTTTGTGTTGGAGTGCCTAGAGTTGTTTATGTTTTGTTTGAACCAAAATAAAGGACTTTTTGTGAAACCGTCAGCTTGCCTCCTCCGCATTCATGCTACGAAAGCGCACCCGACACAGACTCAGTAAGGTGAGGAAACATGACACAAATGAATAAATAGTTTTAAATTATATATATATATATATATATATATATATATATATATATATATATATATATAAAATGGAAATATGTATAAAGAAAATATAATTAATATTTTCATGTTTAATTACAAAAAAACAAACATTTTAATGGTTAGTGACTGTTGCAGACATTTACACTATTTTTGAGAACTATTAAGTTCTCCTTCAACGTGTCATAGCCGATAACTGTCCCTTTGATCTGCTGGGTACGGCGGGGCGTCGAGTGCTGATCAGTGTGTGTAAAGTACGCTACTTTACACTGATCAGCAATCGACGCCCCGCCATACCCAGCAGATCAAAGGGGCACACTCATAAACTCTCCGTGTGCACACACACAAACTCTCCGTGCACGCACATAAACTCTCCGTGCACACACACACACACACACACACACACACACACACACACACATGATTTATAGATAAAATGCAGACATAAACACGCCACCCCCCAGGAAAACAACAAACACAAATATATAGACTACAGTACTCGCTTTTCCAAAATGCGCTCGCGCCCCGATGTGAGCCGATTTATTCAAGTCATAATTAGAGAATATAGAGAGATTAATAACAGAGAAAGCATAATAAGATGTCTATACAGTAAATAAAAAGAAAAGTATCAAATCCAACTATTAAGTCTGATTTTATTGCTATCATTAACCATTTATGTTATATATTTATTTTATTTTATATTACATTATTTTTTATATATTATATTTACACAATGCTTGCTCTGAAGAACTTTATCTAAAAGCAAGACTGACCAAGTTTCTAATTCACTGAATAAACCAGTATTAGACACAGATATACGATATGGTAGTATATACAATGAAAAAGCTATTTACACGAGTGCTCAAATGTAAAGTAAACGCAATTATTAATTTATTGTGTATATTTAACTTCATTCAGCCATTTAAGTTATATGAAGAATAATGTTCCTAACCCACTATTATTTTAATCTTAAATAAAGTTGGCCTAATACAATATTGTTTGCAATGCTGAAGCAAACATGATTTTGTTTTAGTCTATTCGCTGAATACAACGCGACCCACATCACCTCTTGTTGAAGACCCACAGAAACCGTTACTGTAATCCCCCTTCTCACCTACAGTATCCTTGGTGTGAAAGTTATCAAACCGGTTTCGCTGATGGGGTAATTCTGCTTCAAGCACTTTCTGATGCTGTTGCTAGGAAATTCCACCCCACAGCCCACAACAACAAGCAAATAAGAGACATAATTAACGAACTTCTTAGAAAGAAAAGATTGAGTTTTCTCTTTTCTAAAAAAAAATAATTAATGAATACTCTTGCTTTTGTAAAGATTTTGAGTGACCATTTTCCATATACAGTACGGCCTGCTTTATTATATATTTAATAAAACTTTGCAACTAAATTGTGTGTGTGCCTTATTGAATATTTAATAATGCTTCCGGAACATTGTTGTCCATACGTTTTACAGTATGTACAGTATATTGAAAACAGTGAAACATAAAACACAAACCGAAAGGACAAATTAAGGAATGTACGAAACATTAACACCTTTACCGTGTTCAAATAAATACTGTAGAGTTACTGCATTATGTTTCAAGACATCCTTAATTTTAAAAAAATTTCCCTAATTATATGTCCACAAATACTTTGACAACATACACTTATCAACTTATCCACATAAACTTATCAACACAAACTCTCGCACGCACACACAATCTCTAAAAAATTATATTAATAACATACATATACAAATAAACAAAAATATAAACGTCTATATTGAAGTTTACGGTGAACGCAGAGTCGGCTAAGCAGACGTGATGACGCGCGCGCCCTCACCTCTGTTACGGCTGCCTACAGTATTTGGCCAAAAGAATTATAATAATTGAACGATATGCCTGGTCCTGGAAAGAGACATCAACAGTCCGGCGCTGAGAAACGAAAGAACCGAAAGAAAAAAAAAAGCCTAAGATGAAGCCCGTGCATCAATTCCAGAAATAAAACTTTACTTTATTCTGTCGACGTTAATAATGTAATAACGTAACGTTAACGTAAAATAACACAAATTTCATTTAACAGCAGTGGGGACAATAAATATATATTTTCATGAATTTATTGCATTGTTTATGTTGTTTACAGTCAAGCCATCAACATACAATAAAATGTAAACATGAGATCTAAACTAAAAACTGTGCTCCCTGTGCTGGTGCTGGCAATATCATCTCTTTGTTATGCTGTCTCCACCTCCCTCCCTGGTTCTGAATCTGCCCCTTCCTCTACTCTCACTGCAGGGATTAAAGTGAAAAAAAGTCTTCTGACTGAACTTTTTTCAGGCCAAGCCATATTCCTTTAACAAACACTTTATTTAAATAGTCGAGACCAATAGCTTTAGGGGAGATTAAACCGCTTTAATATTGCCAGTTTGCATATTTTAAAAGCTATTTGTAATCTTTGAAAAAAAAATACCTTGACAAATAATCAACCATCTACCACATATCTTTTCAGTGCATGTTTTTATTTATCTTATAACACCAAACAATGTTTTGTGAAACTCTTAATAATTAACAGAAAAAAGTAATAGCACCACCATTAAATTCCAAAAAGTGCTTTTTCAGTGCATGTTTTATGTATCTTAAAGAAAACATCTTCGTTTTCAGCTTAGATGACAAATCGGATTTCCAGTAAGCAGCAATGCCATGTGTGCAAGTAGTAGGCATGTGCATTAGACATAGACAATCTTGAAAGTGCACTCTTGTCTTTGACAACTGATTGCATTAAATTAACTAGTGGTTGTGAGACTGTGAGCGACAGGTCATGCTCCGCTATGAAAGAACATAGGCGCACTTTTACATCGCGCACACGGTCGGCCACAGATGTGTGAATCTCCGTTGTGGTTCTTGTCGCAGCAGACAGGGAGCATGTGTACTGTTAGAGCACGAACCGCAGCATTGTGACTAGCTGCTGACTGATGGCGAACTCGCACTTTGTTTTGCCATTATTGCCATATTGAAGTTTCCTGTGGCATACTGTGCAGAGACACCTACCTGGATGTTTGATTTTTTTTAGTCCACGAACTAAAAGGCTTGCCATTCTCCCCAATTTCGCTAAGCCAAGCCCATCTCCATTTATTTTATTTTTTTTACACTTTTATCAATCTCCGAAACATCGGAGCCTTCCTGCATTAAGTGTGTCCATGCTATCTTAAATATAGTTATACCTCAGCCTGACACGTAGTTCTTCAAAACTAAACCAAAACCCGGAGTGGATCCATACCGGAGTGATAACAAAACGCTTAGAGTGGAGAGAGGAACGTGCAGTCGCTCCACTCCAGGCTTTGAACACATCCTCCTCAGCAGGCTGAATACACTGTCTTTCCTTAATTTAAGACCCATGTAAGCCTATATATACACAGCATTAAAATTATGAAAAGTGAATTTTAAACATTAAGGACAGGCGGAACAGTGTGATTGACGGAAATCCGTCGATGACTCGCTACAATTAACGGAAATCCGTCGTAATGACGGAGAACTTTAATCCCTGTCACTGTCTCAGAACAGACTGACTCCTGAAGCAGAAAAAAAAATGCAGGAAATGATGTTTTCTAACATGCGTTAGATAGTTTTTTTTTTTATCACTCTATACACAATACTTTTTTTATAGATGTTGAGCATCGTGAGCAAGCCCGAGATCATATTAACGTTAATTATCACCAGCCGGCAAGAATAGGCCGGCTCACGAGTAACGTGAGTTGGGAGCACACCAATCGATTCGACTATGGTTAATCGCTCACTCCGTAGGCTCCCTGAATAGGCGGGAAAGAGATGGAGCCGCGCATTTCTGCCGGCTGGAAAAAAAACTAAACAGATCTAACAGATGAGGACTCAGATTAATGTGCAAAAGTAATAAAACTATATAAGTCTACATACAGTGGGAGCCACGCCAAATAGCCGCGACAGTGTGGCTGAAGTGTGAATGGCGTGAGAATGGCCTTTGCACGCCGTAATCCCCCCCTCCATTTTCTGGCTGAAAGGCGTGTCAAGATTTCACAGTAAACACGCCCATTCAAGCCCAATTTATTCATTTACCTGGTGCCACCACTAGATGGCGCTTCATTCTCAAGAACACGTTAAAACAAGCCAGCTGCGCTGAGTTGCAATCACGTGATTTTAACAACCCGCCTCCACCTCTGCCGAACTGACGCTACTAAACTACAGAGATGAAGATGGCGGCTTAACGGACTATTCGTGGTAAGTGATGTTTTATAAAATGTGTTCGGGGTAGTTTACAGTTTATTTCCCAGTTTAGTTTTTTATTGGCCATTTTAAATATCACTGGCAGCACCAGCAGCGGTCAGATGTGACTTTAGAGAACTTAATGATCTGTTTACCAAGTCTGGAGTTAATATTACAGCTTACTGTCAGTGTCACACACTCACAATGTCACTCCACTTTAACTCAAAAACATGCTCAAGCTTCGAAAATATTATTAATGTCCCTATTACAAGAGCTGCACTACCCGATGAAGAGTGTTTGTGTTCTCTGTAAATACTGAGAGAATCTCACCGCGTGTTGTCTGGATAAATTCAGCGGTTATTTATTCTCTTGTTAAGAGTTAATCTGCAGATTATTTCTGTGACTGTAATATAATGTGATGCAGTTGATGAGGGACACAGACTGAGGGGAGCTGTACAGGAGCTAGTAACGCTCATAACCGGGTTTATATTTTATACACTTTGTCCGGGACTTTCCGCGGTAGCGCGAGCGCTTAGTTAAAGAGCTGAACAACAACACTGAAGTGTTTATCAGTTAAGGAGGAGGAGGGGGGAGGTGTGTGTGTGTGTGTGTGTGAGGGGCTTCAATAAGTTATAGTTTGGCTTCAGGGATGAACTAATGCTCATATACGAGTGTTATATGGCTTAACTTATTTGTATGAGAAGCGCATTAAGTAAATTCTCGGTTAATTTAATGCAGACGATAATACAGTCAGTGGTTAACACTGTTCACTGGTTAACATTAGCACAGGCAGTTTATTTACATTACAGAATCCCCAAAACAGTATTTTACACACTCTGTGGTAAATAGGTTTATTAATATATATTATTTTTATTAGAACTATATGTTCTGTGAAGTTTATTTATCTTTGTCTTCACTAAATTCTCCTGTTGTCTTTAAGCAGAGCTCCGCTGTGGAGGATTGGGGGGGTCAGACGGCTGACGGCTGGACTTTTGGAGCTACAGGACTGGAGGAGCCTGAACAAGCTGTTGAGGGAGCTGTAGGAGGGATGACGTCACAGTCCGACAGCTTTAGAATGATGTTTGATCAGGTCTACTGTATATTCTGAACATAGAACTGCAAAATGTCTGATACAGTACTTTGGGGGAAACAAAGACTTAAACTGTTCCATGTTTAATAGTTTTGATATTTGAAAAATTAATATTTTAATGTAAAAGGACTATAGATAGAGACTTATAAGCAGCTGGTGTATCCGGGTAGTTTAATGAACTTTAAGCAAAAAGACAACATGTATTCATCTGTTTTATATAAATTACTGTTTTAACTTTGACTAGTTTTGGAAGAATAAATTGAATTGTTAGTCATGTTTTGCGTGTTTTAATTTTGGGGGATTGTTTGGGTATTTAAAAATTGTTTAGTTGAACCAACAACTTCAATGGGCAAAAAATGGGACACAACTTTGTTTTAAATAGTCAAAGAGTTGGGCTGAAAATAATAATAATTATTGATCATAGAAACAAATGAAACCAGTTAAACACTTGATTATATGTATTTGTGTTTGTGATTGTGACCCATAATAATTTTTTCTCAGTATAAATAAATGTTTTGGGTTTTAAGAACTCCAAAAGAGCAACGACAAACTTGGTATTCTCCATTGAGGTTTCTCACCTTCCACTCCTGAGTAGGACATGGTGTTAATTGCTCTGTGTGTGTGTGTTTTTGGCGGGGGGATGGGTGTGTGTGTGTTTTCGGCTGTTCACCAGTTCTAAACACAAGCACAGTTTTTGTCCTTAACTAAAATACTTCAATACGTTAATAATGAATTTATTTTGTTGAATAAGGTAATAAGCGATATTTAAACCAAACCAGTAAGTTAAGTAAGTGTTCCATACATTAAAGTACTGTGTATAACCAAGTGCCCTAGCAAACACAGTTACAGTACAGTTTACAGTACAAACAGTGTGTGCGCTGGGGGGATTGGAAGGTGAGTGAGAATACTCATTTACAAGACAAAAGACGGTCAGAGGCAGCGCCGTTCTAGACCAGACAACACGGGGTGGGGGGAGGGGGGCATCATGTTCGAGCACTGTTTTTACCTGGCCTTACTGTATAGTAACAGTATTGTATTTGCTGAATTGTGTTGAGGCACGCAAACCCCCTGACCACAATAAGGTGGCAATACCTCAGGGGGAAACTAAAAAATAAATATATATATATATATATAATTATATAATATCCTTAATCCAGATTTTATCAATCAATGACATAACATTTATCTAAGCTGGATGGTCAAATTCTCAAAAACGTTTAACCTAAAGTAAGACTTAACACACTATAACTAAAATATTTACAAAACTGAAAGGTTGTCTTATGAATAATAAAAAATACAAACTAAATTAAAACAGATGGGCTGTTGAACAGATAATATGTTTTATGTTTTCTGATTATAAATGATATATGGGTTGATTTTAGAAAGGCTAAATGAAATAGCTAGTTTTTGGTCATGTCAGTCCAGTAACTATACTATGTAAAAGTAATTATAATATGAATTAATTAAGGGCAGGACCTAACCTAATGTTAATAATTTACACCATGATAACATTAGTATTCGTGTTTTTGTATATATTTTTAAATGTTCAAATGAACGTTTCAGAGTATATAATTTGTCGTGTCATCTGTGATTGAGACCCATGAGTTAAATTGAAATATTTTTTATAGGTAGTAAGCCAGGTTTTAGTAACCTTTGATAAATCAGCATGAAAACCCTCTCTCGCGCACGCGCTCTCACGCTATCTCTCGCACTCACACACACACTGTACACACACAGACACACAAATAATACATGAAATCGCGTAAAACCAAATGAAACTAGGGTAAAAAATATGAGCAGTAAAATACAGTAGTATCCTGTAGGTGATTCCTAACAGGCACTAACACTCTAGAACTGTTTACTTCTGTTAGTTTTGTTTTCAATTGTAAATGTTTATGCGCATTAAATCTGTCTCTGCTGCTGCATCTATACACCGTTGTGATAAGTGATTTGTGCCCCATCAGATCTTTAATGTGAGACGTTATGCTGGTTAAATGACTAAAGACACACTGATCCGTATGGACAGATATTTGTTCCAGATATTATGCGCCATTAATCAATTTGTTATGCCAATTTGACTTTCAGCGAAAACATCAAAAATATAACGAAAACAAACCCAAGCAGAAGTTACATTTTAAGCTTTACTTTCAAATTTGATTTGTCACATACACAGTGCGATATGCAGTAAAATGCTTTGGGTGCTTTAGGTGAGGCTCGAACTCGGCATTGCTTCACCCGGACCGCTTTATAAGTATCACGCGCTAACCGATTGCGCCACGGGAGCCACACGGAAGTTGGTCTTGTCAGAGTATCCTCTCTCTCGTGCGTGCACACACACACACACACACACACACACAGACACGAAATTGCGTAAAACCCAACGAAATATAAGCAGTGAAAAAAAAAATCAGTAAAAATACATTAGTATAACAGGCGCTAACCCTCTGGAACTTTTTTACTATTGTTTCCAAGTGTTTATGGGGATTTAATGTGTCTCTGCTGCCGCATCCATTCACAGTTGTGATAAGTGATTAATGCCCCATCAGATTTTTTGACGGGGGAGCATTATGCATGATTAAATGACTAAAGAAATACTGATCCATATGGGCAGATATTTATTCCAGGTTGCATGTGGCATTAATTGCCTTTCTTATGCCACTTGTAGACTATCAGTGAAAAAATCAGCGAAAAAATACACAGTAATGTAAAATACTGTACATAGCCTGCGTTTTTATTCCGTACCTACAATGATCGGTATAGACAAATTACAGCCGCTACCGTGTCTTTAAGGATCATTTCAGGATGTCTTAAAAAATATTTCACTAACTAATTTTATTAATTCATTATTAAATAATAAATAGCATAATCATCATGGGTTGTGTATTGAGTGATTTAACAAATCTGTTTTATTAATCGGTTTGTTGTTGTTGTTTTTTCATCTATTTATGAAACTATGTTGACAATGCAAGAACTGTCTGTATATTAAAGATACGGTATTGGGCTTCCTGGACAGTGCAGTTAACTGTGCCAGTCAATGCTCCATCTGGCGGAATTATACGGCATTGCAACCATCTTTTTAGAAAGCGCATGGGGGCGTTTATGGGGCGGGGCATCGTTAACTGCGTCATCGCGTGGGATCACATTCCATGCACGAAGCCTGCATTAACCCTTCATGGATCTGCCATGGAGCCGTCATGCTCCAGGCGGCTGTTTGACGTGGCTCCCACTGTAGCCTTTATAAGACTATATTTTAAGCGCACTTAAAACATTTTATTTAGTTTTAAAATAAAACAATTTCATCATCACTCAGGATTCGAAGCGGGGCATTGTAGATCACTGGTCGAGCGTTCTAACCGCTACACCAAGCGGCCACTTAGAAACAATGCACCCCAGAGACGTTAATAAGCCACTCGGCTTCTTTGAAAGCAAGTGTACTATACTTCTTTGATAAGTGACGAAGTAAGCCTGTTATAATAATAACTTGGTGTTATTTGATCTTATTGGTTTAGAAAATTATATTTAAATAAAACCCTACACACTTCTTTTCTAATTACACGTGATAAAATCTAAAAGCTCACTGTGTTAATATTCATTGTGCTTAAATTTGATCTTAATAAGATTTGATTTAATTTGAATTCTACATTTGTAATGTAATTATAGTACTGTGATTATGAATTCGGTCAACTACAGTGTTTCACTTGATGTTATCGGCTACTACGTGTATTATTTAATGGGACGCGTCTCATTAGTGAGGCAGAGAATGAAGTAAGGCATGAGGCGTCAGTCTGTAGTTATATAGCGCCACTCAGTGGTAAAAGCCAGCAAATGCACAGCAAATGCACATGCTGTAATGCGGCGGCGACGCTAAATACGACGCTCCGATTTTGTAACCACTGTAATTCAGGACCTTCACTGTAGACAGCGCCTTGTAAGGTAGGACGTATGAGGCAGCGACTTAAGAAGACTCCTAAGAGACAGTTCGAGAAATACACTTAGAAAAGTTATCACTTAACGTAAGATATATCTTAAGAGTCTTCTTAGCGCGCGAATAGTGTGCGTTATCGAGAAACCGGGCCCTGGTTCATTTGTTTGTTTGTTTTACTTTACAGCAGTGATTCTGTTAGTTTGCGCTCACACAAGTGTCATTAGCTATGTTTATTGCTAATTTCAGATTAAACAGTCTAGCGGGACAGAGACGTTGATTTATGACCGCTGTTTATGGAAGTGTAGTCCAGTGTAGTCCATCTCATCATTACACGAGCATGAATTAACGGGCTGTTACGCTGTCACGAGCAACATTAAAATAAAGCGGAGAAGCTTTAATAATTTTGAAGAGAACAGTCTTTCCATTAATGTGTGTTTAATTCAGACGAAAGGAGAAAGTTTTACTGGATAAGATGAGAAGGGGGAGACAGGAGGGGCTGAAAGCAAGAGCCTCCACTTACTCTAGCCTCACACACACACACACACACACACACACACAGCGCCTGCATGCACAAACGGGAAACACTTATCTGTCAGGATTTATTTTTTTACTTTTTTTAAACATAAAGTGCAGGTTAATTTGTTTTTATTTTTACTTTATATTTTGCATTAATTATTTTATGTATTTTCTTTTTTGTGCTGTAGAACGAATAAGTTTCCATTATTTCTTATGGGAAAATTAAATTTGGTTTACGAGTGTTTTGGAATACGAGCCCGCTTCCGGAACGAATTATGCTCGTAATCCAAGGTTCCACTGTATTTTATTATTTAATTACTTATCTTATTATAAATATGATTCTTGTTCTCTATATTCTTGTTGAGTATAGTCCTTCAGAGCAAGCATTGTGTCAGAAGATTCTGCGTAATCTCTTCTCACCTTTCATTCACGATACAGATGTGGCCGTTAAGAATGCACGTGTTTTCCCGCGAGATCCCACAATCCCAAAAAAAACAGCAGAGACAGATTTAATCCCCATAAACATTCACACTTGAAAACAGTATACTAAAACAACTAAACACCTCTGGCCTTGCACCAGAAAATAAAAAAAGTCGGTAATTCTAGTGTTAAAAGAGTTAAGAATTTTTTTTATTTTCTCACACTCAACAAACAAATGAATCAGAGATTCATTTAGGGCATCACAAAAAGAACATTTATCCTATATGAATAAAACAGTATTAGAGACAACTATATGATATGGTAGTATATGCAATGAAAAAGATCAAATGTAAAGCAAACGCAATTATTAATTTAGTGTGTATATTTAACTTCATTCAGCCGTTTAAGTTATATGAAAAACAATGTGCCTACCAGCCTACTATTATTTTCTGATCCCCACAAATAAAAGCTTTGAGATTATATATTTGCCGTATGTTGTGTTTATTTGAATATATTCAGTAAATTTATGAATTACACTCAAAGTATCAAATCCAACTATGAAGTCTGATTTAATTGTTACAATTAAACATTTTATATTTACTTATGTTTATTTTTATATTTATTAAACAGGTTGTTACGACCTCTAGGGGTTAGCCGCAACAGAAAGAGAGAACTAAATGAGCTTACACCAGAGAGATGTTTAATTTGTTTATTTTCAATTTTTCTTTGCACGGGATTTATCTTCAGGGGAAGACCAGGCCAAAACAATAAACAAAACAGACTTTGTTTTAAACCTGAATAACCTGAATTTGAATGAAACAAAACAAAATACAAACTAGCTTACCTGTCTCCCTAAATAATAAACAGAGTGAAAATATATACAAAAGAAATGGCGTCTAACCCCCTACTTCCCTTATGAAAAGAGTTAAATTATTTACAAACTATTTACAAAAAGCTTACATGCAGCCAAATCAGAATCCATATCATAGTCAAAACACGCAAAGGTTCAGATAAACAGGAGAGTCAATCAATATGGAGTTTAACAAAGACAACACAAACTATAACACACAAACTCTCTTTCTCTCTGGCACAACACTCAAAAACAAACGACAAAACATACGACAGTCAATCAGAATTTCGAAAATACAAGCACACGACAGGTCAAAATCAACGAGGCTCAAAAATGGGCCCAGGCTGAGTTTTTGGGGTGGTCCTTATATCAGGATATGATGTAGAGTAGGACCAATCCGGAGCTTCAGCTGATTAACAGGCCACACCCACCTAAAACAGACAAGTCCAACACAGGAGCAGACAGAGAAATCTGACAGATGAATACAAAATACAAATCACCAAGCACATCAGAATCATAACACAGGTCTACAGTGTATTCCATCATTAACACGACTTTGATAACGTGCCATAACGTGCTTCCATACACCGCTGGTTTATAAAGACTGCTGGCTCGGCCAGAAATGCAAAATAGACAAATACATGTACAGTACTGTATATAGGCTACCCGTGTTGTTTTCGCGTGGAGAGATTGTGTGTGTATGCACGGAGAGTTTGTGTTGATAAGTGTATGTGGATAAGTTGATAAGTGTATGTTGTCAAGGTATTTGTGGACATATAATTAGGGGAAAAAATGTAAATTAAGGATGTCTTGAAACATAATGCAGTAACTCTATTTATTTGAACACGGTAAAGGTGTTAATGTTTCGTACATCCCATGGGTGAACACGATGGTTTGAGAATTAAATTACAAACGAATATATTTATATATATATATATAATGTGTGTGTGTGTGTGTATGTGTGTGTGTGTGTCTATTTATGTTTATGTTTTGCTGGTGAAACCTCTCAATTCTGTGAATTCCCCCATCAGCGAAACCAGTTTAAAAACTTCACACCAATGAGAGGTGAGAAGGGGGATTACAGTAACGGTTTCTGTGGGTCATCACCTCGGAGCGCGCTGTCACGTTGTATTCAGCGAATAGACTAAAACAAAATCATGTTTGCTTCAGCATTGGAAACAATATTGTATTAGGCCAATTTTATTAAAGATTAAAATAATAGTGGGCTGGTAGGAACGTTATTTTTCATATAACTTAAACGGCTGAATGAAGTTAAATATACACAATGAATTAATAATTGCGTTTGCTTTACATTTGAGCACTCATGTGTAAATAGCTTTTCCATTGCATATACTACCATATCATATAGTTGTGTCTAATACTGTTTTATTCATATAGGATAAATTTTCTTAAATGAGTCTCTGATTCAGTTGTTTGTTGAGTGTGAGAAAACAAAAAAAATTCTTAACTCTTTTAACACTAGAATTACCGACTTTTTTATTTTCTGGTGCAAGGCCAGAGGTGTTAGTCTTCAGGTCTTCAGCTTGATTCTCTTCAATCTATTGTTGTGCAAACCACCCATTACCTGTAAAGCCTGGCATATTTGCATTTGTTTACTCAGAGTAGCTCAGATCCAAGGCAGATCCAAACCTCTGTGTGTGACATGGAAACTTTCAGAAATGCCTGCAGTATCTATACAAAATATCCCACACATGCACTGACCTGCAAATATTAAAGATACACATTCACAATATACAGATGTCGCCTTTAAGACTGCACGTGCTTTCCCGCGGGATGCCGCAATTTAGCGCGCGGCGTGCCGCGACTTGCCGGAGGCAACATTCGGGAATTTTAAATAAATGTGTTGCGCTTCACTGAATATCCGCCAGATGGCGCATGGAAGGACTTTATCTAAAAGCCGGACCAAGTACAACAATGAATGTAAGGACGCAGATGAACAGTGCTGAAGCGAACATGAATTTTATTTTGTTTTATAATAGATCTTTCATGATGAATGAGTGTATATGTGCTTCACATTATCAAACACAGGCAAAGGAGACAGAAATTATTGAGGGATCCTCTGAAAAAAGTAAACCTAGCTATCGTTCGTTTAATGTGTTTTTTTTTCCTCATTCCATTAGTAAAAAAAATAATTTGCTCTTTTTAACTAAAGTGTCTAATTTATGCTTATGGGTGAATCTTTTTTTTTTTTTTTTACTTTAGTATAATTCTGTTTACAGCAGTGAAATATTTCATTTTGATCAAGGTACTCTTATTAGGTTGAGTGTGATTTGCGCATGCGCAGTCTTTAGACCATAGTTTTGCCAGTATAATTTTATTTCCGCCTCAAACCGGAGCATGACGTTGAAACAAGTAAGGAAGGATATCAGAACCTGTATTTCAGTTACTGTTAGTTAAAGCCCCTGATTAAACTTAAATCTAATCCATTCACAAAGGACATTTCTGCTTCAAACCGTGTCACATGACCTCATGACGCAGCATTATCACGGACTGAGTCACCTTCTGCTGCGGGCGGAGATTCTCAAAGAAAACTCCTTTAAACCAGGTAAGAAAGCAAACTCGTGTCATTTCTATGTTAAATGTATCTCTTATATGAGCAAATTCATGATTTATGTCAGGAACAACTACTTTGTAGATTGAGTTTTGTGTCCGTCTTTGCTACTGTAGCTAAAACCAGCTATATTACCTGCATTAGCATTAGCTAACTAACGTGGTGATTTTCAAAAACACCGGAGTTTCTACAGTAAGTCAGCGGCGCCAAAGAAAATAATTATATTTAAGTACCGTTGGTTAACGATGTAAAAATTAATAGGAAAGTGACGTAAACATAGAACAAGCTAATTTGGAGTGAGTGCTGTTTGTAGTGTACTGCTTTCTATACTTTATACACACTGTAATTAAGATTTGCTAACATAAGAACTTGAGCCAGTCCAATCTTTGTTTTTACCTTTTTTTTTTTTTTTAAGATCAGTAATGAGTTTCTGAGAATTATATCTGCTCCACTTCAAGCAAGATTACTGGTTTCCTTGGACAAGCAACACTTCAAACTAATGGAGATCATCAGAAACTAGGGAGGAACCCGTCAGAGAGAAGACCAGAGACATAATCTTCATCTTCAAGTTCTTGATCTGGTATGTACTCGCTCAAAAGCAGAAATTAGCTTGGTGTCAAATGTAATCTTGTGAATGGAAGCCACAGGACCTGAGCAAGGCATCCACATCAAGTTGGCTGTGATGCACTAAATTAAAACATAACTAGCAGAATAAAACTTTAGTTTAACTTGTTCACAGGTTAGTGTATGCTGTCTGAATACAGGTTTCAATGTCTGCCATGTTCATTTTTTCACGCTTTACAAGCCTAACATAACCAACAATACTATGTTTGTTTTTATGTCCCTAGAGCCTGGAGGTGATTACCTCCTGAAATTAATACTTAAAATAATAAACTTTATCATTAATACATAATGTGTGTATATGTATGTCAGTTATTTTGGCCTATTTATTGAGCTAATTACATTTATCATGCTGCACCATAATCCTAGGTTTTTTTTTCACTCATAGGGAGCATTAAGTGATTTTACATGCATACATCAGACACTGTTTTGCCAAATAGAGCAATTGTCTAACAAATGTCCTTTCTTTTATTAGGTTGTTCAGGAAGATGAAGCTCAGGCAGAACTTGTGAGGTGCACAATGGCCCTGTTTGTCCTCAGGTAGGAAGAGGACTGTCTTCAGCCTCCACAGGAAATCGGGATTGTGACTTATTGAGTTTCCATCAGTCGCACATGAATGTTCCATGTTTTACCTCTGCTGATTTTGTTTCAGGAACATTTTCTAATTTTCTTTTCAGTCCAATTAATAAATGTATGTTGCAAAGTTGAGTGTTACTATTTGTAATTTTATTCATTCATTCATTTTCTATACCGCTTAATCCTGTGTTCAGGGTCGCGGGGGACCTGGAGCCTATCCCAGGAGACTTCGGGCACTAGGCGGGGTACACCCTGGACAGGGTGCCAATCCATCGCAGGGCACACATACATTTATGGAGTAATTTATTTTAGTCGCAGAGTATTTAGTTTGGTTCTTCTTCAGCAGGTTTGACAAGGACAAAATGTACCCATTGCAAAATTAAATTTGTGGATAAATGCAGACATCTTTTTTTTTTCCTCTCAATTTCAAATTCAGTTAACAGTGTTGAATGACTGTTGGTGTTTATACATTTTGAAAAAAAAAATCTTATTGTTAACATTTTGGATGAAAATATGTTCATTCCACAATAAATGTTTATATATAGAAATGGGTTTTGAGTGTAAATCAATATGTAATTAAGTTTTTTATGCTTTTATATTTAAATTATGAATGCCTTAAATCTTTTTGATGCAACTTAAAAAAAGGTAATTTGCTCAACCATTCAAAAGTGGTTTATATCAAGTTTATAATTTCAGGTTAGATTTAGTAGAATATTTACATTAAGTAATATAGCCAACTCATTTATTTCTGGAATTGATGCACGGGCTTCATCTTAGGCCTTTTTTTTCTTTCGGTTCTTTCGTTTCTCAGCGCCGGACTGTTGATGTCTCTTTCCAGGACCAGGCATATCGTTCAATTATTATAATTCTTTTGGCCAAATACTGTAGGCAGCCGTAACAGAGGTGAGGGCGCGCGCGTCATCATGTCTGCTTAGCCGACTCTGCGTTCACCGTAAACTTCAATATAGACGTTTATATTTTTGTTTATTTGTATATGTATGTTATTAATATACATTTTTTAGAGATTGTGTGTGTGTGCATGGAGAGTTTGTGTGGATAAGTTTATGTGGATAAGTTTGATAAGTGTATGTTGTCAAAGTATTTGTGGACATATAATTAGGGAATTTTTTTTTTAATTAAGGATGTCTTGAAACATAATGCAGTAACTCTACAGTATTTATTTGAACACAGTAAAGGTGTTAATGTTTCGTACATTCCTTAATTTGTCCTTTCGGTTTGTGTTTTATGCTTCACTGTTTTCAATATACTGTACATACTGTAAAACGTATGGACAACAATGTTCCGGAAGCATTATTAAATATTCAATAAGGCACACACACACAATTTAGTTGCAATAAAGTTTTATTAAATTTATAATAAAGCAGGCAGTACTGTATATGGCAAATGGTCACTCAAAATCTTTACAAAAGTAAGAGTATTCATTAATTTTTTTTTTTTTTAGAAAAGAGGAAAACTCAATCTTTTCTTTCTAAGAAGTTCGTTAATTATGTCTCTTATTTGCTTGTTGTTGTGGGCTGTGGGGTGGAATTTCCTCGCAACAGCATCGGAAAGTGCTTGAAGCAGAATTACCCCATCAGCGAAACCGGTTTTATAACTTCACACCAAGGATACAGTAGGTGAGAAGGGGGATTACAGTAACGGTTTCTGTGGGTCTTCACCAAGAGGTGATGTGGGTCGCGTTGTATTCAGCGAATAAACTAAAACAAAATCATGTTTGCTTCAGCATTGGAAACAGTATTGTATTAGGCCAACTTTATTTAAGATTAAAATAATAGTATATAATATATAATTATATATATAATAGTTTATAATATATAAAACAATGTAAAATAAAATAATATAAAATAAATAAATATATAACATAAATGCTTAATGATAGCAATAAAATCAGACTTAATAGTTTATAGTTGATACTTTTATTTTTATTTACTGTATAGACATCTTAAGGCGGCGCGGTGGTGTAGTGGTTAGCACTGTCGCCTTGCACCTCCAGGGTCTGGGTTCGATTCCCCGGCCAGGATCGATTCCCGTCTCTGTGTGCATGGAGTTTGCATGTTCTCCCCGTGCTTGGTGGGTTTCCTCCGGGTACTCCGGTTTCCTCCCACAGTCCAAAGATATGCAGGTTAGGCTAATTGGCGTTCCTAAATTGCCCGTAGTGTATGATTGGGTGTGTGAGTGTGTGTATGTGTGTGCCCTGCGATGGATTGGCACCCTGTGCAGGATGTACCCCGCCTAGTGCCCGAAGTCTCCTGGGATAGGCTCCAGGTCCCCCGCGACCCTGAACACAGGATTAAGCGGTATAGAAAATGAATGAATGAATGAATGAATATAGACATCTTATTATGCTTTATCTGTTATTAATCTCTTCTTCTTCTTCTTTGTCTTTCGGCTGTTCCCTTTCAGGGGTCGCCACAGCGAATCATCTGCCTCCATCTAACCCTATCCTCTGCATCCTCTTCTCTCACACCAACTAACTTCTCTCTCACTGCATCCATAAATCTCCTCTTTGGTCTTCCTCTGTTATTAATCTCTCTATTCTCTAATTATGACTTGAATAAATCGGCTCACATCGGAGCGCGCACGGAGTGAGTACTGTAGTCTATATATTTGTGTTTGTTGTTTTCCTGGGGGGGGGGGGGGGGGGGCGTTTTTATGTCTGCATTTTATCTATAAATCGTGTGTGTGTGTGTGTACGGAGAGTTTATGTGTGTGCACATGGAGAGTTTATGAGTGTGCCCCTTTGATGTGCTGGGTATGGCGGGGCGTCGACGGCTGATCAGTGTAAAGTAGCGTACTTTACACACACTGATCAGCAGTTGACGCCCCGCCGGACCCAGCAGATCAAAGGGGCAGTTATCGGCTATGACACGTTGAAGGAGAACTTAATAGTGTAAATGTCTGCAACAATCACTGACCATTAAAATTATTTATTTTTTTTGTAATTAAACACGAAAATAAAATATTAATTATATTTCCATATATATGTATATATATATATATATATACACACACACACAAGGGCGTAGGTTTGCTACCTATGACTCCAACTAATACCCCATCCCCCAATCCCCTTTTCCACCCACCAACCTCCCACCCCAACTATGACCACTGAATACATGTTTTTCTTAATATGGTGCGAAATCACTTTACATTAATACTAGCAATGCTTCGATTGATATTAATCCACTCGAAATGCAATTCATTAAGTTAAATTAAGGAATAGTGTAAAGTTAAAGGAATGTTTCATAACTGACAAAAAGATAGTCTTTAATAAAATAAAAACTATTCTTTATTGAGCCCTAGTGCAAATGAAACATCTCACTCATCTGTATATATATATATAAAAGTAGATTACATCTAAACATGAACTACTACTGTAGGTACAGTACCACACAACAGCTCAATGCCTATTGCTCCTATATGAAGGAGACAAAAACATGCCTTCGCCTCTCGTTAACAGAAATAAACTGCTGGCATATTTGTTTGACATCAATATTGTCCAGGCTGTTCTTTTTTTCTTCTGATAAACACTAAAGATGATATTTTGTAGAATGCTGAAAACCTGTAATCATTGATTTACATAGTATTTGTTTTTCCTGCTACGGAAGTCAATGTTTTCAGCTTTTTTCCCCAATATCTTATTTTGTATTCAACAAAATAAAGAAAATCATTAAAGTTTGGAACCACTTAAGGAGTAAATAGTGAGTAAAGTTTTTTTGGGGGTGAACAATGGCTTTGACCCTAACTCTTCCCCTCTGACTGCACTAGGACCGGACAGCATTGCCACCTGATGAAATAGCGTGACAAAAAAGTGAAATGTCAGTTCAAAACTTTTGCCAAAAACACTAATGAATCACTTACATCCTCAGCCTATCACTCCTCATAATGCTAAATATTAGTATAATCAACATGTATAATACACGCACACATATTATATGTTATATATATAATCAACATTCAGATTGACCTCCTGTGAACTCGCCTCTTCACCTGAACTACAACATGGCTGATCTGCTTCTGTCCCCTAATTGAAAAACATTGAGGGATTCCTTATGAGCATGGACAGAGAATGCCTCAGCCTATTATTGGTAACAATGTTAAATCTCAGGACAACTACAGTGGCTTGCAAAAGTATTCGCCCCCCCAAGAAAAACTTTTCCACATTTTGTCACATTACAGCCACAAACATGAATCAATTTTATTGGAATTCCACGTGAAAGACCAATACAAAGTGGTGTACACGCGAGAAGTGGAACGAAAATCATACATGATTTAAAACATTTTTTTTACAAATAAATAACTGAAAAGTGGTGTGTGTGTAATTATTCAGCCCCCTTTGGTCTGAGTGCAGTCAGTTGCCCATAGACATTGCCTGATGAGTGCTAATGACTAGAGAGCACCTGTGTGTAATCTACACTCTCTCCATCGCTGTCTGATATACAGCACAGGTGTTTAGGTTCTGTTACCTGACAAAACAGGACAAACACATGGCATTTAAACAGCAATCATTTTATTTCACTTTTTCTCGAAACCTCGAATCAAATCATTAATGTTCGCCAAGTAAGTGAATGCATTTTAAAAACTATTTTTCTGAAGTGGATTGTCTATTGGTGTCAACAAAATTCTAGCCATATGGCAATATTAGTATATTAGCTTATCAATTTCTTTCACAATACTGATTTCTGACAAACAGTCATTAGATTAGGAGACTGACAGGGATCATATTTATACTTTTACATTTAGCTGTTTAATCTGCTGTTAGTTTTAAGTCCGTATTCACAGACTATAACCTGGCCTGCTGTAATGAATGTGAGTCCACTGCATTTGGCGCTGCTTGTGTCTGAACGCAGCCAATAGTCTATCACATGATGGCAGGGAAAGGCACAGCCAATCAAAATGTTCATATTTGTTTTGGGGGCGGGAGGACTCAAGGAGAGAACGTGATTTATCCCTTTCTGCGTGTCTAGGTTAATGTTGACAGAACGATTAAAAAAAAAAGTGGATTAAATTATTGGTGGGGACATTTCAATGGTCAGAGGATATTGGTGGGGACACATCCCATCCGTCCACCCTAAATCTACGCCCCTGTATATATATAATTTAAAACTATTTATTCATTTGTCTTTTATTTACTTACTTACTAGCGAATGCTTTTTTAGGGCTCTAAAAACTACGGCAGTATGAGTGACAATGGAATAGGACGTTTGAGTTGCACCGGTCTCTCACACACACACACACACACACACACAATAAATAAATATATATATAAAATTAAATTCTTAAAACATCGTGTTCACCCATGCACTGAAAAAAAGAACTTATAAGATTTACTTGATGAAATCCTCATAACAATTTGGACACATAGATTTTAAGTAAATTTTATTGCTCCAATATTAAGGCTGAATCCCATTTCTACCCCTTCCCCCTAACCTTCCATTTGGCGCGTTCACGTGCAGGGGTAGTGGTGTCTCATTTCTCTTTTGGTTGGACGTGTAGGGGGAGGGGGGAAGGGCCAGATAGCCCTCCAAACGAAGATTTTTCAGGACCTCACTTCAAACGAAGGGCTAAGCGAAGTTTTCAACATGGCTGCTCACTCGAGCAAGCAGACCCATAAATGTTAAGTCTTTTTTGCCATTTTTGCCATTAATAAAGATTTTTATGACAAGTTGAAATTTAACTTGTAACTTATTAATAAAATTCGGA
Organism: Channallabes apus; assembly: GCA_030522415.1. Classification (NCBI taxonomy): domain Eukaryota; kingdom Metazoa; phylum Chordata; class Actinopteri; order Siluriformes; family Clariidae; genus Channallabes; species Channallabes apus. Next base: position 36,124,749 of record CM060119.1, on the reverse strand, counting down.
TTCAGACAAAAACGTTTATTGCTAGTGCTCTTTTACCATTTAATGCTTTAACACACACGACTCAGTTTGTTCAGAAATGGCATCTAACTGGCGAGCCTTTGTCTGAACACGCCGTTTTCACGAGGTGTGGGGGGTAAGAAATACACATCTCGGTTTATTAATCCACGCTCGGTTCGTTATTATTTTATTTATTTATTTATTTACCACAGGACCCATGGGGGCTCCGTAGGTTCAGGTTTTTACACGAAAACGGTGTTTTGTGAATCTCCACACTATTAAAAACTGAAATATTGCTAATTGTACGTCCTGAGATTAAGATGAACATTAATTGGGAGTCATGAAAGCGAGAATCACATCCAAAAAAGAAAGCTAAACTTACCTCGAACACGACAAACTCCAGCTCCAGCCACGCCGTGTTGTAACCTCCGTGATGATTCCCAACCGACTGATACACAGCGCGGGCACAGCGTCTCCAAACACGCATGCGCAGTTTAATTTGCACACATTTTCGGCTTCAGTAGACACACAATACTTCAGACTGAAACACGACTGCCCCCTACAGGTAATGAAGGGCATGTTCACAGCTTCCCGCACGCAGCCGCGCAAAGCCGCGGCAAGTCACGGGATCCCTTTTCTCGAAACGCGCGTTTTTAATGGCGACATCTGTATGGAAACACAAGTGTGTTATAAAAAACTGAATGAAAAGTTGCTAATACAATGACATGAATACAACGAAAAGTTGATAACATTTCAGTCTCCCATGTATGTTTGTACACAAATGTCATAAGCTGAGTGAAGTTATGGTCCATGCTTTTTGACATGTTCGTACACATACAGAATAAAATGATGTCATTTCATTTTCATTGGCCATCACTAAATTATAACACCAATAGTTAGTTTTGTTTTTGTGTGCTCTCTCCAGCTTTGCATGTTCTCTCCTCTGCCTGTTCATGTAAAAATACCAAAAATAAATAAAGAAATTCCAGGCTTCCAGGCAGTCCTGTGAACACATTCCAGAAAAGTCCCTTTCCATCCACAACACCTTGAAGGATGATGGCGTGCCAGCCTTTATGGTTGAAATAGTCACAGTGATATTCCTCTGGTGCTATAATGGGGATGTGTGATCCATCAATAGCACCAATACAGTGTGGGAGCCCCCACCTGATCTCAATGTAGGCAGCCATTTCTTTAAACTTTTCCTGATCCGGATAACGAATTAGCTCTGGTACCAACAGGGTTTCTGCTGCTGCACAGAACTCCTGAACACACCAACACACAGTCGTTATGCTTACACCAAAAAGATGTCCAACACTTCTGTACTCAGCACCGGTTGCAAGCTTCCACAGTGCGATGGCTATTCTTTTCTTTAAAGGTACACACATGCGGAAGTTTGTGTCCCGTCTCTCCATCGCTGGACGCAGTTTGTTGCATAGGTGGATGAATGTTTCTTCGGACATTCTAAAGTTCTCCAGCCACTGAGTGTTTGTAAAACCGGGAACAATCACATCCCACCACACTGAAGCACGGTTAAATGTCCAAACAGATGGTCTGTTGCGGCGACTTTTTTGCAAAATGTGGTAGATCTGTAATATACAGAATCAGCGTTTTAATGTTACACTGGCAGTTAAGTTCATTTTATGCTTTGCAACAGTGATACAAGTTAGCTAGTGATGTGATTTGTTGAATGCTTACCCTTGCGCGTCGGCGAGCTGAAGTGTTGTCGTCGTCTGCGTGTTGTTGTAAAAGTTACAAAACTCTCTTGTTTTTTTTAGCTGTGTTTTCTTTGGCTGCCATCAGCCTCTTTTGAAACAAACTCCTTCGTCTCGCTGTTAAAAACATCCACATGCCGAGAATGAAGAACACCATGCCGTCGATATGCTCCATTGTTGTGCGTTTGTTTGTTACGCGTTTACGAATCCCGCCCACTCTAAAGCGTTACTAAACAGCAGTGGAAGCGCAAACTGCGCCAAACCGAAGTGAGTTGAACTGAACCGTGTCGTGCCGTTCTATGCAGTGGAAAAGCCCCATAACATCTTTCAGCTGAGCCTCGTTTCACTGAAAAATAATAAGACCACGACACCTCTCTCTGTCTCTCTCTCACACACACACACACACACACACACACAGACACACAGCAGACCGAGTCATTAGCACGTCCCTCCCCCAAATTTAAAGAATACAAGCTGGTAGCGTGCGAGTTTGCTGTTTTTTCTATAGTATACTGAACATTTTATTTTGATTCATTTTAATTTTGCTATAATTAAAATAAAACAATTTTAAAACATCATCACTCGGGGATTGAACCCGGATCTCCCACATGAAAGGGCGCAGACTTACCCACTGCACCACTCCGAAGCCATACATGCCACTGGACTCCTCACAGTTAAATACAATGACGGGGTGAGCGTGGGGGAGAGAGGCTTTTTTTTTATTGAGACAATCCAAAAGAATACAGAACATGTTAAACACATTCAAGAATAATAACTGCAGCAATAATAACAATAACACAAAAAAAACTAAAAAGTTCCTGACTCTCTATGGACTTCCAGTAACTACTAGAGAGTTTAATTCATTAATGAGAGCTATTCGCCCCGGTTTAATTATGCTCATTAAGAGCCTATGGTACTTATGAGCTCAGACAATCTAAATTAATGTTAGATGGTATTGATATAACTGTCGATCAGTGATAAGCCGGTAATTTTATACTGTGTGTACTGTAGAACGGGTACATCTGTAGGAATAAATTATTTAAATGTTTGTATCAGGAGCTATTGATCAGTGATTTATGTAAACGACTCTTGTTACTCTGTTATTTTTCAGGTGTAAGTAAATGCTCATTGCAGCATCTATTTTTATTTAAACCATTAAACTATTTTCTATTTAAACAATTAAGCTTTTAATTTTACTCCTTTAACCATAACCTTTCTACTCATGCCCTTTATGGTTTTCAAAGACTAGAAAATTTATTATATCCCCTGTTTTAACCACTACAGGGACATCACAGCCAGCGTTAGTTTTCATAAAAACCATAAAATTCAAACATTGTCAGGATGTGCTACTGCGTCAGCACATGTCAATGCCATCATCAGCACTCGTGTTTTTGCATTATTATAAATAATGAATGTTTGGGATGTTATGATCATTATAATTTTCTTTAATAATGATTCGTTCTATTTTTTTATTCTGATATGCTCAATTTGTTTTTAGTTATTTATATATTTAAATTGGGATGCCTTCTACTGTTACAAATTTAACTCTTGTCAAAATAATAAAAATGTGTGTGAGAGAGAGGGGTGTTGCAGTCGTGAAACAAAGGCTCAGCTTTCAGCTCATTCTGTTTCTCTGAATGTATAGGTGAGAACAGCAGATTCATACCTGGGGAGGGTGAATAATTTGCATTTGAGTGTTGTCTGGCATTGATCAACCAGAGCCAAGTGAAAAGAAGCACAATCAACCTGAACAGGTAAGCTGGAATAAAATCAGAAGTAGCATTAAAATAAGTAACTAGTTTACTAGTGTGAGCTAATGCTACTACTGATTTTATTTCAGCTTATATGGGAGAAATTTTTATTTGATTTGATTTTACTTACTTTTGGGGGGTTAGAAGATACCTTATCAGTATATAATCGTATTATATAAATATTTAAATATAAACAGTATTTAATCTCATTGTACATGTGTATAGTGACAATAAAGGCATTCATTCATTCATATAATCGTGGATGTGTGTGGGACATAGGCTTCTTTGTGTGCATTGCATATAGGAAACCCAAGCTTTACATTGGGGGGGGGGGGCTAAAGACGGCCCTTTAATGAAACCCAGATGTTGGAGAGAGGAGGGGCAGGCACTGCATATGTACTGTAATGCACATCGAGATAATTCAGTTGCTCCACGGACACAGCTCCAGCCTTGTTGTTTGATAATAAAGGTCGTAATCTTCTGTAAGCAAAGCCCGACTCTGAGTATTTTTCCACAACATAATGGCGCTGCGAGCAGGGTGGAAAAAGGGCAAAGGTGACTGACCGACGTGGGCTTCCTTGGTCGGCAACACAAACAGGTGGCCACTTACAAAGGTAAGCAACTTTTGCTTATATACTTAGGTTGTGTTGTTGGCTGAGGATCACCCATGATGGTAAGGACACCTAATAAAGGCCTCTCCAACTCAAGTAATTTGAAATGGGCTTTGTTTCCAAAAGAGAATGCATGCATCAGATTACTAACAGTTGTACTGATAGTGAATTGAGAAGATAAGCATTGCATTGGTCTGGGTGTTGTCAAGTGGGCATTGATTGATGGCAACAGTAACAGACGGTATGAGGAAGTGCATTTGGGTGTCTATTTGTTTTGTCAAGTGGGCTTTTAGAGATGGCAGGACAGGAAAAAGGTAGATAATCTCGATATTAATTTGTACTCATTGTCAAGTGGGCCTTGATTGGATGGCATGAGTAATGCAGCAAGTTAATAAGGAATTGCGCTTAATTAGTTATATTGCTTGTGTAAGGTTACCCAGCAATTAATTAAAAATACCTTTTTGTATGAGGAACATACTGTTGTATGTCATAAGCATTTTGTAGCCACCGTAAATGTTATATGGTATGAGGTTTGGTGGTAATTAATTAATACCCTTCGTATGAGGAATGTACACTTGTACATCATAAGAAATCACCCCTTATGTTTAATTAGTATGAGTTACAGGAGAAATTAATATACCCGTCGTATGAGGAATGTAAAATTGTACATCATAAGAAATCACCCCTTATGTTTTATTGATATGAGTGACAGGGGTAATGAATATCCTTCGTATGAGGAGCACGATTTGTGCCATTAAGTTGAATGCAATTGCAATTGTTTGTGTATAATTGATGTTGTGACTATCTGTTTCTGTCTGAGTGTATGAGAGCTCTATGTTCGCCTAGTGTGTGAGAGAGAGAGAAAGAGAGAGAGAGAGAGAGAGAGAGAATGGTTGAATGAGAACCATAAGCTCTGTGTTCTGTGAACAGGGCTGGACCTCCCGAGGAAATTGTGTGTGCAACCCTCAGAGGGGGGGCAGCTTGCTGCCAGACCAGAGAAGTGTGTGTGTGAATGAGCCCTATTTAAGTAATAGCTAGCCTAATAATTAAATAGATAAATATTAATCAATAAAGGGACACGTGTGAGTGGAAAAATGAGCCCTTTTAGCAGGGGGACAAGTATGAAAAGAATAAGCCCAATTTTCTAGGAAAAGAGGGATAAAGTCTGAATGCATAGGCCTATGAATGAATAAATAAATAAATAAATAAATAGTGTGGAGTGGTGAATGTGTATGAACCCCATATTAATATTGTGGCATTACACACTTATTGATGAAAGTGTTCACGGTGCATAAAAGTACTATGCTTTTTGGCAAGTGTTAATTTGAAAATAGTGAAGTGGTGTAGATTAAGGAGTGATTATCATTGATGAGCCTTGGTAAGTGGAGGTGGATACGTCTGTGATTCTAAAAGAGAGTAGATTGTTATAAGTAAGTGCATAGGCATAAAAAAAAAATAATAATAATAATAATAAATAAATAAATAAATATCTAAGTGGTGACATAGGCTAAAGCATAATGGCAGCCTCTCCGGTGGAGACTTTAGTGCCGAAGCATCCTTTGTGTGAAGATCTCATCACTAAGATCTCCAATAAGTAGCAAAAAGAGGACTAAAGATATGATTACAAGATGGCCAAAGGAGGGTACATTTGATTTAGCACTGTGTTCTGAGATGGACACCTTGATAAAAAATTATAAAGTGGCGGCAAGAGAGAGAAAGCATGTCCAGTGAAGTTGAAAAGACAGCAGGAAAGAGTGGTCCTAGCTTTGTTTAAGAAAGTATAAGTAAAGTTGGTAAGAAAGAAAAAGGAAGTGATGGAAAAAGTTAAGAAAGTCAGGAAGTGAGGCCAAAGTAGCGAGAGAGAAGTTATTTACACCTCCCCCATACAGTAGGTAAAGGAAGACAGTCGAATTCCTAAGCGTAAGGGAATGGGGGAAGTTTCTGGTGAAACGGAGAAGGAATGTTATGCAGAAGAGTTATAAGAAAGTGGGGGTAGATTTACAGAGAGCGGGTGCAGACATGTGGAGAGAGGTCAGACAGAAGCACTAAAACACCAGTAAAAAGCAGATAGCTACACCATTAAAGACTGGACATAGATCTTTGTACAGTAGAGAGGATGGGGGTGAAGAGGATTTGTTATTTAATATGGGCAGTTCCACAATTCCCAATTTTAATTAAAAGGTGGGGCATGGGCAACTCAAGGTCTTGAGGGTGTTGTCGACCGCCTCCCCAGCATTCAACGAGGGTGCAGGGACATGGTCTTAAACGAGCATAAGACTTTGTGGAGAGGAAAAACCGTGCTTCTGACTCGAGTGAGGCTGTAAATACATACCACATGGATGGACTGTCTTTGAGGCTTTGAGGCTGTTGTATGGCAAGTCTTGCATGCAGAGTGTTGACCCAAGGACATTAAAGGGTGACCTGGAGGCAGTTACAGCTTGAAAACCTTACAGAGCGAACCAAGGAAAAAAGCTCAAGCTACTCTGATTACCAGAAAAAACAGAGAGGGCCACAAGCAATCCTTCATCAAAAATCCAGCCAGCTTCAGTCAGTGATGACATCACCAGCAGCATTTTCTCCAAACTCAAGCCAGATGCCTGCGTCTGTCATCAACGTTTTCACTTCAAGGCCAGGGAAGAGAGAGTGGATGGATTAAATTGCCTCGTATAGCCATTGGCCGGCCCCGAGGGATGGGGGGGGGGGGGACAACATCCCAGGTCCGATAAGTCATGCCTCTCACATCTGGAAAAGTTTGCCAGAACTGTAGGATTCTCGGGAAGAAAAAAAGTAGTTACTACAACCTAACAATAAAAGTGTGACTATACCTGTATTAGTCTCAAGTCATACACAAGTTAATTTACTAGGAAGAGAATCATTAGGTGAATTAGGACTGCAAATATGGTGTTCTCCAGAAGGTGTGTATGTTGAACATAAATTCCTGAAGCACAATTACCCTGTCAGACTTTCACTGTACAATGATGTATGACCCATCACAACACATCATCATAGGCCGGAAAGGAGCAGCTATCAGTGTAGAGGAGTGTGATTTTGTAAAAAAGGTTGTTCAATGTAATTGATTCTGTTCTTTAGGTGACATTGTATGTACTGTAGGATAGAATTGCAGCTCATAGGACTTATGACCAATAGTGAGGAAAGCTGAAGAAGTCCGGTGGGACTCAACCATAAACCTGTTGATTTTCAATCTGAATTATGGTCTAAACATGATACAGATGTAGGCCTACTTAAATCAGCCAGCCAACTACAAGTACAACGTAAACCAGATGTAGAACCGCCCAGAGTAAGACAATATGCTTTACGACCTGAGGCAAAGCGGGTATATAGAACACTATTGAAGGCCTTGTAAAAGCATCTGTGCTAAAACAGACCAGTTGTTGCAATACTCCTATTTTTCCCAGTGATTAAGCCAGGTACAAATAAATGGCATCATGTGCATGATTTACATGCAGTTAATAGTATAACAGGAAAGTATCCAGCAGAAGTTCCAAATCCACACACACTGCTGACTAATGTCCCTCCCTAAGCCAAATATTTTATTGCAATTGACCTTTGTTCAAGCCTTCTTCAGTGTTCAAATGGCAGAAAAGAGTAACTACTGCATTTATTTGCATTTACAAGTGCAAGTTGACAAAATAGATACCAAAAATGCCACGGTGGTTCAAACATTCACTGTATATATTCAATCAGAGGTGGAAGCTGATTTAGGAGGTTAAAGGATAGAAGATAGCCTTGGTCAGCATATGGGTGACGATTTAATATGATTATCATCATTAGAAACATGCCAGAATGATTCCATTAAGGTACACCTTAAGCTAGTAAGGAGGTCATAAAGTGTCATAAACTAAACTACAATACTGTAAGCCTGAAGTTAAATTGTTAAGGTGACTAATTTCACATGATACGACAGCCGTAGTACCTACCTAATTAGAAGGCATAAGTAATGCACCAGTGTCACAGCCTGATAAACAGTGATGGCTTTCTAGGGTTAACAGGTCTTATGCTGACTGGAGTAAGGAATATGCAGGAAAAAACAGCTCCGCTATGGGAGATAATAATGAGAAAAGAAGAACTGCAAGATCTAAGTGCTCCCTTAAAATAGAACACAGATATACTGTTAGCATTTGAATCCATCAAAAAGAAATGCAGACTGCACCTACTTTAGGTATACAGTACCTGATTATAGCAATCCATTCTATCGGTATGTAGTGAACCAAGCTGATGGATCTACCTCAGCTATACTGATGCAGGAAATTTGCAGTGATAGGAAAAACGAGTCCCTAGCTTACTACAGCACTAAGCTAGATAATATAACTCAAGGTTATCCAACATGCTACCAACAGGGTTTTATAGTTGTACATTATACATATAGAACAGCATCTTCATTGACAACAGGTTACCGATAGATTGTATAAATTGATAAGACAAGGGGAAGGTGTTCTAACCCAAGCTCGCCTCCAAGCATATTCTTCACTGCTCACATATCCCGACATTAATATAAAGCGATGTGACACAGTTAATCCAGCTAACTTAATCACTTAAACCTATAAAGGAGTGACTCATAGTTTTGTGGCGAACTCATTGGCATTTACTCGGTTATGACCTGATCTTGAATCTAAGCCTATAGCTGAAGCGGAAGTGACTTATTTTGTTGATGGAGCTAGTTTAGAGACCAGGTAGAAAGTCACACAGGGTATTCAGTAGTGATGAAGGATGGAGAAGATTTTAAACCTATCCTATCTCAGCATTGTACACAACCGTGTTCAGCTCAGTTAGCTGAGTTGAAATCGCTCACCGCTGCTTGTCAATTAGCCAAAGGACTAGTGGCAAATATTTTTACAGATTCAGCCTATTCCATGGTGGATGTCATCTGGTTGGAACCGTATGGAAGCAAAGGTTTAAAAAGCATGAAGGAACTCCCATTCAAAGTGCTGAACGGATAAGTAAACTAATGTCTGCTCTGATGCTACCAAGATGATTGGCTTTCATTAAACGTCAGACCCGTAAAAAAGGGAAATGACTGTGTTGCTAAAGGTAACAACATGGCAGATTTAGAAATGAAGTGTCAAAGTCAAAGTCAATCAAAGTGTCAACTAGCTGTGCAAGCGCCCATAGTCCTTATAGAACCACAGCCTCAGTAAGAGGATATCATTTGTACTCAACATCAAGCAGGTCCGTACGAGCACTCGATGTGGCTCCAGAGGGGAGCGCATAAGGATGCACAGGGTATTTGGTGTCCACATGAAGGTCTGATTATAGCACCCATAGCACTAGTGAATATTTTTGGTTTAAATGCTCATGGACTGAGCCATTGTGCAAGAAGACAGGTTGTGAGAAAAATCAGGCAACATGGGTATTGGACTTTATATCTGCATGCTGTGGTTGAAGAGTTCCTAGCTTCATGGGAGATATGTGCTATGCATAATGTCAGGAAGGAAACAGCGACACCTATAGGCTATATACCGGTACCAGAATGACCATTTAAGCACTTAGTGGTGAACTATGTGGGTAGGATAAAGTAGTGTTCTGGGCGAAAGATACATGCTTGTAATAACTGACATATTTAGTAGATGAGTAAAAGCAATAATATCTGCAGATGAAGAGTAAGGAACAGTTATCAAATCATAAGGGAAGTGATATCTAGATTTGAAATTCCATCAGAGATGAGTTCCGACAATGGATCAATATTCATTCAGAAAATGTAAAACAGGTGCTGCAACGGTTGGGAAAAAGCTAGGATTTGGGTATGTCCACAGTCCCAGGGGAAGGTAGAGAGTGTAAATGGTAATCTCAAAGCCAAGGTTAATAATAATTGTAGTAGTACAATGCTACACTAGATTTTAACTGATGCTGTACCAATGAGCTAACAAGCATGCAACCTAACACAAATACACACCTAACCCCGCATGAAATGCTTACGGGTCGACCCATGCCTGTGCCATTCTGTAGAAGCCATATAAAGGCCCACCGCTTAACCAATTTTGAAAATCTTATATGAAGAAACTAACTGCCGTACATGAAGTAATCTATGTACAGGAAAAGAACAAGGAGGAAGAGACGCTCCGTGTCCCATCACTCCAGGAGACCAGGTCTATCTGCGAGTGGTCAGGAGGAAGTGGCACAAGCCCAGGAGGGAGGGGCCCCGCAAAGTGTGGCAGCCACTCCAACAGTGATTCAAGTGAAAGACAAAACTATGTGGTATCACTTGAACCATTACACGAGAGTCACATAAAGCTATGAGTACCGAAAACGAAGGAAGAAAGAAATAAGAACCTAACATCAGAAAAAATACAAAGAAATTAAATCATTATTGGAAAATAACCAACTATTGGCACAAGTTGGATACGAAATTGTGCATCGTTGAACACTCCGCTGCTCCAAATTAAGAATGAGAATCTGCTTGAGAGCCGCATCCACTTCTGATACAAACAAGACTGACTGACTGACTTCGACCAGGTTTCTCCTGACACAATTAACAGGACAAACAATTGTACAGATTATGTGTGACAACTAACTGTGTCCTCTACATTGTATAAATGCATTTCTGTTTAACTAACACTATATTGCTTTTACAGATAAAACAGCAGCAGCGACAACTAATTTTTATTTCCTCCACAGGAAAAATGCACGAGAAGGAAACAGGCCTTAACCAGATTATGACAATATGTAATGCCACTAAACACCGTTCTCTTTTATTCCAGGTGCAGAAATTTAATTGAAGCAGCTAATAGGTGACTTTACTGTGTCAAGTAAATTTATGAATGTGATTTATGAATTTATTAATCAAAGGTTTTCTAAAATTAACAGCATTTCCTAGCAACAACAGACAAGGATGAATTTTTTGGACACAGTCATCAAGGATATCAGGAACTCAACCATATATATCTCTAACAAGAGACTTTACTGGTTCATATATTGAAGTGTACAGTATCTTCCATGGCATGAGCCCACAATGACGTGCTGGCAACCTCTCTTGTGGGCTCCAAGTGCCACATTATCATGCAATTACCTTGAAATTCCCCCACACTATGATTTCCTACTGTTTTATTGAAGCATTCATACTCAAGTGTATAATCTATTTCATACTCAGAGGGGAATTCTATCTTTTGTTCTTCAATTCTTATATCCAACTTCTGACACCATTCTCCCCATTCAGGTGTATGGTAGTTATTGAAGTAATCTGGACTACTTAATATTGCTAAACATTCTGCTGGACACAGTGGACGTCGGAAGACATGCAGATGACAAAAGTTCTGAGTAAATTCTGCACAATGTCTAAAGTCATATGGATTAGGTACTACTATAACCTTTCCTAATGGGGATGGGGTGCAAATTAAACAACTAGTTATTTTGTTTTCCTTGGCTGTGTAGGCAGCCCATTTATACCACTCATTACTTTGAGCTATGTTTAAGAGTTTTTCTTTTATTTTCCTGCCAACAGTTTTATTACTAAGAACCTTTTGACCAACATTTAATTACGGCTTTATGGGTGCTAGTTTTGAGTCATTTTGTCTCTTAACAAAAGTTCGAGAAGTTATATTTTGTGTATGGAGGGATACAGTTATCTTATTAGGCCTAGTCAACTGCTGTAAACTTAATTCTTGGGAAGTCTGACTGGAGCTGTGTAGAGGTGAGCTGACCTCGGCTTGATGTAATACCTGGAAGATAATGATCATTAGGTATGCTATCCACTTTATTTCCCCCATTCTTCTGCTTTATTTCCTCCACCCCCTTCACACAGATTTCAAGACCTTGTAGGTTTTCACTGTTGGTGGGTGGGTCCTCTTCTTCTGCACCTGTCCCCTTATTTACTTTAGGGACTCTTGTGCAATGGTTTAAATGATACCAGGTGGTTTTGCCTTCCACTTGGACTGCTGTAGGAGTGGCTGCTACAACTTTGTAAGGCCCCTCTCTCCTGGGTTCATGCCACTTTCTCCTGAACACTCGCAGATAGACTTGGTCTCCTGGAGTGATGGTACACGGAGCGTCTTTCTCTTCCACCACCTCCTGGCTCTTTTCCTGCACAAAGATTATTTTATGTATGGCAGTTAGTTTCTTCATATATGATCTGAGTTCCAGTTGTAATTGTTCTAGCGGTGGCCCTTTATATGGCCCTCTACAGAATGGCACAGGCATGGGTCGACCCGTAAGCATTTCATGCGGGGTTAAGTGAGTGTTTCTGTTAGTTTGCATGCGATAGCTCATTAGTGCAAGCGGTAAAGCATCAACCCAGTTAAGTTTTATACTAGCACAAATCTTATTAAGCTTGGCTTTGAGGGTGCCGTTTATTCTCTCTACTATACCCTGGGACTGTGGATGATAGACACACTCAAATATTTGCTTTATTCTTAACTGTTGTAGTACTTGCTTTACAGTTTTCTGAATTAATCCATATCCACTCCACCCCAGCACACGCCTGGTGGAAAGTTAGACTGAGGATTTCTTTGTCCTCTTTGTCTCCACTCTCTCTGCCCTGGCCGTTGAGTGAAAACGTTAATGACAGACGCAGGCATCTGGTTTGAGTTTGGAGAAAATGCTGCTGGTGACGTCATCTCAGCGGATGCAGCCTGCTGGACTGTGGGTGTTGGATTACTTAGGGCCCTCACGGACATTTGCTCTGCTTCCTCTGTTCTTAGTGTAGCTTGGACTTTTTTCTTGTTTTTCTTTGTTAGTTCTTCAAGCTGTAATTGAGTCAGTTTCCTTTGCAGTTCTTTTTCTTGGGCTTTCAACTTCTGCTCATTTTTTCTATATTGTTCAACAGCATGTGAGACATGATCACAGAACTCTTTGTGTGATTTAGAAGTTAAGCCGACCACATCTTCCACTTTACTTTTCACTGGTTGAGGCATAGCATTTACTATGGTTTGTCTGAACAGCGTAGACAACAGTGCATCTCCCTCAGGATCACTTTCAGTCTCCCTCGCTTCCATTTCTTTAACTGCTTCTGAATGTACAGTGTTGGATTCTCTGTGTCTTCTAACTGTTCACCTTTTAATGCTTTTGGGTCGACCCGCGTTGGATACTCTGCACGCAAGGCATGCCACACAGACAGACGATAAGCATCAAAAACAGTTCCATCCATATGGTATGTATCCACGGCCTCACTCAGGTCGGAAGAATGGAGGACTTCTTCCAATTTTCCTACCCCCACAATCCTTGCCAATAAAGCTTTAATGCCAGCGACAAAAGTTTGCCAGATGTTTCTTCCTCTAGACATCTTATCCATTTACTAGCACCTTCCAGGATGCTTGGCAGGCGGTTGACAAGCCCCTCGAGATCTTGCGTTGCCCATGGAATGTATTGTCCCCGAGCACCTTTAATTAAAATTGGGAATTGTGGAGCTAGGTGTCTAAGTTTACCAGTGTTCCTTCCCTGTTTCCAACTGCCCATGTTAAATGACAGATCCTCCTCCTCCTCACCTTCATCTTTTTCACTGCACAATGGTTTATGTCCAGTCCTTAATGTTGTACCTATCTGACTTCTTACTGGTGTTTTAACACTCCTGGCTATATCTTCCCTCCACTCGCCTGCACCTCTTCCTGTTCCTCTATCATATCTTCCTTCCCATACACCCTTTTCACTCTCTGTAGATCTGCCCTTACTTCCTTGTAACAATCTAATGGTGTGCTTTCCTCTCTATCCATTTTCCTATCTTGCCTCTTTCTTAGCTTCACATCCAACTCTTCATAATCTTCTTCTAATTCTACAGGACCTTCCTGTAGAAAATGACCTTCAGTTTGTACATACGGAGGTGGTGTACAGTGGGTGCACAGGCAGTATGCAACTTCTACCGTCGCCGGTGTATGGCGTGTATGGCGTCAGCATTTGGGTTTGTGCGTTTGCTGGCTTTTACCGCTGAGTGGCGCTATATAACTATAGACTGACGCCTCCGGCATCAGTTCGTTCTCTCCAGGCTTAATGAGGCGCAGGTCGTCCACAGCTGCACGTCGTTGCAGATAAAATAAAGTGAAACATTGTAAATAAACGAATTCATAATCACAGTAGTAACATTACAGTACAAATTTATAATTAAAATTAAATTCAGTTTTTTAGGATCGAATTTAAGCAACGTAAACATTGTAAACTGTTTAATTACAGTAGAAAGGCTACACGTGTAGGGTCTTGTGTCATCTTATATTTTGTGTTCTTTAAATTTGTAGCTTTTATAAGACTCTACTTTTATTTAGGTGCACACCCAATGACGAAAAAACTTTATGATTTTATTAAATAAATAAAGTAAACGGGGTTCTGTATTGATTTTGGTGAACTTGAGCGCGTCAGAAAATGAACCCAAACTCTGTGTATACTCGCCGCACAGACGTGAAAAATATATACTTATAGAAAGAGAAATATCTGCTTTAATATAAACTAATGAAAAAAATATATTAGATTATGTAATTCGTATGAGAAGTGAATTACTGTATAGGCGCGCTCACTGACGACGAGATGACATGATCAGCACAGCCGTAACCAAAGGAATCACTATCTTATCAATGAATTATTAAAATGGTCAGAGTGAGTTTCCTGGCTGTTTTAACAAATATTTGAAGTAGATAACAGTAGCCCACATTTATAAAAGCATTTTTTATTTATATAAAACTAAATAAAAAAATAATCCTGCGTTTATTTTTAGGTGTGCCCGCTGCCATAGTTCTTCAGTAACAAACCTATAAAACATGTACATCTGTATGAATAAATTGTTTAAATGTGATCAGTAAATGCTCCTTGCTACTGTAGTGACTGACATCGGCGTGCTGAAAGATCTAATCTCTCATATCGGCGCGCGCGTTCATCTGACTTAACGTTTCAGCCATTCACACATGCATTGTGCTACTCTCCTCTTTCATAAAAAATTAACAATCCGACACGAGCAGATTTGTTTCAGTCAGAATATTTATCAATCATAAAGAGAGGCGACATATACTTGCTGATTAAACACTGCATTTTTAAAGTGTAAGCGCACGATGTGAGTGTATACTCCGTGTATACTCGCCTCACAGACGTGAAAAATATATACTTATAGAAAGAGAACTATCTGCTTTAATATAAAGTAATGAAAAAAAAATATTAGATTATGTAATTCGTATGAGAAGTGAATTACTGTATAGGCGCGCTCACTGACGACGAGATGACATGATCAGCACAGCCGTAACCAAAGGAATCACTATCTTATCAATGAATTATTAAAATGGTCAGAGTGAGTTTCCTGGCTGTTTTAACAAATATTTGAAGTAGATAACAGTAGCCCACATTTATAAAAGCATTTTTATTTATATAAAACTATAAATAAGAAAAATAATAATAATCCGGCATTTATTTTTAGGTGTGCCCGCTGCCACAGTTCTTCAGTAACAAACCTATAAAACATGTACATCTGTATGAATAAATTGTTTAAATGTGATCAGTGATTTATGTAAATGACTCAGTTTAGATGTAAGTAAATGCTCCTTGCTATAGGGACTGACATCGGCGTGCTGAAAGATCTAATCTCTCATATCGGCGCGCGCGTTCATCTGACTTTAGATCAAAGTTAAAGGCGCACACGCGGGATCATGCAAACGTTTCCCCTTCTACTCTCCTCTACATGTTCTTTTGCTGTTTGAGCGTCTGTGGATTCCAAAATTGACATTTTTACCGTTTTTTAATCACTGAAATGGAAGAGATACTGTACTGTAGAAAGGTTCCTTATCATAACGTGCCTTGTATTGTTTTTTAATCGCTCGATACACGACCCATCATTTTTAATGCTAATTTACAAAGGGTAAATACACATGGAATAATTTTATTTGGTTTGTTTATTTATAAATAAAATTAAAAGTAATTAAAAACAGTGTCGAGTGATTAATAACACTACATGTTATGGTAAGAAAAATCTCATTCTTGCTCATTCTAGTTTCTCCGAGTGTATACTGTAGGTGAGAACAGCTATTCACACTTGGGGGGGTGTATTATTTGCATTTGCATTTGTACTGTACAGATGTCGCCCTTAAAACCCTGCGTGTTTTCCCGCGGGATGCCGCAATTTAGCGCGCGGCGTGCCGCGACTTGCCGGAGGCAACATTCGGGAATTTTAAATAAATGTGTTGCGCTTCACTGAATATCCGCCAGATGGCGCATGGAAGGACTTTATCTAAAAGCCGGACCAAGTACAACAATGAATGTAAGGACGCGGATGAACAGTGCTGAAGCGAACATGAATTTTATTTTGTTTTATAATAGATCTTTCATGATGAATGAGTGTATATGTGCTTCACATTATCAAACACAGGCAAAGGAGACAGAAATTATTGAGGGATCCACTGAAAAAAGTAAACCTAGTTTAATGTGTTTTTTTTCTCATTCCATTAGTAAAAAAAATAATTTGCTCTTTTTAACTGAAGTGTCTAATTTATGCTTATGGGTGAATCTTTTTTTTTTTTTTTTTTTTTTTTTAGTATAATGCTGTTTACAGCAGGAAACCAAAGTGAAATATTTCATTTTGATCAAGGTACTCTTATTAGGTTGAGTGTGATTTGCGCATGCGCAGTCTTTAGACCATAGTTTTGCCGGTATAATTTTATTTCCGCCTCAAACCGGAGCATGACGTTGAAACAAGTAAGGAAGGATATCAGAACCTGTATTTCAGTTACTGTTAGTTAAAGCCCCTGATTAAACTTAAATCTAATCCATTCACAAAGGACATTTCTGCTTCAAACCGTGTCTCATGACCTCATGACGCAGCATTTTCACGGACTGAATCACATGCGGGTGGAGATTCTCAAAGAAAACTCCTTTAAACCAGGTAAGAAAGCAAACTCATGTCATTTCTATGTTAAATGTATCTCTTCTATGAGCAAATTCATGATTTATGTCAGGAACAACTACTTTGTAGATTGAGTTTTGTGTCCGTGTTTGCTACTGTAGCTAAAACCACCTATATTACCTGCATTAGCATTAGCTAACTAACGTGGTGATTTTCAAAAACACCGGAGTTTATACAGTAAGTCAGCGGCGCCAAAGAAAATAATTATATTTAAGTACCGTTGGTTAACGATGTAAAAATTAATAGGAAAGTGACGTAAACATAGAACAAGCTAATTTGGAGTGAGTGCTGTTTGTAGTGTACTGCTTTCTATACTTTATACACACTGTAATTAAGATTTGCTAACATAAGAACTTGAGCCAGTCCAATTTTTGTTTTTACCTTTTTTTTTTTTTTTTAAAGATCAGTAATGAGTTTCTGAGAATTATATCTGCTCCACTTCAAGCAAGATTACTAGTTTCCTTGGACAAGCAACACTACAAACTAATTGAGATCATCAGAAACTAGGGAGGAACCCGTCAGAGAGAAGACCAGAGATATAATCTTCATCTTCAAGTTCTTGATCTGGTATGTACTCGCTCAAAAGCAGAAATTAGCTTGGTGTCAAATGTAATCTTGTGAATGGAAGCCACAGGACCTGAGCAAGGCATCCACATCAAGTTGGCTGTGATGCACTAAATTAAAACATAACTAGCAGAATAAAACTTTAGTTTAACTTGTTCACAGGTTAGTGTATGCTGTCTGAATACAGGTTTCAATGTCTGCCATGTTCATTTTTTCACGCTTTACAAGCCTAACATAACCAACAATAATATGTTTGTTTTTATGACCCTAGAGCCTGGAGGTGATTACCTCCTGAAATTAATACTTAAAATGATAAACTTTATCATTAATACATAGTGTGTATATGTATGTCAGTTATTTTGGCGTATTCATTGAGCTAATTACATTTATCATGCTGCACCATAATCCTAGGTGTTTTTTTCACTCATAGGGAGCATTAAGTGATTTTACATGCATACATCAGACACTGTTTTGCCAAATAGAGCAATTGTCTAACAAATGTCCTTTCTTTTATTAGGTTGTTCAGAAAGATGAAGCTCAGGCAGAACTTGTGAGGTGCACAATGGCCCTGTTTGTCCTCAGGTAGGAAGAGGACTGTCTTCAGCCTCCACAGGAAATCGGGATTGTGACTTTTTGAGTTTCCATCAGTCGCACATGAATGTTCCATGTTTTACCTCTGCTGATTTTGTTTCAAGACCATTTTCTAATTTTCTTTTCAGTCCAATTAATAAATGTGTGTTGCAAAGTTGAGTGTTACTATTTGTAATTTTATGGAGTAATGTTAACATTTTGTATGAAAATATGTTCATTCCACAATAAATGTTTATATAAAGAAATGTGCTTTGAGTGTAAATCAATATGTAATTAAGTTTTTTATGCTTATTTTTATGCTTATGCTTTTTTATATTTAAATTATGAATGCCTTAAATCTTAGAGTAAAAGGTTTATTTACATTACGTCACTTCCCAAATATTAGGTGTGACAGATTACTTCAATTGTTTTAAGTTTAGCCAGTGCTATTTTTTTTTCAGTAGGGTCAATCAGATGTACAGTGTGGGTAAGTGTGGTGCTTTTATTGAAGGGATAATGACTGATAATTATTATTATTTTTTTTTCGGGTGAACAATTTCTTTAATGTTTTCTGAGTTGGGGCTGTTCAGTAGAAAGTAATAGGCTCACCAATTTACAGTATGATCTTTCAATTTAACAAGTGTAATGTAAACAAGTTAGTTATTATGAGTATGGAAAACATCTTTTCCTGCATTGTTTTTTTCTGCTTCAGGAGTCAGTCTGTTCTGAGACAGTGAGAGTAGAGGAAGGGCCAGGTACGGTTCAGGACCAGGGAAGGAGCCGGAGACAGCAGAACAAAGAGATGATATTGCCAGCACCAGCACAGAGAGCACAGTTTTTAGTTTAGATCTCATGTTTACATTTTATTGTATGTTGATGGCTTGACTGTAAACAACAAACAATGCAATAAATGTATAAAAAATATATATATATTTATTGTCTCTTTCCAGGACCAGGCATATCGTTCAATTATTTTTTGGCCAAATAGGCAGCCGTAACAAGAGGTGAGGGCGCGCGCGTCATGACATGTGCTTACCCGACTCTGCGTTCACCGTAAACTTCAATATAGACGTTTATATTTTTGTTTATTTGTATATGTATGTTATTAATATTAATTTTTTAGAGATTGTGTGTGTGCGTGCACGGAGAGTTTGTGTTGATAAGTTTATGTGGATAAGTTGATAAGTGTATCAGAAAGCATTAAAATGTTCATTTGAATTAAAATGACACACACACGTCTGTATATACAGTATATCAATTACATATATATCAATTTCATTAGTTCGTTCATTCTATTTGAAGCTTCGGATGTTTTTTTTTTTTGGTTTGGTTAGATTAGTTCTGAACTCGTTTCCGTGAAACTATCGCTAAAACAATGTACTGAGCCCTCCTGAGGACATAAAGCTTTATTATTGTGTTTGAATAAATATTCAGATCTACCACAGCAGGTAATAAACTATGGTGTGTCATAACCGAAGCAAACACCACGATTATGCCTCGTTTCGTTCGACGGGAACGTGGTTCACTTGGCCGCGGTGTATTATAAACCTGTGGAATGTTTCACTGTTTATGCTCACATAAGAGGAACAAAAGCTCAATGAGGACTAAACCAATGATTTCGGTAACTCCACTGAGTGTAACATCTGCATAGTGACACTGAACATCTTCACTTTTCCGTTTACCTCTGAAAAAAAAGCTGTATTTTGTTTGTTTATATTTAGAGTTTTTATAACAGTAGAACAAGTACCCGCGCGCACGCACACACATAGACACACACACACAGACACACACACACACACACAGACACACACACTCCCCTGAGCCCTCGGGAAACATCCAATCACCGTCGGTATACAAATGAGTCAAGACGTAGCCTAACGTGGTGTCGTGTCGGATTTCAGTGGTCACGGAGTGGGAAGACTTTGAAGAAGCTGCAGTGACAGTGAACAGCTGAACAACTTCACTTTTCCGTTTACCTCTGAGGAAAAAAAGCTGTATTTTGTTTGTTTATATCTAGAATTTTTATAGTAGTAAGAGAGAGTTATAGTTTGGTCTGTACTGTAGTTCGCACCCTTGTAGAGAATAAATAAATGAATAACACCTTCATATCCCCTCTCAAGAGTGTCATAGTCCATTGTTAGTTTTAATGATCTGGCTGAAACTAATTATCACTACATAAGTACCCTAACACCATTGATCATGAGTCTCAGCTGAACCTAATTCTATACTTGTAACAGAAAATGTAGATGCAGATTCCAAATGTGTATTTATATAATAGATAGATAGATAGATAGATAGATGTGTGTGTGTGTGTAGGCTCTACGCAGGGGCAAGAGAGGGCAGCGCACCCTTAAATGTCTGCACATGTTAATATTCCTAAAATGTATATATTACAAGTTGATAAACTGATCTGCGGTAGCGGAAAAATCCGCTGAAAATAGGACAGGCACACTAACCCGCACACACACACACATACACACGCACGCGCGCGCGCACACACACACACAGACACACCTCCCTTGAGCCCTGCGTCTGTCGGATTTCAGCGGTCACGGAAAGACTTTGAAGCAGTTTATATATGAATCTAAGCTTGAACTTATCCGCATTGTAAATATATAATACTTTTCAAATAAAATCGCTATTACTTTGACCCTGAAGTTTAGTTTAGCACACACAAAAAAACAGAAAAGTCATTTCTGGTAAATCAACGGAATGTGTAGTTTATTTACAGTAATTCATTAAAAAATGAATATACATTGTACAGTACACGGTAAACACGGGAAAGATTACAAAATGAAAAAACAAACAGTGTCTACTTTATAAACAGCTTAGTATGTGCGTCGACATGCTGAAATCCCTTGCATGTTTTTGCTTCCAAGTGGAGAGATATTTGACCGATAGCCTAGAACAAAAGATCTATAGGTGTGATCACAACCCCCTCCGACCGACCGTGCCATCAATCACTGACCACCTCAGAAGTTCCCTCCAATGTATGGCTGCAATACTTGTTTTGCAAGTATTTTTAACACCATTCAAAGGCTTCAAAGGGGAAGTTATCGGCTATGACACGTTGAAGGAGAACTTAATAGTTCTCAAAAATAGTGTAACTGTCTGCAACAATCACTAACCATTAAAATGTTTTTTTTTTTTTTGTAATTAAACACAAAAATATTAATTATATTTCCATATATATACACACACATACACACACACACACACACACACACACACACACACACACACACACACACACACACAAGGGCGTAGGTTTGCTACCTATGACTCCAACTAATACCCCATCCCCCAATCCCCTTTTTTCCCCAATATCTTATTTTGTATTCAAAAAAATAAAGAAAATCATTAAAGTTTGGAACCACTTAAGGAGTAAATAGTGAGTAAAGTTTTTTTGGGGGTGAACAATGGCTTTGACCCTAACTCTTCCCCTCTGACTGCACTAGGACCGGACAGCATTGCCACCTGATGAAATAGCGTGACAAAAAAGTGAAATGTCAGTTCAAAACTTTTGCCAAAAACACTAATGAATCACTTACATCCTCAGCCTATCACTCCTCATAATGCTAAATATTAGTATAATCAACATGTATAATACACGCACACATATTATGTTATATACTGTATAATCAACATTCAGATTGACCTCCTGTGAACTCGCCTCTTCACCTGAACTACAACATGGCTGATCTGCTTCTGTCCCCTAATTGAAAAACATTGAGGGATTCCTTATGAGCATGGACAGAGAATGCCTCAGCCTATTATTGGTAACAATGTTAAATCTCAGGACAACTACAGTGGCTTGCAAAAGTATTCGCCCCCCGTGAACTTTTCCACATTTTGTCACATTACAGCCACAAACATGAATCAATTTTATTGGAATTCCACGTGAAAGACCAATACAAAGTGGTGTACACGCGAGAAGTGGAACGAAAATCATACATGATTTCAAACATTTTTTTTTTTTACAAATAAATAACTGAAAAGTGGGGTGTGTGTAATTATTCAGCCCCCTTTGGTCTGAGTGCAGTCAGTTGGCCATAGACATTGCCTGATGAGTGCTAATGACTAGAGAGCACATGTGTGTAATCTACACTCTCTCCATCGCTGTCTGATATACAGCACAGGTGTTTAGGTTCTGTTACCTGACAAAACAGGATAAACACATGCCATTTAAACAGCAATCATTTTATTTCACTTTTTCTGAGTCTTAGTGTGCAAACCTCGAATCAAATCATTAATGTTCGCCAAGTAAGTGAATGCATTTTAAAAACTATTTTTCTGAAGTGGATTGTCTATTGGTGTCAACAAAATTCTAGCCATATGGCAATATTAGTATATTAGTTTATCAATTTCTTTCACAATACTGATTTCTGACAAACAGTCACTAGATTAGGAGACTGACAGGGATCATATTTATACTTTTACATTTAGCTGTTTAATCTGCTGTTAGTTTTACGTCCGTATTCACAGACTATATCCTGGCCTGCTGTACTGAATGTGAGTCCACTGCATTTGGCGCTGCTTGTGTCTGAACGCGCTGAATGTGTCTGAATGACAATGGAATAGGACGTGTGAGTTGCACCGGTCACACACACACATACACACACAATAAATATATATATATATAATTAAATTCTTAAAACATCGTGTTCACCCATGCACTGAAAAAAAGAACTTGTAAGATTTACTTGATAAAATCCTCATAACAATTTGGACACAGATTTTAAGTAAATTTTATTGCTCCAATATTAAGGCTGAATCCCAACCCTTCCCCCTACTCTTCCATTTGACGCGTTCACGTGCAGGGGTAGAGGTGTCTCATTTCTCTTTTGGTTGGAGGTGTAGGGGGAGGGGGGAAGGGCCAGATAGCCCTCCAAATGAAGATTTTTCAGGACCTCACTTCAAACGAAGGGCTAAGCGAAGTTTTCACCATGGCTGCTCACTCGAGCAAACAGACCCATAAATGTTAAGTCATTTTTGCCATTAATAAAGATTTTTATGACAAGTTTTCATTGTATGTATATTACCTTTAGTCTTGTCTGTGTTTATGGTGATGTTCTGTAAAGAAACGTTTGCAAAAAAAATCGCTAAAGTTTGCTAGCGGATAGCACATATTGCACAATATTACAAATATATATTTTTATGTCACATACACTTTACTGCATGCTACAAACAAATATGAAAGTTCAGTAGCACGGCATTTTGCCGAGCATTTGATAACGCATTGTTTGTTTTGCTTACGGCCATACACTATTGTTTTGCTTACACTATTCTTACTTATTGCAACGTGACCACAGTTTTGTAATTTATATTCTGTATATGGACGGCTGAGGAAACCCGAAGACTCATCCGTGTTCGTGGTGAAAATGAGCAACTTTTTTAAAAATCGAAATACGGCGCAAAAAACCTTTGGGAGTGAGTAATCTCTCTTATTGGAATGTGTGATAAACATCGGCGCATGTCCTCTGACGTAACATGGACACACAGGAATGTAAATGAACACTGCATTTATGACCCAAAAAATAAACGCTTTGAGATGATTTATTTGCCGTATGGTGTGTTTATTTGAATATGTTCAGTAAATTTATGAATTACACTCAAAGTGTCAGCGAAACCGGTTTGCAAATAATTTGTGTGTGTGTTAGGTGATGTGAGAGTGGGTTTTTCAAACTTGCAGTAAAACATTTTTGGGGGCAGTTTTTGATTCCCCCTTATCTAAGTACTGTAAAAACTTATATAGTCTTGGGTTAAAAAGTCTGCATTTCAACATGCATCCCCCACCTCCAAAGACTAAGCTCCTGTTGGTATAGCTCTTAAGGTCACTGTGGCACGCAAACCCCCTGACCACAATAAGGTGGCAATCCCTCGGGGGGGGGGGGGGGGGGGGGGGAGGTGAAAAATTAAATAAAATAGATTATCCTTAATCCAGATTTTATCAGTCAACGACATAATATTTATCTTAGCTGGATGGTCTAATTCTCAAAACCGTTTAACCTAAAGAAAAACATAACACACTATAGCTAGAATATTTACAAAACTGAAAGGTTTTCTTATGAATAATTAAAAAAAACATTATAACTCAAAAAGATCATATGTTTATATATATATATTTTATAGTAACTGAACAGCTCTCTTCTCTCCAATCCACTCATACACCACAGTCTCCTATTTCTCTGTGCACGCGCTGCAGCCTGTGAATGAATACACGCAGCGGAGGTTTTACATATTTAAAACGTAAAAAGGTGTCTCCATCATAAATAGCCCTGAATTAACTATATATATATATATATATATATATATATATATACATGTTTTGTGAGCTTTTCCCTTACTTGGTTTTATCAATTTATATTACTCCCTTTAATAATGTAAACATTGCTAATTTTTGTTTTGGAAAGAAACTTAAGTAATTATTTCATCTATATCTTTCATAAATCACACAACTAAAATATAATTAAACAGTTTATTCACCAACATTACCAAATATTTGTGACATTCACAGTCTAGATCCAAGTTGTCTTTTTAATAAAAGTGCATTCAGCTAAATTTTGCATCCATAGAAAAAAACTGCACGGCACCAGGGCCTGAAATACTTGTTTTAAACAAAATTGTGTAAAATAA
Source organism: Channallabes apus (assembly GCA_030522415.1). Classification (NCBI taxonomy): domain Eukaryota; kingdom Metazoa; phylum Chordata; class Actinopteri; order Siluriformes; family Clariidae; genus Channallabes; species Channallabes apus. The sequence continues at coordinate 36,100,091 of CM060119.1, read as the reverse complement.
TAAATAAATAAAATACAGCATTCATTTAGAAATAAAATGCAGCAGAAAATACTTTAAACAAACTGTAGAATAAACGTTAAAACGTAATAGCCCTCTGAAGCAGTGAAGTTGCAACTTTCAAATCAGCACTCTGGACTAGTGCACTTAAAAGTATGCCATTGAAACCTTAATGCATGAAAACATTTTAAGCTGAACATGTAAACACAACATGTAAACACTTGTAGTCAAGCCAAATCAAATGTTTTAAGATGATAACTTCATCTTTAAAGCTTGCACTTTTGGTGATAGCTTAATCCCATCATGTTCTAGAAGAACTTTCTGAAAATAGCCTCTCCTTCAAGGATTATGGATACACCAACCGGTTCTTCCCCTTCAACAGCACGGACGACAAGGATTTTAAGAAGGTGTCACTTCGTCTGTCCCCCTGCATAAAATTTACAAGAAAATAAATCATTTATTTTGAGAAGCAAAAAAATCTGAATTGCTTCAACCTGTGCTGACTTCATTGAGAAAAAAAAAATAATAAAAATAAATGATAATAAAAAATGACCATCACTTCATATACTTCATATTGTTAAACTTGGGTTAAATTGCTTTATCTTGCATCAGTAAAACATGGCATGAGATGGCTTTACAGTGTCAGGAAATCCTATGATGAATGCTGAGTTTGTATTTAAAGGGTTAGTCCAAACATGAAAATTCGTTCAATAATTACTCATTTATATATTCATTTGCATTTATATGCTTCTGTCCAATACAACAAACACTATATTCAAGGTATTAATAAATTGTATAATTAATAAGAAAACAATGCTTTACCAGGCAATCATCAAAGAGATCCTCTTCAGATTCACGTCTCATCTTTACACTTTGTTTCTGTGAAAATATTTACATTGTATCATTACATAATCTTTTATTCATACAACTACATTCAGGCATTCCTTCATCTTTTGTAAGTTTGCCTTTATCCAAAGCAAATTACAAAAGAGGAAGGCGTCAAGCAGTGCTACTAACACAAAGTTTCTGACACCGTTAGAAAATACAAGATAGAACAGTGAGGGATTAAGGAAAAAGTGAGAAGCAAGAATCATGTGTGCAAAGATTAAGCATGTAGGGTCACAGGATGACTCGACTTATTTTTATTGTCTGCAATGCGATTTAGACAAATTAGAACTGCGGTAAAGCCAGCCGCGGTTCAGAAGAACACGGTCAAGCCAGCCGCGATTGATTTTAGTGTGCGCACATATTACAGTGATTACGGTAGTTTCAGGACCGACACAGAGACAACGCGCTTTCAGAGCGCTTTTCATTTAGACGCCCAGGACTGAGAGATAATACAACATGCTCGTCAATTTTTACTTGCTTATTTATTTGCATTTCTGCTTTAATATCCGTGTTATTTATTGGTGACTTTGACGGTTGTCTGTTACAATATTTTTCTTAAATATTCACCATTCAAATAATTGTTTTATGTAGATAAGTTACAGCAGAATTCGTAGAAAACAGACAAAATAATGTATTTAGTCTTTCTAAATACCAGAATTGATTTTTTTTTTTTGTTTTACTGTTCAAAAGTAGCAGTTATTCTTCAATGAATGTTTTCTATAATGAGGATTAACGTCTGCTTTGGAAGAGAGGTCAAATAAACAAATGTTCACAATGGGGAAAAAAAGTTAAATAAAATGCCTTTATTTCACTTCAGAGACCTATGAAAAAATAAATTCTAGTAAGTATAAAACGCCATGGTCAGTTTTTATCCCATATAATGTACACACATTATATGATAAAAAAAAAAGTAGAAAAAAAACAATGATCAGTTCTTATTCAGGACGTCCCATACTATATACACACCACATATGAAACTATTTTACTGCAGCATTTTTGAGATATTGGACATTATTACACTTTAAAAGGGTATAAAGACCCCATTTCTAATAAGTAGAAAAAAACAATGATCAGTTCTTATTCAGGACGTCCCATACTATATACAGTGGTGTGAAAAACCATTTGCCCCCTTCCTGATTTCTTATTCTTTTGCATGTTTGTCACACTTAAATGTTTCTGTTCATCAAAAACCGTTAACTATTAGTCAAAGATAACATAATTGAACACAAAATGCAGTTTTTAAATGAAGGTTTACGTTATTAAGGGAGAAAAAAAACTCCAAATCTACATGGCCCTGTGTGAAAAAGTGATTGCCCCCCTTGTTAAAAAATAACAACTGTGGTTTATCACACCTGAGTTCAATTTCTGTAGTCACCCCCAGGCCTGATTACTGCAACACCTGTTTCAATCAAGAAATCACTTAAATAGGAGCTACCTGACACAGAGAAGTAGACCAAAAGCACCTCAAAAGCTAGACATCATGCCAAGATCCAAAGAAATTCAGGAACAAATGAGAACAAAAGTAATTGAGATCTATCAGTCTGGTAAAGGTTATAAAGCCATTTCTAAAGCTTTGGGACTCCAGCGAACCACAGTGAGAGCCATTATCCACAAATGGCAAAAACATGGAAGAGTGGTGAACCTTCCCAGGAGTGACCGGCCGACCAAAATTACCCCAAGAGCGCAGAGACGACTCATCCGAGAGGCCACAAAAGACCCCAGGACAACATCTAAAGAACTGCAGGCTTCACTTGTCTCAATTAAGGTCAGTGTTCACGACTCCACCATAAGAAAGAGACTGGGCAAAAACGGCCTGCATGGCAGATTTCCAAGGCGCAAACCACTTTTAAGCAAAAAGAACATTAAGGCTCATCTCAATTTTGCTAATAAACATCTCAATGATTGCCAAGACTTTTGGGAAAATACCTTGTGGACCGACGAGACAAAAGATGAACTTTTTGGAAGGTGCGTGTCCCGTTACATCTGGCGTAAAAGTAACACAGCATTTCAGAAAAAGAACATCATACCAACAGTAAAATATGGTGGTGGTAGTGTGATGGTCTGGGGTTGTTTTGCTGCTTCAGGACCTGGAAGGCTTGCTGTGATAGATGGAACCATGAATTCTACTGTTTACCAAAAAATCCTGAAGGAGAATGTACGACCATCTGTTTGTCAACTCAAGCTGAAGCGATCTTGGGTGCTGCAGCAGGACAATGACCCAAAACACACCAGCAAATCCACCTCTGAATGGCTGAAGAAAAACAAAATGAAGACTTTGGAGTGGCCCAGTCAAAGTCCTGACCTGAATCCTATTGAGATGTTGTTGCATGACCTTAAAAAGGCGGTTCATGCTAGAAAACCCTCACATAAAGCTGAATTACAACAATTCTGCAAAGATGAGTGGGTCAAAATTCCTCCAGAGCGCTGTAAAAGACTCGTTGCAAGTTATCGCAAACGCTTGATTGCAGTTATTGCTGCTAAGGGTGGCCCAACCAGTTATTAGGTTCAGGGGGCAATTACTTTTTCACACAGGGCCATGTAGGTTTGGATTTTTTTTTCTCCCTAAATAATAAAACCCCTCATTTAAAAACTGCATTTTGTGTTTACTTGTGTTATCTTTGACTAATAGTTAAATGTCTTTGATGATCAAAAACATTTTGTGTGACAAACATGCAAAAGAATAAGAAATCAGGAGGGGGGCAAATAGTTTTTCACACCACTGTACACACCACATATGAAACTATTTTACTGCAGCATTTTTCAGATATTGGACATTATTACACTTTAAAGGGGTATAAAGACCCCATTTCTAATAAGTAGAAAAAAACAATGATCAGTTCTTATTCAGGACGTCCCATACTATATACACAACACATATGAAACTATTTTACTGCAGCATTTTTCAGATATGGGGCATTCTCTCTGTGTTGTTCATGAAACTACCGTAATCGCTGTAATATGCGAGCGCACTAAAATCAATCGCGGCTGGCTTGACCGTGTTTTTCTGAACCGCGGCTGGCTTTACTGCAGTAAATTAGAGCTGCTGTCAATACTGTATGAACATATGTACAGGTTCTTTACTCGTAACTCATTAATAAAGTCCGGCTTCAGAAAAAAAACGTTTATTGCTAGTGCTCTTTTACCATTTAATGCTTTAACACACACGACTCAGTTTGTTCAGAAATGGCATCTAACTGGCGAGCCTTTGTCTGAAGACGCCGTTTTCACTTGGGTTGGGGGTAAGAAACACATATCTCGGTGTATTAATCCGCGCGCTCGGTTCGTTATTATTTTATTTATTTACCACAGGACCCATGGGGGCTCCGTAGGTTCAGGTTTTTACACGAAAACGGTGTTTTGTGAATCTCCACACTATTAAAAACTGAAATTGCTAATTGTACGTCCTGAGATTAAGATGAACATTAATTGGGAGTCATGAAAGCGAGAATCACATCCAAAAAAGAAAGCTAAACTTACCTCGAACACGACAAACTCCAGCTGCAGCCACACTGTGTTGTAACCTCCGTGATGATTCCCAACCGACTGATACACAGCGCGGGCAGAGCGACTCCAAACACGCATGCGCAGTTTAATTTGCACACATTTTCGGCTTCAGTAGACACACAATACTTCAGACTGAAACACGACTGCCCCCTACAGGTAATGAAGGTCATGTTCACAGCTTCCCGCACGCAGCCGCGCAAAGCCGCGGCAAGTCACGGGATCCCTTTTCTCGAAACGCAGGTTTTTAATGGCGACATCTGTATGTGTCTGACTTTGCAAAGCACACCTGTAAAACCTGTTTAAATGTAAATGCTCCTCGCTGCGCTGTTTGGGGGAGGGGCACGCTAATGACGATTTGGTCAGCTGTGTGAACTCGCCCTTTAGATGTTGCGCGCGCACTACACAGCAAAAATATGTTAGTATACTGTATCATGACTGAAATCATGACTGAAATATATGTTAGTATATCATGACTGAAAAAAGGTTATGTAATTTGTATAAAACGTGGATTACTACAGCGCATCCACTCACAGCCGAAACCAAAGACATCAACGGCTCTGCCTATTCAGAGGCTCTGCCTATTCAGTAAAGAAAAACACTATTGTTATTATTTCAATTCATACTGTACAGCTGTGAGAATTGGGGCAGGGATATTATGCCAATATTAAATATTATATACGATATTAAATTTCAAGCCCTGGTCAACAGAATTCTGTGAAGGAAGGAAACAGACAGAGGCAGAGATTGGTACCCTTCGGAGTGAGTTGGGAGTTTGCAAGGCAGAGAAGGATGCTCTTCGGAGTGAGTTGCGAGTTTGATGAGACGGCATAAATATTTAATACAGCAAATTAAATATTTTGGTTTATATTTTGGTTTATATTATATGGTTAATGTATTTTGGTTTATATTGCAAACGAATAACGAATCAAGAGCCTGTGATTATATTGCATAAATATTATTTTGTACAGACAAATATCTGAATTTTTATTTTATTTTTTTTTAGATTTTTTTTAAACAAATCTCTCAAAAATAGTAAGATGTATTTTGGTTTTATACTGCAAACGAAAAACGAATCCAGGGTCTTGTGTCATCTTATATTTTGTGTTCTTTAAATTTGTAGTAGATTTATTAAATGAAATAAATTACACTAAACGGGGTTCTGTATTGTTTTCGGTGAACTTGAGCGCGTCAGAAAATGAACCCAAACTCCGTGTATACTCGCCTCACAGACGTGAAATATAAGTACTGAAGTACTGTAGATAACAGTAGCCCACATTTATAAAAGCATTTTTTATTTATATAAAACTATATAAAAAAATAATCCTGCGTTTATTTTTAGGTGTGCCCGCTGCCATAGTTCTTCAGTAACAAACCTATAAAACATGTACATCTGTATGAATAAATTGTTTAAATGTGATCAGTAAATGCTCCTTGCTACTGTAGTGACTGACATCGGCGTGCTGAAAGATCTAATCTCTCATATCGGCGCGCGCGTTCATCTGACTTAACATTTCAGCCATTCACACATGCATTGTGCTACTCTCCTCTTTCATAAAAAATGAACAATCCGACATGAGCAGATTTGTTTCAGTCAGAATATTTATCAATCATAAAGAGAGGCGACATATACTTGCTGATTAAACACTGCATTTTTAAAGTGAAAGCGCGCGATGTGAGTGTATACTCCGTGTATACTCGCCTCACAGACGTGAAAAATATATACTTATAGAAAGAGAACTATCTGCTTTAATATAAAGTAATGAAAAAAAAATATTAGATTATGTAATTCGTATGAGAAGTGAATTACTGTATAGGCGCGCTCACTGACGACGAGATGACATGATCAGCACAGCCGTAACCAAAGGAATCACTATCTTATCAATGAATTATTAAAATGGTCAGAGTGAGTTTCCTGGCTGTTTTAACAAATATTTGAAGTAGATAACAGTAGCCCACATTTATAAAAGCATTTTTATTTATATAAAACTATAAATAAAAAAAATAATAATAATCCGGCATTTATTTTTAGGTGTGCCGGCTGCCACAGTTCTTCAGTAACAAACCTATAAAACATGTACATCTGTATGAATAAATTGTTTAAATGTGATCAGTAAATGCTCCTTGCTACTGTAGTGACTGACATCGGCGTGCTGAAAGATCTAATCTCTCATATCGGCGCGCGCGTTCATCTGACTTAACGTTTCAGCCATTCACACATGCATTGTGCTACTCTCCTCTTTCATAAAAAATGAACAATCAGACACGAGCAGATTTGTTTCAGTCAGAATATTTATCAATCATAAAGAGAGGCGACATATACTTGCTGATTAAACACTGCATTTTTAAAGTGAAAGCGCGCGATGTGAGCAGCTTTAATTATTGATAATTAAATCATTATTAAATGGTGGACATAAAAAGCAAAAATAATAATAATATTATTTTGATTATTATTATCATGTTCTTTTGCTGTTTGAGCGTCTGTGGATTCCAAAATTTATATTTTTACTGTTTTTTAATCACTGAAATGGAAGAGATACTGTAGAAAGGTTCCTTATCATAACGTGCCTTGTATTGTTTTTAATCGCTCGATACACGACCCATCATTTTTAATGCTATTTTACAAAGGGTAAATACACATGGAATAATTTTATTTGGTTTGTTTATTTATAGATAAAATTAAAAGTAATTAAAAACAGTGTAGAGTGATTAATAACACTACATGTTATGGTAAGAAAAATCTAATTCGAGGGATTTTAGTTTCTCCGAGTGTATACTGTAGGTGAGAAGAGCTATTCACAGGTTATTTGCATTGGTATGTCTCACTTCGCAAAGCACACCTGTAAAACCTGTTTAAATGTAAATGCTCCTCGCTGCGCGGTTTGGGGGAGGGACCAGCGCTTGTGTTTTTGTGTTATCAAGTACGGGCTAATGCTTAACAGTTGCGCAATTATATTTCTATTCAGTAAAGAAAAACACTATTGTTATTATTTCAATACATACTGTACTGTGCAGCTGTGAGAATTATAGTGGCAGGAATATAATGCCCTACGATTCACATTCATTTACAATATGTGCGTCAATGTCCAACTTAAACCAAGCATGCGTTGCCACGCTTGGAGTAGTGTGCAAATTTATTTGCCAAATGTGAACAAATAACGAAATAAGAGAGCTTGATTATACTGCATAAACATCATTCAGTACATAAATATATAAATATTGCATAAATATTATTTTGTACAGACAAATATCTGAAAAAAAAAGATTTTTTTTACGACGAATCTCTCAAATAGTAAGATGTATTTTGGTTTTATACTGCAAACGAAAAACGAATCCAGAGCCTGTAATTATATTGCATAACTATTATTTTGCACAAATACTGTAAATCTCTGAATAAAACAATGATATTTTATTCACAAATGTAAGACAATATATTTTGGTTCAGTGCCAGACGAAGTAATGTAATGAGAGGCCCCGATTATACTGCATACATCTTTTTTATTGATTTATTTTTTTATTATCTATTCTGGAAGTTTGCTCTATTTGTTTTAGTTATTTCTATATTTAAATCTTGATGTCTTAAACTCTAACAACTGTAAGTATTTTCGAAATAAATTTTTTTAAAGCCCTAGTGCTGTTGTTTGTGCTGTTTTCTTTAATAATAACACTAAACAGATAAAAACAGAGAGTCTGTCTAAACAAAATAAAACCAATGTTTTCTAACTCATATTTTTTATATTTATAGTTTTTCATGTTTGTTGGATGTGTAAATTATCATAATTGTAGTATTACTTCGCTACAACATATTGTTTTGACTTCATTATGACTTAAGCTCTGAATATATTTAAAAACCGATACGACGGAAAATGTCAATTTGCACCACCTGGCGGTCATTTCACGAATTATTTTGAAATGCTCCTGGTTTATTTTGGCCGCTGCCGCTTTCCACGGCGGTGAGTGCGACGGTAATGAGCAGTCTGGTTGTCACACCACTGTAACTACAGCTTCTCGCTCGCTACTATGGGCCTCACTTCCTGACTTTTTAGACTTTTTCCTTACTTGCTTTTTCTGTCTTATCACTTCCTCCCCTTCTTGCTTAAACAAAGCTAGGACATCTCTCTCCTGCTGTCTTTTTAACTCTCTCTGGACACGCTTTTTCTCTCTTGCCGCCGTTTTGTAATTTTTTATCAAGGTGTCCATCTCAGAACACAGTGCTAAATCAAATGTCCCCTCCTTTGGCCATTTTGTAATCATATCTTTAGTTCTCTTTTGCCATTTATTTGAGATCTTAGTTATGAGGTCTGCACACAACGGATGCTTCAGCACTAAAGTCTCCACCGGAGAGGCTGCCATTATGTTTTAGCCTATGTCACGACTTAGATATTTATTTTTTAATTTTATGCCTTTGCACTTACTTAATGGCTAAATTTACTTACAACAATATACAATCTTTTAGAATCACAGAAGTATCCACCTCCACTTACCAAGGCTCATCAATGATAATCACTCCTTAATCTATACCACTTCACTATTTTCAAATTAACATTTGCAAAAAGCACAGTATTTTTATTACACGGTGAACACTTTCATCAATTACCGATTAATACCATTTATTAATATAGAATGCATACACCACTCCACACTATTTATTTATTTATTTATTAATAGGCATATGCATTCAGACTTTATCCCTCTTTTCCTAGAAAATTGGGCTTATTCTTTTCATACTTGTCCCCCTTGTGTGACGGTTGACCCCTAGAGGGCGCCTAACGCCCGTTTTTGGTTTTTGTTTTGTAGTTTGGTTTATGTTTTATGTTGAACTTCATTTCCCAGTTTGCACCTCGGTCAGGTGACGTAGAAGCTCACCTGAACCGAGGTAAGCCAATTATTAGTTGATTTTATTTTAGTTCTATAAATAGCCTGACTGAAGCTCAGTCAGGCGTCTAGCATTTGTCGTTATAGTTTGGTTTGTGTTGGAGTTAATGTTTTGTTTAAGTTTAAAAAATAAAGAACTTTGTTAAAACCGTCAGCTCGCCTCCGCGATCATGCCTCGCACACACCTCCGACGCAGACACCGGAAGAAACATGACAGAATGCTAGACCTACCAAGAGGCATGGCGGAGGATCCCCTCCTAAGGAATTACTTGGGAGGAGAAATTATCATCTCCAACGAGCTGTCGGAACTGCTGGAGGCCGGCGAGGAGCACGGCGAAATGGAAGTTGGGCAGGTATGCAGTAACGGTAAGCACATCGAGCCGGCGAGCTCATGGGAGGACAGCACGACAGCGAGAGAGAGACTAGCGAGGCGAAGCTGGGAAGGCTGCGGACTCGTCATCCGGCGCACACCGCCGAGAGGTGTAGCGATCGAGGGAGAGACGGGAGGATTCTGCAGGCAGTGGGCGGAACGCAACGAGGAGTGCATTCAAGACCTGCGCGAGCAGGTGCTGCAGCTCCAACTGCAGTTCGTCCAGGTTCGGTAGAACCAAGCTGTAGTCCCGGAAGCGATCCCTCTCTCAAATCTGGATGATGCACTCCTCCCACGGCCACTGCCTGAAGGTGGCGCGGACAGCACACCGGAGCTGAGCAGGGAGGACTGGACGTCGCTGCAGCACGGCGACGAGGTAGGCTTCTACAGGCAGTGGGCGGAGTCCAACCAGGAGCGCATTCGTGACCTGCGCGAGCAGGTGCTGCAGCTCCAACTGCAGTTCGTCCAGGTTCGGGAGAACCAGTCTGTAGCCCCGGAAGCGATCCCCCTCCCGGGTCTGGATGATGCGCTCATCCCCCGGCCACTGCCTGAGCCTGTCGCGGAGGAAGTCTATGCGCCATGTCTGTGCGAAGAGCAAAACGGCGCGTCCACCATCCAGTCTCCGTGCAAGCAGTCGAGCGCCGTGCACGCTCCAACGCTGCAGTCGAGTGCCGTGCACGCTCCAACGCTGCAGTCGAGCGCCGTGCACGCTCCAACGCTGCAGTCGAGCCCTGCGCACGCTCCAACGACCAATACACCTGTTCTGCCGCCGCCTCCCGGCTTCGAGGACAGCGAGCTAGCACGCCAGCAGCCGCTGTCCCACGCACCTGTTCTGCCGCCGCCTCCTGGCTTCGAGGACAGCGAGCTAGCATGCCAGCAGCCGCTGTCCCACGCACCTGTTCTGCCGCCGCCTCCCGGCTTTGAGGACGACGTTGAACTGGCGAACGCACGGCACGCTCCAGAGCCGTCGTCGAGCGCACTGCACGCTCCAGAGCCGTCGTCGAGCGCACTGCACGCTCCAGAGCCGTCGTCGAGCGCCGAGTACGCTCCAACGCCGCTGTCGAGCGCCGAGTACGCTCCAACGCCGCTGTCGAGCGCCGAGTACGCTCCCACGCCGCTGTCGAGCGCACTGCACGCTCCCACGCCGCTGTCGAGCGCACTGCACGCTCCCACGCCGCTGTCGAGCGCACTGCACGCTCCCACGCCGCTGTCGAGCGCACTGCACGCTCCCACGCCGCTGTCGAGCGCACTGCACGCTCCCACGCCGCTGTCGAGCGCATTGCACTCTCCCACGCCGCTGTCGAGCGCACTGCACGCTCCCACGCCGCTGTCGAGCGCACTGCACGCTCCCACGCCGCTGTCGAGCGCACTGCACGCTCCCACGCCGCAGTCGAGCGCACTGCACGCTCCCACGCCGCAGTCGAGCGCACTGCACGCTCCCACGCCGCAGTCGAGCGCACTGCACGCTCCCACGCCGCAGTCGAGCGCACTGCACGCTCCCACGCCGCAGTCGAGCGCACTGCACGCTCCCACGCCGCAGTCGAGCGCACTGCACGCTCCCACGCCGCCGTCGAGCGCACTGCACGCTCCCCCGCCGCTGTCGAGCGCAGTGACCGCTCCACCGCCGCCGTCGAGCGCAGTGACCGCTCCACCGCCGCCGTCGAGCGCAGTGACCGCTCCACCGACGTCGTCGAGCGCAGTGACCGCTCCACCGCCGTCGTCGAGCGCAGTGACCGCTCCACCGCCGTCGTCGAGCGCAGTGACCGCTCCACCGCCGTCGTCGAGCGCAGTGCACGCTCCAACGCCGTCGTCGAGCGCAGTGCACGCTCCAACGCCGCTGTCGAGCTCTGCAAAAGCTCCAACGTCGTCGTCCAGCGCAGTGCACGTTCCAACGCCGCTGTCGAGCTCTGCAAGAGCTCCAACGCAGTCGTCGAGCTCTGCACGAGCTCCAACGCCGTCGTCGAGTGCCATGCACGCTCCAACGTCGTCGTCGTCGAGCGCCGTGCACGCTCCAACGCCGTCGTCGAGCGCAGTGACCGCTACAACGCCGTCGTCGAGCACGTCACCAGCCCTGCCACGGCCGAGCACGTCACCAGCCCTGCCACGGCCGAGCACGTCACCAGCCCTGCCACGGCCGAGCACGTCACCTGCCCTGCCACGGCCGAGCACGTCACCTGCCCTGCCACGGCCGAGCACGTCACCTGCCCTGCCACGGCCGAGCACGTCACCAGCCCTGCCACGGCCGAGCACGTCACCAGCCCTGCCACGGCCGAGCACGTCACCTGCCCTGCCACGGCCGAGCACGTCACCAGCCCTGCCACGGCCGAGCACGTCACCAGCCCTGCCACGGCCGAGCACGTCACCAGCCCTGCCACGGCCGAGCACGTCACCAGCCCTGCCACGGCCGAGCACGTCTCCAGCCCTGCCACGGCCGAGCACGTCTCCAGCCCTGCCACGGCCGAGCACGTCTCCAGCTCAGCCACGGCCGAGCACGTCTCCAGCTCTGCCAAGGCCGAACACGTCTCCAGCCCAGCAGCCGCAGAACACGTCTCCAGCCCCGTCACCCAGCCTCCTGGTCAGGGGGTGGAAGGTAGAACATTGGGGTGGGTGTCCGGGGCCTCCGATGATGCTCCAGAGGAGCATTTTTTTTGGGGGGGTACTGTGACGGTTGACCCCTAGAGGGCGCCTAACGCCCGTTTTTGTTTTTTGTTTTGTAGTTTGGTTTATGTTTTATGTTGAACTTCATTTCCCAGTTTGCACCTCGGTCAGGTGACGTACAGTTGTTACAAAATCGGAGCATCGTATGTAACGTCGCCGCCGCATTACGGCATGTGCATTTGCTGTGCATTTGCTTGCTTTTACCACTGAGTGGCGCTATATAACTACAGACTGACGCATCATGCCTTACATTCTCTGTCTCATTAATGAGACGCGTCCCATTAAATAATACACGTAGTAGCCCATAACATCAAGTGAAACACTGTAGTTGATCGAATTCATAATCACAGTACTATAATTACAGTACAAATGTAGAATTCAAATTAAATCAAATCTTATTAAGATCAAATTTAAGCACAATAAATATTAACACAGTGAGCCTTTAGATTTTATCACGTGTAATTAGAAAATAAGTGTGTAGGGTTTTATTTAAATATAAATTTCTAAACCAATAAGATCAAATAACACCAAGTTATTATTATAACAGGCTTACTTCGTCACTTATCAAAGACGTACACTTGCTTTCAAAGAAGTCGAGTGGCTTATTAACGTCTCTGGTGTGCATTGTCTCTAAGTGGCCGCTTGGTGTAGCGGGTAGAACACTCGACTAGTGATCTACAAAGCGCCAGTTCGAATCCCGAGTGATGTTTTAAAATTGTTTTATTTTAAAACTAAATAAAATGTTTTAAGTGCGCTTAAGGTAGAGTCTTATAAAGGCTATGTAGACTTATATAGTTTTATTATATATTTTTGCACATTAATCTGAGTCCTCATCTGTTAGATCTGTTTAGTTTTTTTTTCCTGCCGGGACGAATGCGCGGTTCCATCCCTTTCCCGCCTATTCAGGGAGCCTACGGAGTGAGCGATTAACCATAGTCGAATCGATTGGTGTGCGTCCAACTCACGTTACTCGTTTGCTATTCATGCCGGCTGGTGATAATTAACGTTAATATGATCTCGGGCTTGCTCACGATGCTCAACATCTATAAAAATAGCAAAGTATTGTGTATAGAGTGATTAAAAAAAACTATCTAACGCATGTTAGAAAACATAATTTCCTGCATTTTTTTCTGCTTCAGGAGTCAGTCTGTTCTGAGACAGTGAGAGTAGAGGATGGGGCAGATTCAGAACCAGGGAGGGAGCCGGAGACAGCAGAACAAAGAGATGATATTGCCAGCACCAGCACAGGGAGCACAGTTTTTAGTTTAGATCTCATGTTTACATTTTATTGTATGTTGATGGCTTGACTGTCTCCAGCCCCGTCACCCAGCCTCCTGGTCAGGGGGTGGAAGGTAGAACATTGGGGTGGGTGTCCGGGGCCTCCGATGATGCATTTTTTTTGGGGGGGTACTGTGACGGTTGACCCCTAGAGGGCGCCTAACGCCCGTTTTTGTTTTTTGTTTTGTAGTTTGGTTTATGTTTTATGTTGAACTTCATTTCCCAGTTTGCACCTCGGTCAGGTGACGTACAGTTGTTACAAAATCGGAGCATCGTATGTAACGTCGCCGCCGCATTACGGCATGTGCATTTGCTGTGCATTTGCTTGCTTTTACCACTGAGTGGCGCTATATAACTACAGACTGACGCATCATGCCTTACATTCTCTGTCTCATTAATGAGACGCGTCCCATTAAATAATACACGTAGTAGCCCATAACATCAAGTGAAACACTGTAGTTGATCGAATTCATAATCACAGTACTATAATTACAGTACAAATGTAGAATTCAAATTAAATCAAATCTTATTAAGATCAAATTTAAGCACAATAAATATTAACACAGTGAGCCTTTAGATTTTATCACGTGTAATTAGAAAATAAGTGTGTAGGGTTTTATTTAAATATAAATTTCTAAACCAATAAGATCAAATAACACCAAGTTATTATTATAACAGGCTTACTTCGTCACTTATCAAAGACGTACACTTGCTTTCAAAGAAGTCGAGTGGCTTATTAACGTCTCTGGTGTGCATTGTCTCTAAGTGGCCGCTTGGTGTAGCGGGTAGAACACTCGACTAGTGATCTACAAAGCGCCAGTTCGAATCCCGAGTGATGTTTTAAAATTGTTTTATTTTAAAACTAAATAAAATGTTTTAAGTGCGCTTAAGGTAGAGTCTTATAAAGGCTATGTAGACTTATATAGTTTTATTATATATTTTTGCACATTAATCTGAGTCCTCATCTGTTAGATCTGTTTAGTTTTTTTTTCCTGCCGGGACGAATGCGCGGTTCCATCCCTTTCCCGCCTATTCAGGGAGCCTACGGAGTGAGCGATTAACCATAGTCGAATCGATTGGTGTGCGTCCAACTCACGTTACTCGTTTGCTATTCATGCCGGCTGGTGATAACCCAGATAGCAGAACAACATTGAATCATCGTTGAATCAACATTAAAGCATCAACCAACTTGTTATTGAATCAATGTTGAAATTTCAATGTTAAATGTTGATTTTTCATCAGGTTTGCACCTTGAAATAATGTTATTTCAATGATGAAAAATAGATCAAGATGGGCATAAAATCAATGTTTGTTCAATGTAAATTCAATCACTTATTTTACATTGAATCAACATTGAAACAATTATAGTTTAGTCTTGCTTTATGAACAGCAAGATTCTATGACAGTAAATCATGTCCGTTTTGATTTATTTCTTTAAATCAGCGACCATGTAGGGCTGAAAAGCTTTTTTTTTTTTTTTTTTTAAACAAAAAGTCAGTAACTCAACATCCTTCAGTTTACATGTAAACATATTTATTTATTTAAGCTCCATACCCATTTAAACAGGAAGTAACATCACAATTACAATAAAACAACTATATAATAAAACACACTACAACTTACATACAAATTATTATAAACTGGATGACAATATGACTTTTTAGAAGAGAACTATTAGAAGAGATTGTTAATTCTGAATTCATAAAACAGAATCTAACTGCCAAGAGAAGAGACTGGAAAACCATAATATAAAAATGGCAGCCTGCCTCAGCAAAATTCAGTCAAATGCAAATAGAAACAACCAAGTCAGAAACACAACAGATGACTGAAACATTATTCGTAAGTTGAAATGTATTTACTCAGCAAAACAGATAATAAGACACAAGTCTGAACTTATGGTTTTCCACCACGAGTAATTCCCCCCAGCCGTTCTGGGGCATAACGAAGCCATTTCTGAACTGTTGAAGCAAAGAAACTCTGTGGCCTCCTTTTCTTCAGCTTTCAGCTGTTGTTGTAGTAGTGCATCTAAAGAATGAAAAACAAACAAAAGGTTAGAACTATACAATGCTCTAAAAACTTGGAGTGGTAGTTGTTTATGAATGACTGAAGGTGGGTCCTAAATTTTAGGAAATGTGACTTTTACAAATGTACAGATATGCAACATATGTTTTGAAATGTCCTACAATCTTCCATAGATACAATGCACACATTAGATTTTTTTTAATATACAGGTCCTTCTCAAAAAATTTGCATATTGTGATAAAGTTCATTCTTTTCTGTAATGTACTGATAAACATTAGACTTTCATATATTTTAGATTCATTACACACAACTGAAGTAGTTCAAGCCTTTTATTGTTTTAATGTTGATGATTGTGGCATACAGCTCATGAAAACCCAAAATCCCTATCTAAAAAATTTGCATATTTCATCCGACCAATAAAAGAAAAGTGTTTTTAATACAAAAATAGTCAACCTTCATATAATTATGTTCAGTTCTGCACTCAATACTTGGTCGGGAATCCTTTTGCAGGTACTTGTGTCTTGTGTCTCTCAACTTTCTCTTCACAATATCCCACAGATTCTCTATGGGGTTCAGGTCAGGAGAGTTGGCAGGCCAATTGAGCACAGTAATACCATGGTCAGTAAACCATTTACCAGTGGTTTTGGCACTGTGAGCAGGTGCCAGGTCGTGCTGAAAAATGAAATCTTCATCTCCATAAAGCTTTTCAGCAGATGGAAGCATGAAGTGCTCCAAAATCTCCTGATAGCTAGCTGCATTGAGCCTGCCCTTAATAAAACACAGTGGACCAACCCCAGCAGCTGACATGGCACCCCAGACCATCACTGACTGTGGATACTTGACACTGGACTTCAGGCATTTTGGCATTTCCCTCTCCCCAGTCTTCCTCCAGACTCTGGCACCTTGATTTCCGAATGACATGCAAAATTTGCGACCTGTAGCCCATTTCCTGCACACGCCTGTACACAGTGGCTCTGGATGTTTCTACTCCAGACTCAGTCCACTGCTTCCGCAGGTCCCCCAAGGTCTGGAATCGGTCCTTCTCCACAATCTTCCTCAGGGCCCGGTCACCTCTTCTCGTTGTACAGCGTTTTCTGCCACACTTTTTCCTTCCCACAGACTTCCCACTGAGGTGCCTTGATACAGCACTCTGGGAACAGCCTATTCGTTCAGAAATTTCTTTCTATGTCTTACCCTCTTGCTTGAGGGTGTCAATGATGGCCTTCTGGACAGCAGTCAGGTCGGCAGTCTTACCCATGATTGCGGTTTTGAGTAATGAACCAGGCTGGGAGTTTTTAAAAGCCTCAGGAATCTTTTGTAGGTGTTTATAGATAATTAGTTGATTCAGATGATTAGGTTAATAGCTCATTTAGAGAACCTTTTCATGATATGCTAATTTTTTCAGATAGGGATTTTGGGTTTTCATGAGCTGTATGCCACAATCATCAATATTAAAACAATAAAAGGCTTGAACTACTTCAGTTGTGTGTAATGAATCTAAAATATATGAAAGTCTAATGTTTATCAGTACATTACAGAAAATAATGAACTTTATCATAATATGCTAATTTTTTGAGAAGGACCTGTATGTGTTATTTCACAATCTGCAAATGTTGTCCTACAATGTACATATTCAATGCTATGAAAACAAATATACTTAATGTAACAATGTAGTCTTTTATGTGCAAAAAAAAAAAAAAAAAAAAAAACCTGTAGGATCAAAAAAATAAATTAATTAAAAAAAAAAAATCAATCCGTGGCGACGGTTTTGCAATTTGTCCCCCGCACTCACAAATACTTAAACTGTTCCCTCAGTTTAACAAATCGTGGCCACGGATTAACAAACTGTATGCACAAATTTCCAATCCGTACGCTCAGATACCGTACTGTTTGCATATTTATTCTTAACATGAAGACTTATTTTGGTGATTTTATTATAAGCTTTTTACCCAGAGTTAGATGCATGCTGCACTGTTAATGTTATTATTAAATAACGCCTATTATTACATTGCATTTAGTTTGAGAGCAAAGTAATGACAACATAAACTGTACATTATTTGTTTTGCATTGCTTTTTACCTTCTCCTCAAACTCACACTGCATGATTTTCAAAGTCATCGGATCACCATTGTTTTCACACTGTACTATCTGTGGTAGCATTTAGTTGCTGCTGTGTTCACACTGCACAATGAATTGGCGACAGGAGATTACACACTGCATGACTTTACAATAGGAAGAATCGCCAACAACTCTGTCTGGTGTGCAAGCTACAGCCAAACGCACACAAGAAGTGATAAGGAAACTACGCAAGATCATGCTGACATTGTGGTCTATAATTCCTCTCCGAACAAACAATAATTAAAAAAAGATGACGTCCTTGTTTAAGATCCCATATGGTCAAAACTGAAATTTCATGGCTTTTTTCATGGTAACTGAGGTCTAGGGGCTATGTAACTACCATATAAGTTTCAAAACAGTCAATCCACAGTAGAATGCACACAGCTTGCATAAAGTAGCTCTGCCTTTTCACGAGCTGCTGTGACGTCCAATCTACTCAGTCACCGCTTTCAGTCACCATCAACCACCATCCCACCCTTCTTTTGCCAAAACATCACGTCCATGCCATTGCTGAACAACAATAACATGAAAACAAGTCGAAAAAACGCTGTTCAGTCGATAGATGTCGAAACTACATCATTACACAGGCTTCCGAACAACATTAATATAAAAGACCATTGGCACGTCAGCTTCAGCATCTTTCACACAGCCATTCCATTAAACTTTAAAAATTTACATTAAAAATTTTATTTAATTAATAGAAGTTAATTGATAAAGAAAATCTATTTATGACATTATTTTTGACAGCATTATGATTATTTATTAAAACTTCAGACAACAACAATTAGTGCCACGAGGTTATTTGCAACACTATATGTTCTACAAAATAGAGGACTACACACCTTACAGCGCAATATAATGTGGCTTTAGAAGAGGAAAGGTAGGATTAAGAAGTGAGCAAGTGATGAATTAGTATTATAGGTCCCAAGCAGATACAGTAACAATAATGGGTGCCCTACCTTATGCAGTCTCCATTGATGGCTAATAAACATTGATACAAGTAGGTTATGGTTAAAGTGGTGAACTTATAAAGTCTTAAATATTTTGTTTTCCCTTCTCAACGCATTATGCATTTACTCACCAATAATGGCTACCTTTTTAATTTGGTCAAGTCTCCAAGTCGAAGGTGCCCAGCAGCAGATTCCGTACCATGGCAGTAGCAGAGGTGGCAAGGCGGGCTGCTCTCCACACTTCTGCCTGGCAAAACACCCCAGAGCCCTTTATAACTTCAATTTGAAAAATTATTTCACATCACAATATTAATTTATTGGCAACTTTTAGAAACTTTTCATGTTTCATACTGATTCTTATGTTTAGCTTCCCAATAGTTAATAGGATTTTATGTATAAATGCAGATTAATGATAATCTGGACATTCTGGACATTTGTTTACATGCAGGGTAAAACTGCAACAGAAACAGTACAAAATAAAAACTGAAAAAAGACGGACATTCAGAGTAAAACAGTGCAAGATAAAAAAAAAACTGTACAAAACATACATGCAGGGGAAGCATTGGTGGGAGCAATGTCCAAGCAGTGTAGAGAAATATTTCTGTACGGCTTCATTGTTTTGTGCTGTGTAGTATAGTATTGTAATAGCTGATCAGAGTGATCAACTCCCCATGTGCTGGTTGTACGCAGTCACAGGACATGGAAATGTCTTTGTAGTCCATGTACCTTGTAATTTCACCCTCATCTTCACCGCGTCTACTGTAAAGCAGAATGGATGGTAGAACAGGTAGATACTTCTCGTGTGTCCATCCACTTCACAAATACAAGAGGTCCATCTGAACGGAGCTTGCGTGTCCTGATGTGAGGGGCTGGTGAAGGCAAGGGTGATGCAGACACATTCCTAAAAACAAATAAATAAAAAAATGTTAACCTATACTGTTCAGAGTAAATGGATGTGCAATTAATATGGATGCACAATATATACAGTACAGAGATGACCAAAAATGTATCCACACTTCAACATGAAAAATATACACCTCTCTTCTGTAGGTCACATGACAGCATCAATGATGGTGATAGATAATACTACACACTGCTGCCATAATTCAATTTGAGTTTTAAAAAACACCATCCACTGGACATTACACACATATTGAACACATTCTAAACAATTACATCTTATCAGGTATTTGTAAATACACGCTAAACAAAAGGGATTATATACATTTACACCAAAGAAATATTCATAAGCATCACTTAGCTACATAAGGCAGTATTTTAGCCACCTGCAACTTGCTTGTTTGTGCTAAATAACATTACTGAGAGCAGTGTTATAAGCTAACCAAAATGGAGCCAAATACACATTAGCAACCATAATCTAAAGCTATCCAAAACAAGGTGAATATAAACATCTGTAAACTCCATAAGGCATTAGCTTAGCCACCGGGAAATATCATGTTTGTGCTACATGAGGCAACATGTTAGCTTGATTTACCTAAACTATATAAATGGCATTGAAAGCCAATGTGTCACACAAGCTGACAAGAGCTAGCTGTAGTGAGGAAAATATTTACTAATATTAGTTTAATATTATCAGAATAAGAGTTATATAAGACTTAATAACTTACCCAGTATAGCATGGGTCTATTCTCTGTTCAAAATGCTCCCGTTCGTCGTCGGAGTCACACAGTCTTCTTCTGAGGTAAATGTAAACTTTCCAGAACATTCTGAAGAGTTTCCTCGGATGTGTAAGCGCGTGCCATCTTCCAAAACGTGCTGAAAACTCACTGAATCGGAGTATTTTCAAACCTGTCTCTCTGTGTTCGTTTTTTCATGCCGGTGTCCGGGGGCGTGGTCTTGTATGTAAATTACCCGGACTGATTTCCGTGTGATTGGCGTGTGGGCGTGTCCTGCCTCGGGTCATTAGCATATAAGTGTGACAGAAATTCTGTGCCTCTCCTTGGTTTCATACGGATTACATAAACTGAGAATATTTGTTTTCAATGTGACTTGCATCATTTAAAAGTAGACACTTTAAGCTTTATATAGATATATTTCTCATTTCAGTTAATTTTAGTGATGTGTTTCAAAAAGATTTTCACGGAGACTGAGGTTTCATATATGTGCATATATCCTCATATACTGCATGTGGCCAAAAGTTTTTTGCATTTTTTTTGTTAGTTCTTAGTTATTGCCTTGATAATAGAAAATATGAGCTAGGCATCATGTATGACAGTTGCCAAAGTGAGATATGAGCTAAAATGACCAGATCCTGCCATAGGAGACATATCTTGTATGTACATATACAGTAGGGCTTATATGTGGATATAAAGAAGCAATACAGGAGACCTATATGGCCTGTATATGCACATATATGCACCTCAATGTTGCCTACATGTGGCATATATACGCATATATGCAGCATATATACGCATATATGCAGCATATATATTATCATATATGTGCATATATACTGCATATAGGTTTCATATATGCGCATATATCCTCATATTTACATTTAGGCATTTGGCAGACGCTCTTATCCAGAGCGACTTACATCTTTATCTCATTACACATCTGAGCAGTTGAGGGTTAAGGGCCTTGCTCAAGGGCCCAACAGTGGCAACTTGGTGGTTGTGGGGTTTGAACCTTAGTCCAATGCCTTAACCACTGAGCTACCCCTGGCCCCATATAGGTGCGGTTATATGCGCATATATACTGCATATAGGTTTCATATATGCGCATATATCCTCATATAGGTTCTTTCCATGTGGGGCACGCACACTGCTCTGGGTCAGACACAGACAACGGGAAACAGGAACTAAGGTCTCAAACAAATGCTTCCCAACAGAATACCATAGGTCGCATCGCCAAAATTCTTTCACCGTGAGTGGCAGGAACTTCCAGACTACAACATATTGAATTCTCATGCCTGTAGAGTGTATTATAATGACGTGGCGACAGTGTAAAAACACCCTCCGATGTTAAATGCGAGCAGAAAATTGAGTACTTTTGAACGGCAAACAGGAATTAAGCTCTCAAGTGAGTAAACTAGACAGCAAGGTAAATACACAAAACTTACCGTCAAATTATTTTTTTTCCTCAATATATATATATATATATTTTTTTTTTTTTTTTTTTTTTTTTAAGCACCATGGCAAATCTCTTGTAGTCAATTTTTTAACCTGTTTTAAACACATACACACATGCATACACATTTTTATAGAAATGCACTTAGTTAATTTAATTTGCCTTACATTGTTGAATGAGGATGGGTTCCACAACCAAAAATCAACATTGATTCAATGTTTGTCTTTTCAACACTGAAAAGCATTGAATTATCAACATTGATTCAACATTATTTAGCATTGAAAAATCAACCTCAACCAAAATGATGATTCTGATGAAATTTCAACATTGAATCAATGTCACCTTGCTATCTGGGAATTAACGTTAATATGATCTCGGGCTTGCTCACGATGCTCAACATCTATAAAAATAGCAAAGTATTGTGTATAGAGTGATTAAAAAAAACTATCTAACGCATGTTAGAAAACATAATTTCCTGCATTTTTTTCTGCTTCAGGAGTCAGTCTGTACTGAGACAGTGAGAGTAGAGGATGGGGCAGATTCAGAACCAGGGAGGGAGCCGGAGACAGCAGAACAAAGAGATGATATTGCCAGCACCAGCACAGGGAGCACAGTTTTTAGTTTAGATCTCATGTTTACATTTTATTGTATGTTGATGGCTTGACTGTAAACAACATAAACAATGCAATAAATTTATAAAAATATATATTTATTGTCCCCCCTGCTGTTAAATGAAATTTGCGTTATTTTACGTTAATGTTACGTTATTACATTATTAACGTCGACAGAATAAAGTAAAGTTTTATTTCTGGAATTGATGCACGGGCTTCATCTTAGGCTTTTTTTTCTTTCGGTTCTTTCGTTTCTCAGCGCCGGACTGTTGATGTCTCTTTCCAGGACCAGGCATATCGTTCAATTATTATAATTCTTTTGGCCAAATACTGTAGGCAGCCGTAACAGAGGTGAGGGCGCGCGCGTCATCACGTGTGCTTAGCCGACTCTGCGTTCACCGTAGACTTCAATATAGACGTTTATATTTTTGTTTATTTGTATATGTATGTTATTAATATAAATTTTTTAGAGATTGTGTGTGTGCGTGCACGGAGAGTTTGTGTTGATAAGTGTATGTCGATAAGTTGATAAGTGTATCAGAAAGCATTAAAATGTTCATTTGAATTAAAATGACACACACACGTCTGTATATACAGTATATCAATTACATATATATCAATTTCATTAGTTCGTTCATTCTATTTGAAGCTTCGGATGTTTGTTTTTTTCTTGGTTTGGTTAGATTAGTTCTAAACTCGCTTCCGTGAAACTATCGCTAAAACAATGTGTGTAAAACAAGAGTGTCATAGTCCATTGTTAGTTTTAATGATTTGGCTGAAACTAATTATCACTACATAAGTACCCTAACACCATTGATCATGAGTCTCAGCTGAACCTAATTCTATACTTGTAACAGAAAATGTAGATGCAGATTCCAAATGTGTATTTATATAATAGATAGATAGATAGATAGATGTGTGTGTGTGTGTGTGTGTGTGTGCTCTACGCAGGGGCAAGAGAGGGCAGCGCACCCTTAAATGTCTGCACATGTTAATATATTCCTAAAATGTATATATTACAAGTTGATAAACTGATCTGCGGTAGCGGAAAAATCCGCTGAAAATGACAGGCTGCAGCGCACACACACACACACACATACACACGCGCGCGCACACACACACACACACACAGACACACCTCCCTTGAGCCCTGCGTCTGTCGGATTTCAGCGGTCACGGGGTGGAAAGACTTTGAAGCAGTTTATATATGAATCTAAGCTTGAACTTATCAGCATTGTAAATATATAATACTTTTCAAATAAAATCGCTATTACTTTGACCCTGAAGTTTAGTTTAGCACACACAAAAAACAGAAAAGTCTAAAGAAATAATCATGATTGATAAAATCTGGATTAAGGATATTTTATTTTGTTTTATTTATTTAATTTGTATTTTTCATCTTCCCCCCTGAGGGATTGCCACCTTATTGTGGTCAGGGGATTTGCGTGCCTCAGTGCTTGGATGTTTACCGAGGGCTCAAGGGAGGTGTGTCTGTGTGTGTGTGTGTGTGTGTCTGTGTGTGAGTGCGCGTGCGGATTTTTCCGCTACCGCAGATCAGTTTATCAACTTGTAATATATAAATTTTAGGAATATATTAACATGTGGAGACATCATTATATGTTGAATGGAACTTGTAAGCCTTTGAATGGTGTTAAAAATACTTGCAAAACAAGTATTGCAGCCATACATTGGAGGGAACTTCTGAGGTGGTCAGTGATTGATGGCACGGTCGGTCGGAGGGGGTTGTGATCACACCTATAGATCTTTTGTTCTAGGCTATCGGTCAAATATCTCTCCACTTGGAAGCAAAAACATGCAAGGGATTTCAGCATCTCGACGCACATACTAAGCTGTTTATAAAGTAGACACTGTTTGTTTTTTCATTTTGTAATCTTTCCCATGTTTACCGTGTACTGTACAATGTATATTCATTTTTTAATGAATTACTGTAAATAAACTACACATTCCGTTGATTTACCAGAAATGACTTTTCTGTTTTTTGTGTGTGCTAAACTAAACTTCAGGGTCAAAGTAATAGCGATTTTATTTGAAAAGTATTATATATTTACAATGCGGATAAGTTCAAGCTTAGATTCATATATAAACTGCTTCAAAGTCTTTCCACCCCGTGACAGCTGAAATCCGACAGACGCAGGGCTCAAGGGAGGTGTGTCTGTGTGTGTGTGTGTGTCTATGTGTGTGCGTGCGCGCGCATACTTCTTCTACTGTTATAAAAACAAACTAAATACAGCTTTTTTTTCAGAGGTAAACGGAAAAGTGAAGATGTTCAGTGTCACTATGCAGATGTTACACTCAGTGGAGTTACCGAAATCATTTGTTTAGTCCTCATCATTTCCACATTTCACTCGCTTTTATTCCTCTTATGTGAACATAAACAGTGAAACATTCCACAGGTTTATAATACACCGGGGCCAAGTGAACCACGTTCCTGTCAAACGAAACGAGGCATAATCGTGGTGTTTGCTTCGGTTATGACACACCATAGTTTATTACCTGCTGTGGTAGATCTGATTATTTATCCAAACACAATAATAAAGCTTTATATCCTCAGGAGGGCTCAGTACATTGTTTTAGCGATAGTTTCACGGAAGCGAGTTCAGAACTAATCTAACCAAACCAAAACAAAAAAAAAACATCCGAAGCTTCAAATAGAATGAACGAACTAATGAAATTGATATATATGTAATTGATATACTGTATATACAGACGTGTGTGTGTCATTTTAATTCAAATGAACATTTTAATGCTTTCTGATACACTTATCAACTTATCCACATACACTTATCAACACATACTCTCCGTGCACGCACATACAATCTCTAAAAAATTAATATTAATAACATACATATACAAATAAACAAAAAAATAGTCTGCAAAGAGGCACACGCAGGTGCACTTAGTACACGGTTGAACTGTGCACAAACCCCAACCCCAGACTTTCTAACACCGACCAGGAGTACTGCAGAAACGATGTCTCCAGCCACAGCTTACAATGTTTTCTCTTATTTATTAAAGAAAATTATGATGACCATAACAGCCTACTGCATTTCATTATTTATAATAACACAAAAACAATATTACAATATTTGATATTTTAATATAAACTCGGTATCATTATCCTCCTTGTGTATGTGTAAAATACATTTAATTTGTTCTATTTTTTATTCTGATAGTGTGCTCAATTTGTTTCTAGTAATTTATATATTTAAATTCGAATGCCTTTTACTGTTACAAATTTAACTCTTTGCAAAATAATAAAAATGTGTCTTGCTGTACAAGCCCTTGTGTTGTTGTTTGTGCTGCTGTTCTTTAATAATACCAATAATCAGATACAAACAGTCTGTCTAAACGAAAATTAAGCAATGCTTCTTAACTCATCATTATGTGGATATTTTTCATGTTCGTTGGATAAAGTATGTACTGTAATGATTTGGTCTACTCTGTACTGTATGTGCGTGAGAGAGAGGGGTGTCGCGGTCGTGAAACAAAGGCTCATTTCAGCTCATTCAGTTTCTCTGAATGTATAGGTGAGAACAGCTGATTCACGGTGAATAATTTGCATTTGAGTGTTGCCAAGTGAAAAGAAGACAAACATCAAGACGAACAACATATAAAACTGAGACAATATTTTAAAAAGAATCGCAATCAACCTGGACAGGTAAGCTGGAATAAAATCAGTAGCAGCATTAACTAAAGTAATTAGTAATTATTAGCTGCTACTGATTTTATGGACTCATCACGGTTAAATACGTTGGTCACATGCCAGCTGTATAAGCCGGTTATGGGGACTCATTACGGTTGCATATCGTGCTCTGAATAATAATTTTTTTTGTTTGCTGTTTGTTTGCTGAGTAAAATTAAAACAGAACAATTTTTTAAAACAGCATCATCCAGGATTCGAATTGACGCTTTGTAAATCCCTGACCGAGCGCTCGAACCGCTACACCAACCAGGCACTAAGAGACAACACACCTCCGTGATGTTAATAAGCCACTCGACTTCTTTGAAAGCAAGCGTTAAATAAGTAACGAAGTAAGCCTGTTACACAATTATACTATTTGCACGTGTATTTTATCTGTTTTAAACTTGGTGTCATTTGATCTTATTGGTTTAGAAATGTTTGTAAAAAAAACTATTGTTATCAAAAATGTAACAGATGTAACACCGGACCTCATTACCCACAATGCATCTCCCGCACTGGACTACACTGCCGTAAACAGCTGTCGTAAATCAAAACTCCCGGTACGGCAGATGGCCACCACTTTTCATCAGTATAATGACACACACACACACACACACACGCAGCAGCAGACCGAGCCGTCACTCCCCTAAATTTAAAGAATACAAACTGGTTGCGTGCGAGTTTGCTGTTTTTTCTATAGTATGCTGAAGCAAAATCAAAATACAACAATTTTTTTTATTTTAATTTTGCTATAATTAAAATAAAAAAATTTAAAACATCATCCCTCGGGATTCGAACCGGCGCTTTATATAACACTGACCGTGGGCTCTAACCGCTACACCAAGCGGGCACTTAAAGACAATGCACCCAAGTAACGTTAAATAAGGCAAGGTTAATAAAGCAAGCGCTGGATAAGTAACGAAGTAAGCCTGTTATAATAATAACTTGGTGTTATTTGATCTTATTGGTTTATAAATTTATATTTAAATAAATAGTAAACTTGGCCGATTTCGTTATAATTTTGTTTGATGAGTGGGGCTTGAAAATTCTCTTGAAAAATATGGTCATTTATTTCAGTTAATAAATCTACTATAATTTTTCTTTTTACTCATTATTGTACAGTACACATTAATAGCTCTGGTTCAGATTTGTCATGTTTGTTGTGGAAATTACCATCACTGTTGTATTTACTGCGATGAATGAAAATGTCACTTTGCGCCACCTGGCGGCCATTTTACGAATGACTTTGAAATGCAACTGATTTATTTTGGCCGCTGTTGCCTTTAAACGGCGGTATACGCGGCGAGATCGCCATTCCAATTTTGTAACCACTGTAGAAGCTCACCTGAACCGAGGTAAGCCAATTATTAGTTGATTTTATTTTAGTTCTATAAATAGCCTGACTGAAGCTCAGTCAGGCGTCTAGCATTTGTCGTTATAGTTTGGTTTGTGTTGGAGTTAATGTTTTGTTTAAGTTTAAAAAATAAAGAACTTTGTTAAAACCGTCAGCTCGCCTCCGCGATCATGCCTCGCACACACCTCCGACGCAGACACCGGAAGAAACATGACACCTTGCTAATGAGGGCTCATTTTTTCCACCCACACGTGTCCCTTGATTGATTTAATATTTATCTATTTAATTATTTAGCTAGCTATTACTCTAATAAGGGCTCATTCACACACACGTCTCTGGTCTGGCAGCAACTGCCCCCCCCCCCCCTTTTTTTTTTGAGGGTTGCACACACAGTTCCCTCGGGAGGTCCAGCCCTGTTCACAGCACACAGAGCTTATGGTTCTCATTCAACCAATTCTCTCTCTCTTTCTCACACACACACTAGGCGAACATAGAGCTCTCACACACTCAGACAGTAACAGATAGACACAACATCAATTAGACACAAACAATTGCAATTGCATTCAACTTAATGGCACAAAATAGTGCTCCTCATACGAAGGATATTAATTAACCCCTGTAACTCATATCAATAAAACATAAGGGGTGATTTCCCACTTTTATGATGTACAATTGTACATTCCTCATACGAAGGGTATATCAATTAAAAACCACCAAAACTCGTACCATATATCATTTACGGTGGCTACAAAAATGCTTGACATACAACAGTATGTTCCTCATAAAAAGGGTATTTTTTTCATTAATTGCTGGGTAACCTTACACAAGCAATATTACTAATTAAACGCAATTCCTTATTAATTTGCTACACTCATGCCATCCAATCAAGGCCCACTTGACAATGAGTACAAATTAATATCGAGATTATCTACCTTTTTTCTGTCCTGCTATCTATCAAAAGCCCACTTAGCAACACAAATAGACACTCAAATGCGCTTCCTCATACCGTCTGTTACTGTTGCCATCAATCAATGCCCACTTGACAACACCCAGACCAATGCAATGCTTATTTTATCAATTTACTATCAGTCCAACAGTTAGTAATATGATGCATGCATTCTTTTCTGAAAACAAAGCCCATTTTAAATTACTTGAGTTGGAGAGGTCTTTATCAGTGTCCTTACCACCATGGGGTTTCCCATCAAACAACACAAACTAAGTATATAAGCAAAAGTTGCTTACCTTTTTTAGGTGGCCACCTGTTTGTGCTGCTCGCCCAGGATGCCCACGGTGATCAGCCACACCTTTGCCCCTTCTCCACCCTTGCTCGCAGCGCCAAGATGTCATGGAAATTAATTGAAGACTCAGGCTTTGATTTCAGAAGATAACGGCCTTTATTTATCATGCAATACCGGACGGGCGAGGCTGCCAGAGTCACACCTTGTTAGGCCTATCCGTTCTTGGGGGACTCAACGTATATATCAAATTCTTTGTGCAAACATATTTTCAGACCTGTCCAGCTTCGCACGCATACCCCTGATTATTTCCAAATGGGATACTTCTATTTCTTAAGAGTAAGTAAAGTATAAGTAAAATCACATAAAATCTAACCAAATTTTCTCCCATAAGATTCACTTGCGAGTTCAGTTAAACAGTTTATTAGGAACAATCAAAGTTGACTTTTTAGCAGCATTAATGCAGTCACTATAACAGAAAATATAGCTAAGAATATTATATAAAATAATATATTATATAAAATATAGAAAACAACAGCAGCTACACATCGTCGTGGCACTCCAGGAAACAGTTCCTTTTGGCCGGAACACACAAGTGAACATCACAGGCCTTGCATTTCCAAGGAGTGTCCTGCCTCTTAGCATGCTTTGCGACCAGCAGTGGCAGCTGGCACATGGTGAGCACTGATCCGTTTTGGTGTTGGTTTTTTCTGTGGCACACCACACAGCTCTGCAACTAGTTCTTCCATAAACTCCTTGTGGTTCATGGTGCCATAAAGCTCTTTGTGTACAATGAACGCATTGGTGGCAGCAATGTCCAAGAAGTGGAGAAATAGCTTTCTGTACCACTTCATTGTCTTGTTGTGTGGTGTAATACTGGATCAGCTGATCAGACAGATCAACACCCCCCATGTGCTGGTTATAGGCAGTCACTGGTGCAGGACATGGAAAACTCATTGTCCTCCATCCAGTTTGTGTTTTCACCCTTCTCTGCATAGTGTCCTGTATAGGCAGCATGGATGGTGGAACAGACAGACACTTCTCGTGTGTCCATCCACTTCACAAACAGAAGATGTTCATCTCGAATCCACCTGATGGAGCCCCTCACAGATTTTTTGGTGAGTGAGTTAGCTGCATTCCGAAGTTCCACATGCAGCAAACTTCAAAGCAAACAAGTCTGTTAGGAGCTTTGGGCTAGTGTAAAAATTATTCATGTATACATGGTACCCAGAGCCCAAAAATGTATGGTCTAACAGACATGTCACAGCATCATATGACAGGCCATGGCCTGTGGGAAAGTTGTTCTTTCCAGTGTAGACAGCAAAATCTACAGTGTATCCATTTGAAGAGTCCGCAAGAACAAACACCTTGAATCCCCACTTGGTTGGCTTGGCCTTCATGTACTGAGTCATTCCTGTGTTTGCTTTGCATGCCACCATTCTTTCATCCACTGCCAGATTTTTCCTTGGATGATAGATGGCCTTACAAGCATGCCGGATAGTGTCCATGAGGGGTCTGACCCTGAAAAGACGATCATGATCAGCTGTGCCCCTCTTTCTGTCATTGTCCTTGTCCGCATCTGGATGGCTCATGTGCACATTCCATGAAATGGTGCGGTATCTGTTCCTTGACATGATTGTGGCTGGAAAAGAAACAGAGAAAAGACTGTCCTGCCGCCAGTAGTCCGTAATGCACCTCAACCTCACCATGGCCATGTAGAAGAATAGGCCAATGTAGCTGTACATCTCACTGATGCTGATGTCTGTCCATTTATAGTTATGGCCCTTTGCACGTGCCCTGGCAGCCTGAGCATTTGTGTTTTGACACAGAGTCGACATAGCACTTTCAGTAAAAAACATTCTGAAGAGACTCATGGGAGTATGTGCATCACACAGTGGTATCTGTAGTCCAGGTTCTTGTGCAGGCAGGAATCTCAGAGCCTGTGGAGCCATGTCAGCATCAGTCTCTGGTCTCCATGACTGAGTAGGCTGCTTATTTTCTTTGTCTTTCTTTGCCACTGGTTCTGTAGTGCTGAAATAAAAAGGGCATGCTGTTTACACAAACTTTCATGAAACTTTCATTTTTACTTAAACTTTCATAAAATGTTTCATAGTACCTTATAGTAATTCCTGCAGTTGTTTACAACAAATGACTTTACCAGTACTGTACAGATGTCGCCTTTTAGACTGCGCGTGTTTTCCCGCGAGAGGCCGCAATTTAGCGCGCGGTGTGCTGCGACTTGCCGGAGGCAACATTCAGGCATTTAAAATAAATGTGTTGTGCTTCACTGAATATCCGCCAGATGGCGCATAAAAGGACTTTATCTAAAAGCCGGACCAAGTACAACAATGAATGTAACAACGCGGATGAACAGTGCTGAAGCGAACATGAATTTTATTTTGTTTTATAATAGATCTTTCATGATGAATGAGTGTATATGTGCTTCATATTATCAAACATAGGCAAAGGAGACAGACATTTTTGAGGGACAGGTCACTGAAAAAAGTAAACCTAGCTATCGTTTAATGTGTTTTTTTTCTCATTCCATTAGTTAAAAAAAAATAATTTGCTCTTTTAAACTAAAGTGTCTAATTTATGCTCATGGGTGAATCTTTTTTTTTTTTTTTTCACTTTAGTATAATGCTATTTACAAATGCAACCATGGGGGGGCGCAATCCAGTGTCTTCTTGTGCCAGTCCCAAGTCTGGATAAATGCAGAGGGTTGTGTCAGGAAGGGCATCCTACGTAAAACATTTGCCAAATCAATGATGCGAATCAGAAATATCATTTCCATACCGGATCGGTCGCGGCCTGGGTTAACAACGACCGCCACTGGTGCTGTTGACTTACAGGGTGCCGGTGGAAATTGGGCTACTGTTGGTCGAAGCAGGAGAGGAGGAACGCGTGTTCGAAAGCAGAGAGAGAAGAGGAAAGGCAAGAGTTTAGGAGTGAAAGTAGGGACCTTGAATGTTGGGACCATGACAGGGAAGGGAAGAGAGTTGGTTGATATGATGCAGAGGAGGAAGGTAGATATACTGTGTGTCCAGGAGACCAGGTGGAAAGGTAGCAAAGCTAGAAGCTTAGGATCAGGGTTCAAGTTGTTTTACCATGGTGTGGATAGGAAAAGAAATGGAGTAGGAGTTATTCTGAAAGAGGAGTTTGTAAGGAATGTCCTAGAGGTGAAGAGAGTATCAGATAGGGTGATGCGTCTGAAGCTGGAAATTGATGGTGTGATGTTCAATGTTGTTAGTGGTTATGCTCCACAGGTAGGATGTGTGTTAGAAGAGAAGGAGAAATTCTGGAGTGAGTTAGATGAAGTGATGCAGAGCATCCCCAGAGGTGAGAGAGTGGTGATTGGTGCAGACTTCAATGGACATGTTGGGGAAGGGAACAGAGGTGATGAAAATGTGATGGGCAGGTTTGGTCTTCAGGACAGGAATGTAGAAGGACAGATGGTGGTGGACTTTGCAAAGAGGATGGAAATGGCAGTAGTAAATACTTTCTTCCAGAAGAGGCAGGAACATAGGGTGACATATAAGAGCGGAGGCAGAAGCACTCAGGTGGACTACATCTTGTGTCGACGTTGTAATCTAAAAGAGATTAGTGACTGCAAAGTGTTAGTAGGGGAGATTGTAGCCAGACAACACAGAATGGTGGTGTGTAAAATAACCCTGGTGGTGAGGAAGGTGAAGAGGACAAAGGCAGAGCAGAGGACAAAGTGGTGGAAGCTGAGAAAGGAACAATGTTGTGTAGTCTTTAGGGAGGAGTTGAGACAAGCTACAGATGTCGCCATTAAAAACCTGCGTTTCGAAAAAAGGGATCCCGTGACTTGCCGCGGCTTTGTGTGTCTACTGAAGCCGAAAATGTGTGCAAATTAAACTGCGCATGCGTGTTTGGAGTCGCTGTGCCCGCGCTGTGTATCAGTCGGTTGGGAATCATCACGGAGGTTACAACACGGTGTGGCTGCAGCTGGAGTTTGTCGTGTTCGAGGTAAGTTTAGCTTTCTTTTTTGGATGTGATTCTCGCTTTCATGACTCCCAATTAATGTTCATCTTAATCTCAGGACGTACAATTAGCAATTTCAGTTCTTAATAGTGTGGAGATTCACAAAACACCGTTTTCGTGTAAAAACCTGAACCTACGGAGCCCCCATGGGTCCTGTGGTAAATAAATAAATAAATAAAATAATAACGAACCGAGCGCGTGGATTAATACACCGAGATGTGTGTTTCTTACCCCCAACCCGAGTGAAAACGGCGTGTTCAGACAAAGGCTCGCCAGTTAGATGCCATTTCTGAACAAACTGAGTCGTGTGTGTTAAAGCATTAAATGGTAAAAGAGCACTAGCAATAAACGTTTTTTTTCTGAAGCCGAACTTTATTAATGAGTTACGAGTAAAGAACCTGTACATATGTTCATACAGTATTGACAGCAGCTCTAATTTACTGCGGTAAAGCCAGCCGCGGTTCAGAAAAACACGGTCAAGCCAGCCACGATTGATTTTAGTGCGCGCGCATATTACAGCGATAATATTCCAACATATTCCAATAAGAGAGATTACTCACTCCCAAAGGTTTTTTGCGCCGTATTTCGATTTTTTAAAAAGTTGCTCATTTTCACCACGAACACGGATGAGTCTTCGGGTTTCCTCAGCCGTCCATATACAGAATATAAATTACAAAACTGTGGTCACGTTGCAATAAGTAAGAATAGTGTAAGCAAAACAATAGTGTATGGCCGTAAGCAAAACAAACAATGCGTTATCAAATGCTCGGCAAAATGCCGTGCTACTGAACTTTCATATTTGTTTGTAGCATGCAGTAAAGTGTATGTGACATAAAAATATATATTTGTAATATTGTGCAATATGTGCTATCGGCTAGCAAACTTTAGCGATTTTTTTTGCAAACGTTTCTTTACAGAACATCACCATAAACACGAACACAAGACTAAAGGTAATATACATATAATGAAAATGTGTGTGTGTGTGTGTGACCGGTGCAACTCACACGTCCTATTCCATTGTCATTCATACTGCCGTAGTTTTTAGAGCCCTAAAAAAGCATTTGCTAGTAAGTAAGTAAATAAAAGACAAATGAATAAATAGTTTTAAATTATATATATACAGGGGCGTAGATTTAGGGTGGACGGAGGGGATGTGTCCTCACCAATATCCTCCGACCATTGAAATGTCCCCACCAATAATTTAATCCACTTTTTTTTTAATCGTTCTGTCAACATTAACCTAGATACGCAGAAAGGGATAAATCACGTTCTCTCCTTGAGTCCTCCCGCCCCCAAAACACATATGAACATTTTGATTGGCTGTGCCTTTCCCTGCCATCATGTGATAGACGATTGGGTGCGTTCAGACACAAGCAGCGCCAAATGCAGTGGACTCACATTCAGTACAGCAGGCCAGGATATAGTCTGTGAATACGGACGTAAAACTAACAGCAGATTAAACAGCTAAATGTAAAAGTATAAATATGATCCCTGTCAGTCTCCTAATCTAGTGACTGTTTGTCAGAAATCAGTATTGTGAAAGAAATTGATAAACTAATATACTAATATTGCCATATGGCTAGAATTTTGTTGACACCAATAGACAATCCACTTCAGAAAAATAGTTTTTAAAATGCATTCACTTACTTGGCGAACATTAATGATTTGATTCGAGGTTTGCACACTAAGACTCAGAAATAGTGAAATAAAATGATTGCTGTTTAAATGGCATGTGTTTATCCTGTTTTGTCAGGTAACAGAACCTAAACACCTGTGCTGTATATCAGACAGCGATGGAGAGAGTGTAGATTACACACAGGTGCTCTCTAGTCATTAGCACTCATCAGGCAATGTCTATGGCCAACTGACTGCACTCAGACCAAAGGGGGCTGAATAATTACACACACCCCACTTTTCAGTTATTTATTTGTAAAAAAAAAATGTTTGAAATCATGTATGATTTTCGTTCCACTTCTCGCGTGTACATCACTTTGTATTGGTCTTTCACGTGGAATTCCAATAAAATTGATTCATGTTTGTGGCTGTAATGTGACAAAATGTGGAAAAGTTCACGGGGGCGAATACTTTTGCAAGCCACTGTAGTTGTCCTGAGATTTAACATTGTTACCAATAATAGGCTGAGGCATTCTCTGTCCATGCTCATAAGGAATCCCTCAATGTTTTTCAATTAGGGGACAGAAGCAGATCAGCCATGTTGTAGTTCAGGTGAAGAGGCGAGGTCACAGGAGGTCAATCTGAATGTTGATTATACAGTATGTAACATATAATATGTGTGCGTGTATTATACATGTTGATTATACTAATATTTAGCATCATGAGGAGTGATAGGCTGAGGATGTAAGTGATTCATTAGTGTTTTTGGCAAAAGTTTTGAACTGACATTTCACTTTTTTGTCACGCTATTTCATCAGGTGGCAATGCTGTCCGGTCCTAGTGCAGTCAGAGGGGAAGAGTTAGGGTCAAAGCCATTGTTCACCCCCAAAAAAACTTTACTCACTATTTACTCCTTAAGTGGTTCCAAACTTTAATGATTCTCTTTATTTTGTTGAATACAAAATAAGATATTGGGGAAAAAAGCTGAAAACATTGACTTCCGTAGCAGGAAAAACAAATAGTATGTAAATCAATGATTACAGGTTTTCAGCATTCTACAAAATATCATCTTTAGTGTTTATCAGAAGAAAAAAAGAACAGCCTGGACAATATTGACGTCAAACAAATATGCCAGCAGTTTATTTTGGGGATTGGGGGATGGGGTATTAGTTGGAGTCATAGGTAGCAAACCTACGCCCTTGTATGTGTGTGTGTGTGTGTGTGTATATATGGAAATATAATTAATATTTTCGTGTTTAATTACAAAAAAAAAAAACATTTTAATGGTTAATGATTGTTGCAGACATTTACACTATTTTTGAGAACTATTAAGTTCTCCTTCAACGTGTCATAGCCGATAACTGCCCCTTTGAAACCTTTGAATGGTGTTAAAAATACTTGCAAAACAAGTATTGCAGCCATACATTGGAGGGAACTTCTGAGGTGGTCAGTGATTGATGGCACGGTCGGTCGGAGGGGGTTGTGATCACACCTATAGATCTTTTGTTCTAGGCTATCGGTCAAATATCTCTCCACTTGGAAGCAAAAACATGCCAGGGATTTCAGCATCTCGACGCACATACTAAGCTGTTTATAAAGTAGACACTGTTTGTTTTTTCATTTTGTAATCTTTCCCGTGTTTACCGTGTACTGTACAATGTATATTCATTTTTTAATGAATTACTGTAAATAAACTACACATTCCGTTGATTTACCAGAAATGACTTTTCTGTTTTTTGTGTGTGCTAAACTAAACTTCAGGGTCAAAGTAATAGCGATTTTATTTGAAAAGTATTATATATTTACAATGCTGATAAGTTCAAGCTTAGATTCATATATAAACTGCTTCAAAGTCTTTCCGTGACCGCTGAAATCCGACAGACGCAGGGCTCAAGGGAGGTGTGTCTGTGTGTGTGTGTGTGTGTGTGTGTGTGTGTACGCGCGCGCGCGTGTGTATGTGTGTGTGTGTGCGTGTGCGCTGTAGCCTGTCCTATTGTCAGCGGATTTTTCCGCTACCGCAGATCAGTTTATCAACTTGTAATATATACATTTTAGGAATATATTAACATGTGCAGACATTTAAGGGTGCGCTGCCCTCTCTTGCCCCTGCGTAGAGCCTATACACACACACACACACACACACACACATCTATCTATCTATCTATCTATCTATCTATCTATCTATTATATAAATACACATTTGGAATCTGCATCTACATTTTCTGTTACAAGTATAGAATTAGGTTCAGCTGAGACTCATGATCAATGGTGTTAGGGTACTTATGTAGTGATAATTAGTTTCAGCCAGATCATTAAAACTAACAATGGACTATGACACTCTTGAGAGGGGATATGAAGGTGTTATTCATTTATTTATTCTCTACAAGGGTGCGAACTACAGTACAGACCAAACTATAACTCTCTCTTACTACTATAAAAATTCTGTGTGTGTGTGTGTCTATGTGTGTGTGTCTATGTGTGTCCGTGCGCGCGGGTACTTGTTCTACTGTTATAAAAACTCTAAATATAACCAAACAAAATACAGCTTTTTTTCCTCAGAGGTAAACGGAAAAGTGAAGTTGTTCAGCTGTCACTGCAGCTTCTTCAAAGTCTTCCCACTCCGTGACCACTGACTCATTTGTATACCGACGGTGATTGGATGTTTCCCGAGGGCTCAGGGGAGTGTGTGTGTCTGTGTGTGTGTGTGTCTATGTGTGTGTGTCTATGTGTGTGCGTGCGCGCGGGTACTTGTTCTACTGTTATAAAAACTCTAAATATAAACAAACAAAATACAGCTTTTTTTTCAGAGGTAAACGGAAAAGTGAAGATGTTCAGTGTCACTATGCAGATGTTACACTCAGTGGAGTTACCGAAATCTTTGCTTTAGTTCTCATTGAGTTGCCACACATCATTTCCACATTTCACTCGCTTTTATTCCTCTTATGTGAGCATAAACAGTGAAACATTCCACAGGTTTATAATACACCGCGGCCAAGTGAACCACGTTCCCGTCGAACGAAACGAGGCATAATCGTGGTGTTTGCTTCGGTTATGACACACCATAGTTTATTACCTGATGTGGTAGATCTGAATATTTATTCAAACACAATAATAAAGCTTTATATCCTCAGGAGGGCTCAGTACATTGTTTTAGCGATAGTTTCACGGAAGCGAGTTCAGAACTAATCTAACCAAACCAAAAAAAAAAAAAAAACATCCGAAGCTTCAAATAGAATGAACGAACTAATGAAATTGATATATATGTAATTGATATACTGTATATACAGACGTGTGTGTGTCATTTTAATTCAAATGAACATTTTAATGCTTTCTGATACACTTATCAACTTATCCACATAAACTTATCAACACATACTCTCCGTGCACGCACATACAATCTCTAAAAAAGTAAAATTAATAACATACATATACAAATAAACAAAAATATAAACGTCTATGTATATTGAAGTTTACGGTGAACGCAGAGTCGGCTAAGCACATGTGATGACGCGCGCGCCCTCACCTCTTCTTACGGCTCCCTATTTGGCCAAAAAATAATTGAACGATATGCCTGGTCCTGGAAAGAGACAATAAATATATATTTTTTTTATACATTTATTGCATTGTTTGTTGTTTACAGTCAAGCCATCAACATACAATAAAATGTAAACATGAGATCTAAACTAAAAACTGTGCTCCCTGTGCTGGTGCTGGCAATATCATCTCTTTGTTCTGCTGTCTCCGGCTCCCTCCCTGGTCCTGAACCGTACCTGGCCCTTCCTCTACTCTCACTGTCTCAGAACAGACTGACTCCTGAAGCAGAAAAAAACAATGCAGGAAAAGATGTTTTCCATACTCATAATAACTAACTTGTTTACATTACACTTGTTAAATTGAAAGATCATACTGTAAATTGGTGAGCCTATTACTTTCTACTGAACAGCCCCAACTTAGAAAACATTAAAGAAATTGTTCACCCGAAAAAAAAAAAAATAATTATCAGTCATTATCCCTTCAATAAAAGCACCACACTTACCCACACTGTACATCTGATTGACCCTACTGAAAAAAAAATAGCACTGGCTAAACTTAAAACAATTGAAGTAATCTGTCACACCTAATATTTGGGAAGTGACGTAATGTAAATAAACCTTTTACTCTAAGATTTAAGGCATTCATAATTTAAATATAAAAAAGCATAAGCATAAAAATAAGCATAAAAAACTTAATTACATATTGATTTACACTCAAAGCACATTTCTTTATATACACATTTATTGTGGAATGAACATATTTTCATCCAAAATGTTAACATTACTCCATAAAATTACAAATAGTAACACTCAACTTTGCAACACACATTTATTAATTGGACTGAAAAGAAAATTAGAAAATGTTCTTGAAACAAAATCAGCAGAGGTAAAACATGGAACATTCATGTGCGACTGATGGAAACTCAAAAAGTCACAATCCCGATTTCCTGTGGAGGCTGAAGACAGTCCTCTTCCTACCTGAGGACAAACAGGGCCATTGTGCACCTCACAAGTTCTGCCTGAGCTTCATCTTTCTGAACAACCTAATAAAAGAAAGAACATTTGTTAGACAATTGCTCTATTTGGCAAAACAGTGTCTGATGTATGCATGTAAAATCACTTAATGCTCCCTATGAGTGAAAAAAACACCTAGGATTATGGTGCAGCATGATAAATGTAATTAGCTCAATGAATACGCCAAAATAACTGACATACATATACACACTATGTATTAATGATAAAGTTTATCATTTTAAGTATTAATTTCAGGAGGTAATCACCTCCAGGCTCTAGGGTCATAAAAACAAACATAGTATTGTTGGTTATGTTGAACATGGCAGACATTGAAACCTGTATTCAGACAGCATACACTAACCTGTGAACAAGTTAAACTAAAGTTTTATTCTGCTAGTTATGTTTTAATTTAGTGCATCACAGCCAACTTGATGTGGATGCCTTGCTCAGGTCCTGTGGCTTCCATTCACAAGATTACATTTGACACCAAGCTAATTTCTGCTTTTGAGCGAGTACATACCAGATCAAGAACTTGAAGATGAAGATTATATCTCTGGTCTTCTCTCTGACGGGTTCCTCCCTAGTTTCTGATGATCTCAATTAGTTTGTAGTGTTGCTTGTCCAAGGAAACCAGTAATCTTGCTTGAAGTGGAGCAGATATAATTCTCAGAAACTCATTACTGATCTTTAAAAAAAAAAAAAAAAGGTAAAAACAAAAATTGGACTGCCTCAAGTTCTTATGTTAGCAAATCTTAATTACAGTGTGTATAAAGTATAGAAAGCAGTACACTACAAACAGCACTCACTCCAAATTAGCTTGTTCTATGTTTACGTCACTTTCCTATTAATTTTTACATCGTTAACCAACGGTACTTAAATATAATTATTTTCTTCGGCGCCGCTGACTTACTGTATAAACTCCGGTGTTTTTGAAAATCACCACGTTAGTTAGCTAATGCTAATGCAGGTAATATAGGTGGTTTTAGCTACAGTAGCAAACACGGACACAAAACTCAATCTACAAAGTAGTTGTTCCTGACATAAATCATGAATTTGCTCATAGAAGAGATACATTTAACATAGAAATGACATGAGTTTGCTTTCTTACCTGGTTTAAAGGAGTTTTCATTGAGAATCTCCACCCGCATGTGATTCAGTCCGTGAAAATGCTGCGTCATGAGGTCATGAGACACGGTTTGAAGCAGAAATGTCCTTTGTGAATGGATTAGATTTAAGTTTAATCAGGGGCTTTAACTAACAGTAACTGAAATACAGGTTCTGATATCCTTCCTTACTTGTTTCAACGTCATGCTCCGGTTTGAGGCGGAAATAAAATTATACCGGCAAAACTATGGTCTAAAGACTGCGCATGCGCAAATCACACTCAACCTAATAAGAGTACCTTGATCAAAATGAAATATTTCACTTTGGTTTCCTGCTGTAAACAGCATTATACTAAAAAAAAAAAAAAAAGATTCACCCATAAGCATAATTTAGACACTTCAGTTAAAAAGAGCAAATTATTTTTTTTTACTAATGGAATGAGAAAAAAAACACATTAAACTAGGTTTACTTTTTTCAGTGGATCCCTCAATAATTTCTGTCTCCTTTGCCTGTGTTTGATAATGTGAAGCACATATACACTCATTCATCATGAAAGATCTATTATAAAACAAAATAAAATTCATGTTCGCTTCAGCACTGTTCATCCGCGTCCTTACATTCATTGTTGTACTTGGTCCGGCTTTTAGATAAAGTCCTTCCATGCGCCATCTGGCGGATATTCAGTGAAGCGCAACACATTTATTTAAAATTCCCGAATGTTGCCTCCGGCAAGTCGCGTCACGCCGCGCGCTAAATTGCGGCATCCCGCGGGAAAACACACAGGGTTTTAAGGGCGACATCTGTATGGGTGGTCATGAGGTGCTTTCAGTTGACTGGACAAATACAGCCAATGTGATCAGGGAGACAGGTAAGAGGGTACTTGGTGTATCATCAGGTAAGGGAAAAGGAGACAAGGAGACTTGGTGGTGGAATGAGGAAGTCCAGGAGTGTATACAGGGAAAGAGGCTAGCTAGGAAGAAGTGGGACTCTGAGAGGACTGAAGAGAGTAGACAGGAGTACAGGGAGATGCACCGTAAGGTGAAGGTAGAAGTGGCAAAGGCCAAACAAAGAGCATATGAGGACTTGTATGCTAGTGTGGTGGATTTTTTATTCTCCCCACACCGAAGTTGCCCTAATTTCAAACATTAAACAAATACTGTAACTTGAATAAAGAAATCAAAGAAAGACTCTGGATTCCGTGTAGATCTAGATGAAGTAAGGATAAGTTTTATTGCAACAATAAAACAAAGTGAGCCAGTCTTGAAAATGCCTAAGATGTGAACCAGAGCATCACCAAGAACAGACTGATCTACTGTGACATCGGTGCCTTCTTTTATACAGTTTTACAAGGGGCGGGACACTCATCTGGCCCCCTCATTTGCCAATAATTTTTTCTAGTTCCTTATCAAATTTTTCAACCAATAAAATTACATTTGCCATATACCTCGTTATCTGACTCCATCTTTTACCAAATTTTGCTTCCAATATAACTTATTTTCCTTTCAAATTAGTTTCCATTATCTTTTCACTTTTGTTGTTCAACTTAAAAAATATTGGGGTGGCGCTTACATCTGCTATAAATTCTTGGTGCTTCCGCTTTACTCTACAGTTTTCAAGAGACAGGCCATGGGTAAGCATCTTCTACATATTATTTTAATTATTTGTCTAAGTTTGTGATTTTCATTGTATTTACCTATTTTATTTTTATTCTTATAGCTAATCGCATCTGCACGAATGATCACCACGTCGCTTTGGACGACTCGGACAGCCAGAGCAGTCCGGCTCACAGTCCTACTGACTATACTCCTACTGACCCTGTCATGGACCGGGCCTCGGTGAGTTTTACTGAGGATGAGCCCGAGCCATCTGCTTCGTTACTGCAGTTCCTAGAGGAGACAGGGCTCACTTTTTCCAAGAATGTTGATCCCAAACCGGGTCCTTCGAAGAGGCCGCGTGCGGATAGCCCTTATCCGTTTTCTTTTAGGCCTGCACGGCCTGAATCTACAACGCCAGCTCCGCTACTCTTAAGACCTGTTTGTCACGTAAGTGTTGGCACCCAGACCGATGTTAAAGTGTCTGTTGGTACCCAAACTGATTTTTCTTCCGTACTTGTGCCAAATCCAAATCGCGGCGTTTCTGTTTCTATTTCCTTTCACTGATTTTTAAATTGGTGTCGTCTTTCCTCACAGGAGGTTTTGCTAATTGACTTCTTGTGCATTTTATTTTGCTTCTGATGCTTACCCAGGCCCCATGTGTTTTTTATACTTTTTTATGTTGGGCCTAATACTTTGTATTGTATAATATTTACTATGTAGATACACATACTATTTTGTGTCTATTTCTTTATTAAACTTATTATTCAGATCACTGTATGTGTGTGTTTTTTTGGTTATTTAATTTGACATGTGGCTTGTGTATCCAATGCCTGTTACATCACAGTTAATTAGCCAATGCCTGTTACATCACAGTTAAGATCACCCCATGTCTGAGATTACATCATGTCTGGGGCTATGTCATATATGCTGATCTGGTGTCGTTTCTAGGGTTACTATGAAATCTCTAAGATGGCTGCCAGTCTAAGGTTTGTTGGGTACATACTGTATACTAGGGGCCAGGGGTAGCTCAGTGGTTAAGGCATTGGACTACGGTTCGGAAGATCCCAGGTTCAAACCCCACAACCACTTGCCACTGTTGGGCCCTTGAGCAAGGCCCTTAACCCTCAACTGCTCAGATATGTAATGAGATAAAAATGTAAGTCGCTCTGGATAAGAGCGTCTGCCAAATGCCTAAATGTAAATGTATACTGAATGTCACATGATGTCTTTGGTACTATGACATCACATTGTCCTTGGCTCAACTCTGCTCACTTCATCTTACATCCATAAGATAAAATCAATTGTTTTCTGTAATATTACTGCATGCACAAATATATGTAATTAAAATATGCTTACATATTTCCCCCTCTGTGACTTTTAAGTCACATAAAAGAGCATAAAGAAAAGTAAAGAGATAATAATGCTTACTCACTAACTTATGAACATTAACAGAATTTGAACAATGCTTAACTTATGAACCTTAACCTTACATATTACTACAGAAACAAGAAATAAACCTTACACATCAATATTAATCCTTATAGAATAGGAAAAACTAAGAAATAAACCTTGAACTAGTAACTTTTCATCAAAATTATGGTATCTTAAATCATTTTAAATCAAAGTCATAGAAAAATCTAATTCAAAGAAATCTTACATATAAAGTTTTACATATTACGTAAATTTAAATGTAATTAAAGCTTAAGCAAAGAAACCTAAAAGCTACAGAAACAAGAAATAAACCTTACACATCAATATTAATCCTTATAGAATAGGAAAAACTAAGAAATAAACCTTGAACTAGTAACTTTTCACCAAAATTATGGTATCTTAAATCATTTTAAATCAAAGTCATAGAAAAATCTAATTCAAAGAAATCTTACATATAAAGTTTTACATATTACGTAAATTTAAAAGTAATTAAAGCTTAAGCAAAGAAACCTAAAAGTGTAGAACTTTCAAAAAACTTTCAAAACCTTACAACCTTACATATTCAACCTAACCTTACATATTACCCCCTCACTAAACCATCCATTTAGGAAAAACAATTGAAAATGAGTAAATATAAATATGAGAATATAATAAGCATGCAATGGTTATAATATGATGAGTCCAGAGGTGGGCGAAAAAACCTTCAGTATAGCCAATTCAGAAGGAAAAATTCCACACCTTGCCAGCTTTTTTGTGCTCGACAGTGTATACATCACCAGGACCTCATCCTGTATAATAATACATATATGACAAACATTGAAAACCATCAAAGCCATTTAATCAGTCCATTAGGGTCCCTGTAAGTTAAAGATAGTGTGTCAAGATTTTCAGACCCCTCTTCAGTCCAGGTCTTACGATCCTCATCAGTAAATTCGATCACATACAGGTCCTTACA
This sequence comes from Channallabes apus, assembly GCA_030522415.1. NCBI lineage: Eukaryota > Metazoa > Chordata > Actinopteri > Siluriformes > Clariidae > Channallabes > Channallabes apus. The sequence continues at coordinate 36,056,191 of CM060119.1, read as the reverse complement.
GCTTGCCAGCTGAGATAGTGGAATGTGGTTTATCCTGCCCGTCTCTAAGCGCAAAAAGTCTAACCACACTTCATCGGCTTTTGGAAGAGCATCCAGCGCACGTTGCAGGGATATTGGTGTATCTCTCCATAAGATGTCATCCCCCAACATTACTTTGGTTATGGTCTTAGTTGCTGCCATGTACACATCGTCAAATTCAACTATCCCACAGATATCATATGCAGCCCAATCCTCTTCGATCCCAATTCCTCTGTAGATGCCTAGCTTCAGATGTCTCCCAAGCTGATATGAAGTTGTTACCAGATGAAGTCCTATGCTCATGTCAAGGTTGAACGTCTCCTGTGTCCTTGCTTTGATCCATTTGAAGTCCTTCGTCATGACGTTGGCATTAGTGATGAATTCCTTGTTCCCTATCGTGCGTTGTGGATGCCAGTCAATGAGATCATGTCTCAATTCTGCCCATTTTTTCTTCGGGGCCATTTCCGCAACCTCGTTCCATGCGTTACAGCAGACTGTGCAGGAAACTATCCACCTTGGGTCAGGTACCAGTTCCATCCTGCAATACATACGTGTATAGCAGAACAAAACACAAACACAAAATAGAAGACATACTTTTTCTACTAATACTACTTTTTCTCTGATATATTTACTTAAAACATGGATTAAATAAGTTGGATTAAAAATATGGTGTTACGCTAGATAAATTTCAATGTACAGGTGATCAACAAGGATATAGTCAATTGTCCATTATGCAGTGTAGTTGGTCTTCTTTCACTTCATTTGCATATAAATGGACTCCTCTTCCCCATCCTCATATAGTGTCGTCTGGTCGTGATATTCCACAACAACTGTATATTGTCCTACCATTTTCTGAATGCTTGCTCTAGCCAGAGGAATAACGCAGCAAGATGCAATGAGTAGGGTTCCTAACACTATCAGAACAATTGTGCCTAGTTTCACAAGTAGTCCGTACCAATTGGAAGGATTAAGCCAGTCAAACCATGTGGTCCACGCGGTAGTTTTCTGTACTTCTTGGGTGACTCTAACATGTTCATCTCTCAGGTTCCGCATGGCTCTTAGTATTTTGGTTATATTACCATCAGGGCCTGTATGTCTTGGAATGTATGTACAGCAGTCTTCTCCAATTAAAGCGCACACTCCTCGTTGAGGTGCTAACATAGTGTCCAGGGCGAATCTATTTTGCATGGTCATTATTGTTGTTCTGTCTAATTGTTCTTGTACCAATCCTAAAACACTTAAAGTGTGATTCCAAAATCTCTGTTGATTGTACCATAGTAAGTTTATCCACCTTGCATTTTTAGAAATTTGAACCCATGGGAGGAAGATTGTCGTAAATGCTCCTCCTACTCTGTTTATAACCTCATGTTCAGTTGGTACGCCAAGTGGAATTCCATCCCAACTTACTGTTATTCCTCCCTCTTTATCAAACTCTTCCCATTTCTTTAATTCCCCTTGACCGACCGTGTCCAAGAATTTTATCTCACGTTTGCTTCTTTTGTTTTGCGTGCCATGCAATCCTATTACAATTAGTTCTCCTTCTAGTAATACTGGAGCACAGCATCCGTTCCAGTCTTGTGGTAGAGTTTGTCAAACTGTGGTTCCATCACAATACCAAAATATGTCAGCTAAGGGTGTTGTACCTAATCTTAAGTCTGGTTGTCGTACGTTGACTATCTCACTGCATGACATATTGCTTGTTGTACTGTCGCACATCTGTCTCATTTTTATGGAAAAACCTGCTGCTGACTGTGTTTCGTTGCAGCTCAATGATAGATTTCCTACTTCTATACTTCCATCTGAACAGATGCATAGAGGATAGGTCTGTTGCACAGGTGTTATTTCTCGTTGGACAGCATCTATGGTTTCTACAGGACGATACGTGCATTTGCTTATATTCTGCATCCATTCTGGACCATAATCTATTGCAGCTGAATGTAAAAGACAGCTGATAGGGCATAATCGTGATTCACTATATTCTGGATCATCTATACATTCTCTTGTTCCTTGTGTTATCGCAACTTTTGGGGGCTTATGACTTCTGTCGTGGCATATGATGCAGTCCTTATTTGTTAGAGACTCAGCTGTGAATTTCATCCATTGGTAGAACATGTCATTTTTCCATGTTTGGTCAGATTCTTTTTTGTTTCCAGGTACCTGTTTCATTATTTCTGGAAATACCGTTACATAGGTTGCTGACTCATCATCTGATACGCTAGGATGGCCTGGTACTTTTTCTGTACATCCACGCAAATATAGATATGCTAAGCATACACCTCGTATTTTGCCGCTTGCTGACTTATTAAATGCGCACCATTGATTGGATGTTGGTATTGCCTCAATCAATCCGTCTATTGCAATCTTCATTTTTGATCCAGAGGTTTTCTCTAATTCTACATGAATACGCACTTGATCTTCTTGAGGTCGTGACTTATCTACCTCTATCTGAAAAGTTCCTTCCCAATTTCCTGTTCTTTCCCACATTGATAAACCAGCTACCATTCTTGCTCTAGTTATTGTAGCTAGTACACAACGTATTTGTCTTTCTTCAGTGTTCCAGTTTGGTTTGCTCTTTTCACTTCTGATGGCCCAACTACTAGTCAAACCGATCATAAGAAGTATTGTTATTTTCATAGACTTCCTTCTGTTTCTTGGGCGGCAATAAGAGAATGGTTTCTCCATCAGGATCACAACGGTGACACGTGGGATTATGGCCAAATAATCTACACAATATATTTCTTGGGGTGTTTTTTTTTTGGGTATGTTCTTTCTACTGTAGTTGGTTTAAATAATTTAATCAGTATCTGAGCCAGTATCAGCTTCTAACTTTCTCCGTGCTGTTTCTATTTTAGTACATTTATCTTCTCGCTGTCTAACTTGGGCTCTTGTTCTATGAGATGGTCCTGCTTGTTCTGCTTCTGCTTCTTCTTCTTCAAGTTCAGCTTCCCAGTCATGTATATCTTCTTGAGGCCACTCTGGCCAGTAGCCTTGTTCTTCTTCCTGTTCTATCCATGGCAAACTTTCAGTACGTTCATATGGATCTGGTGCTTGTTGTCTAGGTCTTTCGTCGTCTCTCTGATGATCTGATTGCAGACCCGAGGGTCCTGCTCTTGGAGACTCGGTGTCCTCCTGTGGAAACCTGTCTCTTACCTGGTCCGGATTTGGTGCCTTGCAGCAATGATTTAAATGGTACCATACGTCTTTACCTTGAACTTTTACTGCAGTTGGAGTTGCCAACACCACCTTGTATGGTCCTTCCCTTCTAGCTTGGTTCCACCTTCTTTTGAACACTCGGATAAACACCCAATCACCAGGCAGTACAGTTCTTTCGTCTATGTCCTCTGCCTCAGCGTCCTTGATCAGCTGCTCTTTGTCTGGTGTTGTCATGTATTGTAGCTCCCTTAACCTGTTGGAAAATAACTTTGTGTATTTCAGATAAGTGTTTCACATAATGATCAAGTTCACTTTGCAGTTGTTCAAGTGTGGGGCCTTTATAGGGCCCGGGGTAAAGGAAGTAAGCATAGGTCTGCCAGTAAGCATTTCATGCGGGGTTAGATGCGTGTTGCGGTTAGTTTGCGATCTCATGCCCATTAAGGCTAACGGCAAGGCTTGAAACCAATCCATATTTGTATCTGCGCATATTTTAGCCAATTTCATTTTTAGACCTCCATTCGCTCTCTCTACCATCCCCTGACATTGGGGATGATACACACATCCAAATCTGTGCTTGATGTTCAACCACTGAGTTACTTTTTGTACTATCTTATTTGTGAAGTGTTTCCCGTTGTCTGAACTAATTGTGTCTGGAATTCCAAATCTCGGTATCACTTCTCTACACAAGAATTTTGCTACTGCCGTCGCATCTTCCCTAGCTGTTGCTACAGCTTCTACCCATCTGCTAAACCTGTCTTCGACCACTAAGATGTACAGATGTCGCCATTAAAAACCCGCGTTTCGAGAAAAGGGATCCCGTGACTTGCCGTGGCTTTGCGCGGCTGCGTGCGGGAAGCTGTGAACATGCCCTTCATTACCTGTAGGGGGCAGTCGTGTTTCAGTCTGAAGGATTGTGTGTCTACTGAAGCCGAAAATGTGTGCAAATTAAACTGCGCATGCGTGTTTGGAGTCGCTGTGCCCGCGCTGTGTATCAGTGTATCAGGGAATCATCACGGAGGTTACAACACGGCGTGGCTGCAGCTGGAGTTTGTCGTGTTCGAGGTAAGTTTAGCTTTCTTTTTTGGATGTGATTCTCGCTTTCATGACTCCCAATTAATGTTCATCTTAATCTCAGGACGTACAATTAGCAATTTCAGTTTTTAATAGTGTGGAGATTCACAAAACACCGTTTTCGTGTAAAAACCTGAACCAACGGAGCCCCCATGGGTCCTGTGGTAAATAAATAAATAAAATAATAACGAACCGAGCGCGCGGATTAATACACCGAGATGTGTGTTTCTTACCCCCACCCCGAGTGAAAACGGCGTGTTCAGACAAAGGCTCGCCAGTTAGATGCCATTTCTGAACAAACTGAGTCGTGTGTGTTAAAGCATTAAATGGTAAAAGAGCACTAGCAATAAACGTTTTTTTTTCTGAAGCCGAACTTTATTAATGAGTTACGAGTAAAGAACCTGTACATATGTTCATACAGTATTGACAGCAGCTCTAATTTACTGCGGTAAAACCAGCCGCGGTTCAGAAAAACACGGTCAAGCCAGCCGCGATTGATTTTAGTGCGCGCGCATATTACAGTGATTACGGTAGTTTCATGAACAACACAGAGAGAATGCCCCATATCTGAAAAATGCTGCAGTAAAATAGTTTCATATGTGGTGTGTATATAGTATGGGACGTCCTGTATAAGAACTGATCATTGTTTTTTTCTACTTATTAGAAATGGGGTCTTTATACCCCTTTAAAGTGTAATAATGCCCCATATCTGAAAAATGCTGCAGAAAAATAGTTTCATATGTGGTGTGTATATAGTATGGGACGTCCTGAATAAGAACTGATCATTGTTTTTTTCTACTTATTAGAAATGGGGTCTTTATACCCCTTTAAAATGTAATAATGCCCCATATCTGAAAAATGCTGCAGTAAAATAGTTTCATATGTGGTGTGTATATAGTACGGGACGTCCTGAATAAGAACTGATCATTGTTTTTTTTTCTACTTATTAGAATTGGGGTCTTTATACCCCTTTAAAGTGTAATAATGTCCAATATCTCAAAAATGCTGCAGTAAAATTGTTTCATATTTGGTGTGTATATAGTATGGGACGTCCTGAATAAGAACTGATCATTGTTTTTTTCTACTTTTGTGTGTACATTATATGGGATAAAAACTGACCATGGTGTTTTATACTTACTAGAATTTATTTTTTCATAGGTCTCTGAAGTGAAATAAAGGCATTTTATTTAACTTTTTTTCCCCATTGTGAACATTTGTTTATTTGACCTCTCTTCCAAAGCAGACGTTAATCCTCATTATAGAAAACATTCATTGAAGAATAACTGCTACTTTTGAACAGTAAAACAAAATAAAAATCAATTCTGGTATTTAGAAAGACTAAATACATTATTTTGTCTGTTTTCTACGAATTCTGCTGTAACTTATCTACATAAAACAATTATTTGAATGGTGAATATTTAAGAAAAATATTGTAACAGACAACCGTCAAAGTCACCAATAAATAACACGGATATTAAAGCAGAAATGCAAATAAATAAGCAAGTAAAAATTGACGAGCATGTTGTATTATCTCTCAGTCCTGGGCGTCTAAATGAAAAGCGCATTGTCTCTGTGTCGGTCCTGAAACTACCGTAATCACTGTAATATGTGCGCACACTAAAATCAATCGCGGCTGGCTTGACCGCAGTTCTAATTTGTCTAAATCGCATTGCAGACAATATAGTGTTTGTTGTATTGGACAGAAGCATATAAATGCAAATGAATATATAAATATGAGTAATTATTGAACGAATTTTCATGTTTGGACTAACCCTTTAAATACAAACTCAGCATTCATCATAGGATTTCCTGACACTGTAAAGGTGCAGAGTAATCTATGGAGTGTAGCCATCTCATGCCATGTTTTACAATGTTTTAGTGATGTAAGATTATTGCTAAAGCAATTTAACCCAAGTTTAACAATCTGAAGTACATGAAGTGATGTTCATTTTTTATTATCAATTATTTGTATTATTTTTTTTTCTCTGTGAAATGAAGTCAGCACAGGTTGAAGCAATTCAGATTTTTTTTTTGTTTCTCAAAATAAATTATTTATTTTCTTGTACATTTTATGCAGGAGGACAGACGAAGTGATGCCAGTATGCACCTTCTTAAAATCCTTGTCGTCTGTGCTGTTGAAGGGGAAGGACCAGTTGGTGTATCCATAATCCTTGAAGGAGAGGAAATTTTGCAAGAATGTGGCAATTGCTCCGAGCACTGCGCTACACATTTGAGCTATTTTCAGAAAGTTCTTCTAGAACTTGATGGGATTAAGCTATCACCAAAAGTGCAAGCTTTAAAGATGAAGTTATCTTAAAACATTTGATTTGGCTTGACTACAAGTCTTTACATGTTGTGTTTCCGTGTTCAGCTTAATGTTTTAATGTGTTATGGTTTCAATGGCATACTTTTAAGTGCACTAGTCCAGAGTGCTGATTTGAATGTTGCAACTTCACTGCTTCCGAGGCAGTGGTGGCTCAATCGGTTAAGGCTGTGGGTTTCTGTGTTACTGATCGGAAGGTCGGGGGTTCGAACCCCAGCATCGGCAAGTTGCCACTGTTGAGCCCTTGAGCAAGGCCCTTAACCCTATCTGCTCCAGGGGCGCCGTAAGCTGGCTGACCCTGCGCTCTGACCCCAGTTTCCTAATTGGGATATGCGAAGAAGAAATTTCGCTGTGCTGTAAAAAGTACATGTGACAATAATTGAATATTCTTCTTCTTCTTCTTCTTTTAAGTGCACTAGTCCAGAGTGCTGATTTGAATGTTGCAACTTCACTGCTTCCGAGGGCTATTACGTTTTAACGTTTATTCTACAGTTTGTTTAATGTATTTTCTGCTGTATTTTATTTCTAAATGAATGCTGTATTTTATTTATTTATTATTTTACACAATTTTGTTTAAAACAAGTATTTCAGGCCTTGGTGCTGTGCAGTTTTTTTCTATGGATGCAAAATTTAGCTGAATGCACTTTTATTAAAAAGACAACTTGGATCTAGACTGTGAATGTCACAAATATTTGGTAATGTTGGTGAATAAACTGTTTAATTATATTTTAGTTGTGTGATTTATGAAAGATATAGATGAAATAATTACTTAAGTTTCTTTCCAAAACATAAATTAGCAATGTTTACATTATTATAGGGAGTAATATAAATTGATAAAACCAAGTTAAGGGAAAATCTCACAAAACAAAATGATAGTAATTTCATAAAATTAAGGTTCCTGCAACTTTACTTGATTATTTTAAATAAATCTAATTTGTGCATTAAATATAATTATGTAACTTTTACTTGATTTCTTTTATTGTTAATTTAATTAAGTAAATTTTACCTGACAATTACGGCTGAGTTTTACTTAGGCTGTATCACAATTCTATTTTCTTCCCCTTGTCCCTTGAAACGAACTGGAAAGGGGAAGGGTATAAATATTTCCCCTAAGAAATGGGACAACACTGTTAAACGTCATCATACGTTGTCGCTGGTTCCTAATGCTACGTCAGAGGACATGCGCCGATGTTTATCACACATTCCAATAAGAGAGATTACTCACCCCCAAAGGTTTTTTGCGCCGTATTTCGATTTTTAAAACATTTGCTCATTTTCACCACGAACACGGATGAGTCTTCGGGTTTCCTCAGCCGTCCATATACAGAATATAAATTACAAAACTGTGGTCACGTTGCAATAAGTAAGAATAGTGTAAGCAAAACAATAGTGTATGGCCGTAAGCAAAACAAACAATGCGTTATCAAATGCTCGGCAAAATGCCGTGCTACTGAACTTTCATATTTGTTTGTAGCATGCAGTAAAGTGTATGTGACATAAAAATATATATTTGTAATATTGTGCAATATGTGCTATCCGCTAGCAAACTTTAGCGATTTTTTTTGCAAACACTTCTTTACAGAACATCACCATAAACACAAACACAAGACTAAAGGTAATATACATATAATGAAAACTTGTCATAAAATTATTGTCTTTATACTTGTCTTTATTAATGGCAAAAATGACTTAACATTTATGGGTCTGTTTGCTCGAGTGAGCAGCCATGTTGAAAACTTCGCTTAGCCCTTCGTTTGAAGTGAGGTCCTGAAAAATCTTCGTTTGGAGTGGTATCTGGCCCTTCCCCCCTACACCTCCAACCAAAAGAGAAATGAGACACCACTACCCCTGCACGTGAACGCGTCAAATGGAAGGGTAGGGGGAAGGGTTGGGATTCAGCCTTAATATTGGAGCAATAAAATTTACATAAAATCTGTGTCCAAATTGTTATGAGAATTTTATCAAGTAAATCTTACAAGTTCTTTTTTTTAGTGCATGGGTGAACACGATGTTTTAAGAATTTAATTATATATATATATATATATATATATATATATATATATATATATATATATATATTGTGTGTGTGTGTGTGTGTGTGTGACCGGTGCAACTCACACGTCCTATTCCATTGTCATTCATACTGCCGTAGTTTTTAGAGCCCTAAAAAAGCATTCGCTAGTAAGTAAGTAAATAAAAGACAAATGAATAAATAGTTTTAAATTATATATATACAGGGGCGTAGATTTAGGGTGGACGGAGGGGATGTGTCCCCACCAATATCCTCCGACCATTGAAATGTCCCCACCAATAATTTAATCCACTTTTTTTTAAATCGTTCTGTCAACATTAACCTAGACACGCAGAAAGGGATAAATCACGTTCTCTCCTTGAGTCCTCCCGCCCCCAAAACACATATGAACATTTTGATTGGCTGTGCCTTTCCCTGCCATCATGTGATAGACGATTGGCTGCGTTCAGACACAAGCAGCGCCAAATGCAGTGGACTCACATTCAGTACAGCAGGCCAGGATATAGTCTGTGAAATCGGACGTAAAACTAACAGCAGATTAAACAGCTAAATGTAAAAGTATAAATATGATCCCTGTCAGTCTCCTAATCTAGTGACTGTTTGTCAGAAATCAGTATTGTGAAAGAAATTGATAAACTAATATACTAATATTGCCATATGGCTAGAATTTTGTTGACACCAATAGACAATCCACTTCAGAAAAATAGTTTTTAAAATGCATTCACTTACTTGGCGAACATTAATGATTTGATTCGAGGTTTGCACACTAAGACTCAGAAAAAGTGAAATAAAATGATTGCTGTTTAAATGGCATGTGTTTATCCTGTTTTGTCAGGTAACAGAACCTAAACACCTGTGCTGTATATCAGACAGCGATGGAGAGAGTGTAGATTACACACAGGTGCTCTCTAGTCATTAGCACTCATCAGGCAATGTCTATGGCCAACTGACTGCACTCAGACCAAAGGGGGCTGAATAATTACACACACCCCACTTTTCAGTTATTTTTTTGTAAAAAAAAAAAATGTTTGAAATCATGTATGATTTTCGTTCCACTTCTCGCGTGTACACCACTTTGTATTGGTCTTTCACGTGGAATTCCAATAAAATTGATTCATGTTTGTGGCTGTAATGTGACAAAATGTGGAAAAGTTCACGGGGGGCGAATACTTTTGCAAGCCACTGTAGTTGTCCTGAGATTTAACATTGTTACCAATAATAGGCTGAGGCATTCTCTGTCCATGCTCATAAGGAATCCCTCAATGTTTTTCAATTAGGGGACAGAAGCAGATCAGCCATGTTGTAGTTCAGGTGAAGAGGCGAGTTCACAGGAGCTCAATCTGAATGTTGATTATATATATAACATATAATATGTGTGCGTGTATTATACATGTTGATTATACTAATATTTAGCATTATGAGGAGTGATAGGCTGAGGATGTAAGTGATTCATTAGTGTTTTTGGCAAAAGTTTTGAACTGACATTTCACTTTTTTGTCACGCTATTTCATCAGGTGGCAATGCTGTCCGGTCCTAGTGCAGTCAGAGGGGAAGAGTTAGGGTCAAAGCCATTGTTCACCCCCAAAAAAACTTTACTCACTATTTACTCCTTAAGTGGTTCCAAACTTTAATGATTTTCTTTATTTTGTTGAATACAAAATAAGATATTGGGGAAAAAAGCTGAAAACATTGACTTCCGTAGCAGGAAAAACAAATACTATGTAAATCAATGATTACAGGTTTTCAGCATTCTACAAAATATCATCTTTAGTGTTTATCAGAAGAAAAAAAGAACAGCCTGGACAATATTGATGTCAAACAAATATGCCAGCAGTTTATTTTTGTTAACGAGAGGCGAAGGCATGTTTTTGTCTCCTTCATATAGGAGCAATAGGCATTGAGCTGTTGTGTGGTACTCTACCTAGTAGTTCATGTTTAGATGTAATCTACTTTTATATATATACAGATGATTGAGATGTTTCATTTGCACTAGGGCTCAATAAAGAATAGTTTTTATTTTATTAAAGACTATCTTTTTGTCAGTTATGAAACATTCCTTTAACTTTACACTATTCCTTAATTTAACTTAATGAATTGCATTTCGAGTGGATTAATATAAATCGAAGCATTGCTAGTATTAATGTAAAGTGATTTCGCACCATATTAAGAAAAACATGTATTCAGTGGACATAGTTGGGGTGGGAGGTTGGTAGGTGGATGGGGCAGGGGGTTGGGGGTTGGTGGATGGAAAAGGGGATTGGGGGATGGGGTATTAGTTGGAGTCATAGGTAGCAAACCTACGCCCTTCTGTGTGTGTGTGTGTGTGTGTGTGTGTGTGTGTATGTGTGTGTATATATGGAAATATAATTAATATTTTCGTGTTTAATTACAAAAAAAAAAACATTTTAATGGTTAGTGATTGTTGCAGACATTTACACTATTTTTGAGAACTATTAAGTTCTCCTTCAACGTGTCATAGCCGATAACTGCCCCTTTGAAGCCTTTGAATGGTGTTAAAAATACTTGCAAAACAAGTATTGCAGCCATACATTGGAGGGAACTTCTGACGTGGTCAGTGATTGATGGCACGGTCGGTCGGAGGGGGTTGTGATCACACCTATAGATCTTTTGTTCTAGGCTATCGGTCAAATATCTCTCCACTTGGAAGCAAAAACATGCAAGGGATTTCAGCATCTCGACGCACATACTAAGCTGTTTATAAAGTAGACACTGTTTGTTTTTTCATTTTGTAATCTTTCCCGTGTTTACCGTGTACTGTACAATGTATATTCATTTTTTAATGAATTACTGTAAATAAACTACACATTCCGTTGATTTACCAGAAATGACTTTTCTGTTTTTTGTGTGTGCTAAACTAAACTTCAGGGTCAAAGTAATAGCGATTTTATTTGAAAAGTATTATATATTTACAATGCTAATAAGTTCAAGCTTAGATTCATATATAAACTGCTTCAAAGTCTTTCCGTGACCGCTGAAATCCGACAGACGCAGGGCTCAAGGGAGGTGTGTCTGTGTGTGTGTGTGTGTGTGCGCGCGCGCGCGTGTGTGTGTGTGTGTGTGCGCGTGCGCTTCAGCCTGTCCTATTTTCAGCGGATTTTTCCGCTACCGCAGATCAGTTTATCAACTTGCAATATATACATTTTAGGAATATATTAACATGTGCAGACATTTAAGCGTGCGCTGCCCTCTCTTGCCCCTGCGTAGAGCCTACACACACACACACACACACACACACACACACACACACACACACACACATCTATCTATCTATCTATCTATCTATTATATAAATACACATTTGGAATCTGCATCTACATTTTCTGTTACAAGTATAGAATTAGGTTCAGCTGAGACTCATGATCAATGGTGTTAGGGTACTTATGTAGTGATAATTAATTTCAGCCAGATCATTAAAACTAACAATGGACTATGACACTCTTGAGAGGGGATATGAAGGTGTTATTCATTTATTTATTCTCTACAAGGGTGCGAACTACAATACAGACCAAACTATAACTCTCTCTTACTACTATAAAAATTTTAAATATAAACAAACAAAATACAGCTTTTTTTCCTCAGAGGTAAACGGAAAAGTGAAGTTGTTCACCTGTTTACTGTCACTGCAGCTTCTTCAAAGTCTTCCCGCTCCGTGACCACTGAAATCCGACACGACACCACGTTAGGCTGCGTCTTGACTCATTTGTATACCGACGGTGATTGGATGTTTCCCGAGGGCTCAGGGGAGTGTGTGTGTCTGTGTGTGTGTGTCTATGTGTGTGCGTGCGCGCGGGTACTTGTTCTACTGTCATAAAAACTCTAAATATAAACAAACAAAATACAGCTTTTTTTTCAGAGCTAAACGGAAAAGTGAAGATGTTCAGTGTCACTATGCAGATGTTACACTCAGTGGAGTTACCGAAATCATTGGTTTAGTCCTCATGGAGTTGCCACACATCATTTCCACATTTCACTCGCTTTTATTACTCTTATGTGAACATAAACAGTGAAACATTCCACAGGTTTATAATACACCGCGGCCAAGTGAACCACGTTCCCGTCGAACGAAACGAGGCATAATCGTGGTGTTTTCTTCGGTTATGACACACCATAGTTTATTACCTGCTGTGGTAGATCTGAATATTTATTCAAATACAATAATAAAGCTTTATATCCTCAGGAGGGCTCAGTACATTGTTTTAGCGATAGTTTCACGGAAGCGAGTTCAGAACTAATCTAACCAAACCAAAAAAAAAAAAAAACATCCGAAGCTTCAAATAGAATGAACGAACTAATGAAATTGATATATATGTAATTGATATACTGTATATACAGACGTGTGTGTGTCATTTTAATTCAAATGAACATTTTAATGCTTTTTGATACACTTATCAACTTATCCACATACACTTATCAACACAAACTCTCCGTGCACGCACACACAATCTCTAAAAAATGTATAACATACATATACAAATAAACAAATGTAGGTGTAATAAAAGTAGTCGTGATGTCAGTACTCGCCCAGCAAACCAGCCTTTTGCAGCGGCTTAAAACGTATGAATTATCTTCAAATATACAAAAAAAAAGCGAAAAGACACTCGATTATTATGCATAGGTTATTTGTTTAAATCAAAAAGTTCATAAAAACACTTTAAATCGAGAGAAAAACTGTTAAAATCCCCGTTCGCCTTCTCAGTGTTAGGTAGTGAGTGACGTCATGATTTGAATCTGCGCGCCACCGGGGAAACATAGGGAAACTGACTTTCCCGGACCACCGGCTTTTAGATAAAGTCCTTCTATGCGCCATCTGGCGGATATTCAGTGAAACACAACACATTTATTTTAAATTCCCGAATGTTGCCTCCGGCAAGTCGCGGCAAGCCGCGCGCTAAATTGTGGCATACCGCGGGAAAACACGCAGGGTTTTAAGGGCGACATCTGTATCGTTTTCGTTGTATTATAGGTTCCCCCATGTCTACATAAACAAACATTATATGCCTGAATGGCCCATCTGGCTCTGGGATGTGTCCTATCGGTGATGTGAAGTGCTTTCTAATGTTAAATCTAGCACAGATGTCGCAAAACTGTGATAATGTTCGATGAACCATTGGACATAAATAAGGTGACCACCATTCCTTTTGGATTCTTTTTATCACTTCCCCTCTTGCTACGTGATCATTCCCATGAACTTGTTTTATCATGGTTAAAAGGAAATTTTGTGAAACGTCCATCTGCACTTCACCATACATTAGTATCATTATTTTTTGTTGCTCCTCTTTTGATCCATTTACGAATCTCTTCTCTTGATGCTGCTGCTTGCATGCCTGCTAATGAGGTTAAATCTGGTGTGGGAGGCGCATAGTCTTCAGGTATAAGAAATCTTTCTTCTGGCTCTGGACTTGCACCTGGTTCTTCATCAGGACCAGTGCTCGATTCTGGTGAACTTGGTTCATTATCTCCCTGCGGATTAGGTTCTGGTTGTGCTGCTGTTTCTGGCATCATATTTATCTGATTTACTGCTGCTTTCTTTGCTGCTTCATCTGCTGCTTCATTTCCGTTACTAACGAAAGTGCCATCTTTTTTATGTGCTGCACATTTAACTATGGCTAGTCTTGATGGTAATTTGATTGAATCTAACAGTTCTGATATTGCTTCTCCATGTACTACTGGAGTTCCATCAGCTCTTTTGTAACCTCTTTGTGCCCATATGGGGCCATACAAATGGCATATTCCATATGCATAAGCTGAATCGGTGTATATTGTACATGCTTTCCCTGCTGCTAGTTTACAGGCGCCTGTCAAAGTGACTAATTCAGCTAACTGGGCAGAACATGGTTGTGGCACATGTTCTGCTTGTGCAATTTTAAATGTTTCTCCATCTAGAGTGGGTGTTACTATGGCATAGCCTACTTTATTGCTGTCCCCATCTCTAAAACATGACCCATCTACAAAGAATATACAATCTGGATGTGAAAGAGGTTGGTTCTCTAAATCTTGGCATGTCTTTAGATATTCTGCTGACACTAGATGACAATCGTGGGGATCTCCCTCTGCTGGGGTCATTATACGATCTGCTGGATTTACTGTCTGACACCTGCGTATAGTTAATTCAGGTGCAGAGAGTATTACATCGTCTCCTGTTCTTCTAGCATTTGTAATTACAAACGATGGACTGGTCAGGAGTGCGTGTAATGCGTGGGTGGTGTACAGCATTACTGGATGTCCCATAGTAATTGATGTTGCTGTCTCATAAGCAAATGCTGCGGCTGCCACCCCTCGATAACAGGGAGGCATGCCTTTTTCAATATTATCAAGCGCTGTACTATAATATGCAATTGGTTGTTTGCTAGGACCTTGTTGTTGGGTCAGAACCCCTGTGGCAAATCTGCCTCGCTCTGAGACATACAGGTGGAATGGTTTGTTGTACTCTGGACTAGCAAGTGCTGGGGCTGTACAGAGTTCTCTTTTTAGCTGTTCAAAAGCTTCTAGTGCTTCAGGTGTCCATTCTAACACTGCGCTATTTTTGGTCTGTCCAGCTGCTTTGATTAGTGCTCTTAAGGGTGCTGTTTTTAATGCAAAGTCACATATCCAGTCTCTGCTAAATCCTACCATTCCTAGAAAGGATAGCATCTCCTTTACAGTTCGTGGTTTAGGGGCTTTTGCTATTGCTTCTATATGTTCTGGAGATATGTGCTTAGATGTTCCTTTCAACACTCTGCCTAGATACTCTACTTCTTGTCTACAGAATTGTAACTTTTCTCTACTAACTTTATGTCCATTTTCTGCTAGTACTGTCAAAACTCTTAATGAATCTGCTTCACATTGTTCTCTGGTTGGACTACAAATCAACAAATCATCACAGTACTGAATCAGAGTACTCTTGAAATTATTTTAGGCTAGGTCTTGAGTTAGTACTCGATTAAATATTGATGGGCTTTCGCAGTATCCCTGCGGTTTGCGACTGTAAGACAGCTGCTGTCCCTCGTATGTAAAAGCAAACAAGTGTTGTGATTCTGGATGTAGTGGAATACTAAAAAATGCTGAACATAGATCTATGACAGTGTACCAATGAGTGTCTTCTGGTATATTAGACAGTAGGGTGTGTGGATCAGGCACTATAGGCAATTCTGCTTCTACAATTTGGTTTATGGCTCGTAAATCATGTACGAGTCTCCATTTATCTGAGTTGGGCTTCCTGACAGGAAATATAGGAGTATTACAAGGACTCTTAGTGGGTATTAATACTCCAGCTTCTAATAACCCATCTATAGTAGGTTTAATTTCTGCTATAGCTTGGGGTGTCAGTGGATATTGTCTTTGATAAGGCAATTTTGCATTTGGTCTCATTTTTACTAAGGCTTGTCCTCCAGACTTAACTAATCCTACATCTGTGGAGTGTCTTGTCCATAGTTTCTCTGGGATTGTTTTCAGTAATTCTTCCTCTAATGCTAATTCTTTTTCATCTATCTGCCCTAACATCTTAATTGGCATTTGTGTGTGCGATGACAATGGCATGTTACACATCCCCCTCTGAGGGTGTGTTGACAACGTCATGTTCCCATCTATCTCTGTGTGTGTTGCCCTCATTCTATCTATTCCTGAAAATATTATTTTCAAAAATCTCTGATCATGTGAAATATGTACAGAAGGGTCAGAGGTTTGTTCCCAATCAGTTACTTCAGCTGCTTGTTTGACCATCAGTCCTAATTCTTTGGATTGTGCATTTTCCCCCACTAATAAGGAAATGTGAGGTGCTGTGTTAGGTACTCGATGCCAATGTTCCATTCGTTCAGTCAGGTGCACAGTGATGGCTGCTCCTGGAGCACCTACAATTATATCTCCCAGTGCCACATCAGTGACCGTGTTCTCAATCACATCTGACCACAATTGTGCATATTCTTCATCTTGACTTCCTTGGTCATAGTACATAGTACAGTGTAGTGGTAAGGTTACTCTTTTGCAATCTGTTCGTCGTTGCATAATCCATTCTTCCCATAGATTCTGTGCTTGTTGAGCTCCTTTACCAGAACACAATAGCCAGTATACTGTATCTTGTTTGTTGTCAGGTTTTTTAGCAATCTGTAAGAACTGTCCCATTGTTACATACAGTCCTTTAGTATTACATTGAATTTTTGCTTTAAGTTTGCACAACAAATCTCTTCCCAGCAAATTGACTGGAGTAATAGGTGAGAATAGTAAAGGTGCTGTTATAGTGGTGTCTTCTAATGTTATTATTTGGGGCTCTGTAAAATGCAATATCTGAGAATGTCCCGAGAAGCCTGTGGTTTTTATCGTATTGCTTGAGAGAGGGAGCTGTGAGCCTTCACGTCCTATACATGAGTATGTAGCACCTGTGTCAATCATAAATGGAATTGGTTGTGAATTATTTATAGACACCATTACAGTTGGTTCTTGTTGTGGATGCAGTGTTGAGACGTACTGCATCTGCACCCCCTCTGGCTCCTCTGGGCCTCGTCAATTCCAATTCTGTGGTCCCATCCAGGGACCTGCCCACTGATTCTGGGGCTGTCCTTGTGTCCATGGTCCAGGAGGTTGTCTGGGGCCAGGAGGTCCCATATTCCCTCGAGGTGCTTGTGCTGCTCCATACAGTGGTTACAAAATCGGAGCGTCGTATGTAACGTCGCCGCCGCATTACGGGATGTGCATTTGCTGTGCATTTGCTGGCTTTTACCACTGAGTGGCGCTATATAACTACAGACTGACGCCTCATGCCTTAGTTCATTCTCTGCCTCAATAATACACGTAATAGCCGATAACATCAAGTGAAACACTGTAGTTGACCGAATTTATAATCACAGTACTATAATTACAGTACAAATGTAGAATTCAAATTAAATCAAATCTTATTAAGATCAAATTTAAGCACAATAAATATTAACACAGTGAGCCTTTAGATTTTATCACGTGTAATTAGAAAAGAAGTGTGTAGGGTTTTATTTAAATATAAATTTCTAAACCAATAAGATCAAATAACACCAAGTTATTATTATAACAGGCTTACTTCGTCACTTATCAAAGACGTACACTTGCTTTCAAAGAAGTCGAGTGGCTTATTAACGTCTCTGGTGTGCCTTGGCTCTAAGTGGCCGCTTGGTGTAGCGGATAGAACACTCGGTCAGTGATGTACAAAGCGCCGGCTTGAATCCCGAGTGATGTTTTAAAATTGTTTTATTTTAAAACTAAATAAAATGTTTTAAGTGCGCTTAAGGTAGAGTCTTATAAAGGCTATGTAGACTTATATAGTTTTATTATATATTTTTTGCACATTAATCTGAGTCCTCATCTGTTAGATCTGTTTAGTTTTTTTTTTCCTGCCGGGACGAATGCGCGGTTCCATCCCTTTCCCGCCTATTCAGGGAGCCTACGGAGTGAGCGATTAACCATAGTCGAATGGATTGGTGTGCGTCCAACTCACGTTACTCGTGTGCTATTAATGCCGGCTGGTGATAATTAACGTTAATATGATCTCGGGCTTGCTCACGATGCTCAACATCTATAAAAATAGCAAAGTATTGTGTATAGAGTGATAAAAAAAACTATCTAACGCATGTTAGAAAACATAATTTCCTGCATTTTTTTTCTGCTTCAGGAGTCAGTCTGTTCTGAGACAGTAAGAGTAGAGGTAGAGGCAGATTCAGAACCAGGGAGGGAGCCGGAGACAGCAGAACAAAGAGATGATATTGCCAGCACCAGCACAGGGAGCACAGTTTTTAGTTTAGATCTCATGTTTACATTTTATTGTATGTTGATGGCTTGACTGTAAACAACATAAACAATGCAATAAATTTATAAAAATATATATTTATTGTCCCCCCTGTATATGTATTTATTGTCCCCCCTGCTGTTAAATGAAATTTGCGTTATTTTACGTTAATGTTACGTTATTACATTATTAACGCTTAGCCGACTCTGCGTTCACCGTAAACTTCAATATAGACGTTTATATTTTTGTTTATTTGTATATGTATGTTATTAATATTAATTTTTTTGAGATTGTGTGTGTGCATGCACGGAGAGTTTGTGTTGATAAGTGTATGTGGATAAGTTGATAAGTGTATCAGAAAACATTAAAATGTTCATTTGAATTAAAATGACACACACACGTCTGTATATACAGTATATCAATTACATATATATCAATTTCATTAGTTCGTTCATTCTATTTGAAGCTTCGGATGTTTTTTTTTTTTTTTTGGTTTGGTTAGATTAGTTCTGAACTCGCTTCCGTGAAACTATCGCTAAAACAATGTACTGAGCCCTCCTGAGGATATAAAGCTTTATTATTGTGTTTGGATAAATAATCAGATCTACCACAGCAGATAATAAACTATGGTGTGTCATAACCGAAGCAAACACCACGATTATACCTCGTTTCGTTTGACAGGAACGTGGTTCACTTGGCCGCTGTGTATTATAAACCTGTGGAATGTTTCACTGTTTATGCTCACATAAGAGGAATAAAAGCGAGTGAAATGTGGAAATGATGAGGACTAAACCAATGATTTCGGTAACTCCACTGAGTGTAACATCTGCATAGTGACACTGAACATCTTCACTTTTCCGTTTACCTCTGAAAAAAAAGCTGTATTTAGTTTGTTTATATTTAGAGTTTTTATAACAGTAGAAGAAGTATGCGCGCGCACGCACACACATAGACACACACACACACACACACACACACACACACAGACACACCTCCCTTGAGCCCTGCGTCTGTCGGATTTCAGCTGTCACGGGGTGGAAAGACTTTGAAGCAGTTTATATATGAATCTAAGCTTGAACTTATCAGCATTGTAAATATATAATACTTTTCAAATAAAATCGCTATTACTTTGACCCTGAAGTTTAGTTTAGCACACACAAAAAACAGAAAAGTCATTTCTGGTAAATCAACGGAATGTGTAGTATTTACAGTAATTCATTAAAAAATGAATATACATTGTACAGTACACGGTAAACACGGGAAAGATTACAAAATGAAAAAACAAACAGTGTCTACTTTATAAACAGCTTAGTATGTGCGTCGAGATGCTGAAATCCCTTGCATGTTTTTGCTTCCAAGTGGAGAGATATTTGACTGATAGCCTAGAACAAAAGATCTATAGGTGTGATCACAACCCCCTCCGACCGACCGTGCCATCAATCACTGACCACCTCAGAAGTTCCCTCCAATGTATGGCTGCAATACTTGTTTTGCAAGTATTTTTAACACCATTCAAAGGCTTACAAGTTCCATTCAACATATAATGATGTCTCCACATGTTAATATATTCCTAAAATTTATATATTACAAGTTGATAAACTGATCTGCGGTAGCGGAAAAATCCGCTGAAAAAATGACAGGCTAAAGCACACGCGCACTCACACACAGACACACACACATACACAGACACACCTCCCTTGAGCCCTCGGTAAACATCCAAGCACTGAGGCACGCAAATCCCCTGACCACAATAAGGTGGCAATCCCTCAGGGGGGAAGATGAAAAATACAAATTAAATAAATAAAACAAAATAAAATATCCTTAATCCAGATTTTATCAATCAACGACATAATATTGATCTTAGCTGGATGGTCTAATTCTCAAAACCGTTTAACCTAAAGAAAAACTTAACACACTATAACTAGAATATTTACAAAACTGAAAGGTTGTCTTATGTATAATAAAAAAACCTCATAACTCAAAAAGATCATATTATGTTTTTATATCTTTTTTTAGATTTTTTTTTATAGTAACTGAACAGCTCTCTTCTCTCCAATCCACTCCTAAACCACAGTCTCCTATTTCTCTGTGCGTGCTCTGGAGCCTGTGAATGAATACACGCAGCGGAGGTTTTGTAAACTGTAGAGATACAATAATTTTACTGCTGGAAAATCAGCATTTTATCTAATTTGAAATATAAACCTAATATTATCTGTTACTTAATATATTTTCTTTTGATGATGACCATAACAGCCTACTGCATTTCATTATTTATAATAACACAAAAACAATATTACAATATTTGATATTTTAATATAAACTCGGTATCATTATCCTCCTTGTGTATGTGTAAAATACATTTGATTTGTTCTATTTTTTATTCTGATAGTGTGCTCAATTTGTTTCTAGTAATTTATATATTTAAATTCGGATGCCTTTTACTGTTACAAATTTAACTCTTTGCAAAATAATAAAAATGTGTCTTGCTGTACAAGCCCTTGTGTTGTTGTTTGTGCTGCTGTTCTTTAATAATCCAATAATCAGATACAAACAGTCTGTCTAAACGAAAATTAAGCAATGCTTCTTAACTCATCATTATGTGGATATTTTTCATGTTCGTTGGATAAACTATGTACTGTAATGATTTGGTCTACTCTGTACTGTATGTGTGTGAGAGAGAGGGGTGTCGCGGTCGTGAAACAAAGGCTCATTTCAGCTCATTCAGTTTCTCTGAATGGATAGGTGAGAACAGCTGATTCACGGTGAATAATTTGCATTTGAGTGTTGCCAAGTGAAAAGAAGACAAACATCAAGACGAACAACATATAAAACTGAGACAATATTTTAAAAAGAATCGCAATCAACCTGAACAGGTAAGCTGGAATAAAATCAGTAGCAGCATTAACTAAAGTAATTAGTAATTATTAGCTGCTACTGATTTTATGGACTCATCACGGTTAAATACGTTGGTCACATGCCAGCTGTATAAGCCGGTTAAGGGACTCATTACGGTTGCATATCGTGATCTGAATAATAATTTTTTTTGTTTGCTGTATGTTTGCTGAGTAAAATTAAAATAGAACAATTTTTTAAAACAGCATCATCCAGGATTCGAACCGACGCTTTGTAAATCCCTGACCGAGCGCTCTAACCGCTACACCAACCTATTTCACGACCGCGACACCCCTCTCTCTCACACACATACAGTACA
This sequence comes from Channallabes apus, assembly GCA_030522415.1. Taxonomy (NCBI): domain Eukaryota; kingdom Metazoa; phylum Chordata; class Actinopteri; order Siluriformes; family Clariidae; genus Channallabes; species Channallabes apus. Next base: position 36,034,638 of record CM060119.1, on the reverse strand, counting down.
GAGTAGACCAAATCATTACAGTACATACTTTATCCAACGAACATGAAAAATATCCACATAATGATGAGTTAAGAAGCATTGCTTAATTTTCGTTTAGACAGACTGTTTGTATCTCATTATTGGTATTATTAAAGAACAGCAGCACAAACAACAACACAAGGGCTTGTACAGCAAGACACATTTTTATTATTTTGCAAAGAGTTAAATTTGTAACAGTAAAAGGCATCCGAATTTAAATATATAAATTACTAGAAACAAATTGAGCACACTATCAGAATAAAAAATAGAACAAATCAAATGTATTTTACACATACACAAGGAGGATAATGATACCGAGTTTATATTAAAATATCAAATATTGTAATATTGTTTTTGTGTTATTATAAATAATGAAATGCAGTAGGCTGTTATGGTCATCATCAAAAGAAAATATATTAAGTAACAGATAATATTAGGTTTATATTTCAAATTAGATAAAATGCTGATTTTCCAGCAGTAAAATTATTGTATCTCTACAGTTTACAAAACCTCCGCTGCGTGTATTCATTCACAGGCTCCAGAGCACGCACAGAGAAATAGGAGACTGTGGTTTAGGAGTGGTTTGGAGAGAAGAGAGCTGTTCAGTTACTATAAAAAAAAATCTAAAAAAAGATATAAAAACATAATATGATCTTTTTGAGTTATGAGGTTTTTTTATTATACATAAGACAACCTTTCAGTTTTGTAAATATTCTAGTTATAGTGTGTTAAGTTTTTCTTTAGGTTAAACGGTTTTGAGAATTAGACCATCCAGCTAAGATCAATATTATGTCGTTGATTGATAAAATCTGGATTAAGGATATTTTATTTTGTTTTATTTATTTAATTTGTATTTTTCATCTTCCCCCCTGAGGGATTGCCACCTTATTGTGGTCAGGGAATTTGCGTGCCTCAGTGCTTGGATGTTTACCGAGGGCTCAAGGGAGGTGTGTCTGTGTATGTGTGTGTGTCTGTGTGTGAGTGCGCGTGCGCTTTAGCCTGTCATTTTTTCAGCGGATTTTTCCGCTACCGCAGATCAGTTTATCAACTTGTAATATATAAATTTTAGGAATATATTAACATGTGGAGACATCATTATATGTTGAATGGAACTTGTAAGCCTTTGAATGGTGTTAAAAATACTTGCAAAACAAGTATTGCAGCCATACATTGGAGGGAACTTCTGAGGTGGTCAGTGATTGATGGCACGGTCGGTCGGAGGGGGTTGTGATCACACCTATAGATCTTTTGTTCTATGCTATCGGTCAAATATCTCTCCACTTGGAAGCAAAAACATGCAAGGGATTTCAGCATCTCGACGCACATACTAAGCTGTTTATAAAGTAGACACTGTTTGTTTTTTCATTTTGTAATCTTTCCCGTGTTTACCGTGTACTGTACAATGTATATTCATTTTTTAATGAATTACTGTAAATACTACACATTCCGTTGATTTACCAGAAATTACTTTTCTGTTTTTTGTGTGTGCTAAACTAAACTTCAGGGTCAAAGTAATAGCGATTTTATTTGAAAAGTATTATATATTTACAATGCTGATAAGTTCAAGCTTAGATTCATATATAAACTGCTTCAAAGTCTTTCCACCCCGTGACAGCTGAAATCCGACAGACGCAGGGCTCAAGGGAGGTGTGTCTGTGTGTGTGTGTGTGTGTGTGTGTGTGTGTGTGTCTATGTGTGTGCGTGCGCGCGCATACTTCTTCTACTGTTATAAAAACTCTAAATATAAACAAACTAAATACAGCTTTTTTTTCAGAGGTAAACGGAAAAGTGAAGATGTTCAGTGTCACTATGCAGATGTTACACTCAGTGGAGTTACCGAAATCATTGGTTTAGTCCTCATCATTTCCACATTTCACTCGCTTTTATTCCTCTTATGTGAGCATAAACAGTGAAACATTCCACAGGTTTATAATACACAGCGGCCAAGTGAACCACGTTCCTGTCAAACGAAACGAGGTATAATCGTGGTGTTTGCTTCGGTTATGACACACCATAGTTTATTATCTGCTGTGGTAGATCTGATTATTTATCCAAACACAATAATAAAGCTTTATATCCTCAGGAGGGCTCAGTACATTGTTTTAGCGATAGTTTCACGGAAGCGAGTTCAGAACTAATCTAACCAAACCAAAAAAAAAAAAAAACATCCGAAGCTTCAAATAGAATGAACGAACTAATGAAATTGATATATATGTAATTGATATACTGTATATACAGACGTGTGTGTGTCATTTTAATTCAAATGAACATTTTAATGCTTTCTGATACACTTATCAACTTATCCACATACACTTATCAACACAAACTCTCCGTGCACGCACACACACAATCTCTAAAAAATTAATATTAATAACATACATATACAAATAAACAAAAATATAAACGTCTATATTGAAGTTTACGGTGAACGCAGAGTCGGCTAAGCACACGTGATGACGCGCGCGCCCTCACCTCTGTTACGGCTGCCTACAGTATTTGGCCAAAAGAATTGTAATAATTGAACGATATGCCTGGTCCTGGAAAGAGACATCAACAGTCCGGCGCTGAGAAACGAAAGAACCGAAAGAAAAAAAAGCCTAAGATGAAGCCCGTGCATCAATTCCAGAAATAAAACTTTACTTTATTCTGTCGACGTTAATAATGTAATAACGTAACATTAACGTAAAATAACGCAAATTTCATTTAACAGCAGGGGGGACAATAAATACATATACAGGGGGGACAATAAATATATATTTTTATAAATTTATTGCATTGTTTATGTTGTTTACAGTCAAGCCATCAACATACAATAAAATGTAAACATGAGATCTAAACTAAAAACTGTGCTCCCTGTGCTGGTGCTGGCAATATCATCTCTTTGTTCTGCTGTCTCCGGCTCCCTCCCTGGTTCTGAATCTGCCTCTACCTCTACTCTCACTGTCTCAGAACAGACTGACTCCTGAAGCAGAAAAAAAATGCAGGAAATTATGTTTTCTAACATGCGTTAGATAGTTTTTTTTATCACTCTATACACAATACTTTGCTATTTTTATAGATGTTGAGCATCGTGAGCAAGCCCGAGATCATATTAACGTTAATTATCACCAGCCGGCATTAATAGCACACGAGTAACGTGAGTTGGACGCACACCAATCGATTCGACTATGGTTAATCGCTCACTCCGTAGGCTCCCTGAATAGGCGGGAAAGGGATGGAACCGCGCATTCGTCCCGGCAGGAAAAAAAAAAACTAAACAGATCTAACAGATGAGGACTCAGATTAATGTGCAAAAAATATATAATAAAACTATATAAGTCTACATAGCCTTTATAAGACTCTACCTTAAGCGCACTTAAAACATTTTATTTAGTTTTAAAATAAAACAATTTTAAAACATCACTCGGGATTCGAGCCGGCGCTTTGTAGATCACTGACCGAGTGTTCTATCCGCTACACCAAACGGCCACTTAGAGCCAAGGCACACCAGAGACGTTAATAAGCCACTCGACTTCTTTTAAAGCAAGTGTACGTCTTTAATAAGTGACGAAGTAAGCCTGTTATAATAATAACTTGGTGTTATTTGATCTTATTGGTTTAGAAATTTATATTTAAATAAATAGTAAACTTGGCCGATTTCGTTGTAATTTTGTTTGATGAGTGGGGCTTGAAAATTCTCTTGAAAAATATGGTCATTTATTTCAGTTAATAAATCTACTATAATTTTTTTTTACTCATTATTGTACAGTAGACATTAATAGCTCTGGTTCAGATTTTTCATGTTTGTTGTGGAAATTACCATCACTGTTGTATTTACTGCGATGAATGAAAATGTCACTTTGCGCCACCTGGCGGCCATTTTACGAATGACTTTGAAATGCAACTGATTTATTTTGGCAGCTGTTGCCTTTAAACGGCGGTATACGCGGCGAGATCGCCATTCCAATTTTGTAACCACTGTATGGCCCTTGAGATTGGGGTCCATTTTGAGCCCATGACATTTGTGGACAATTTCTTCTAATGTGTCCTGCTCCTCCACACTGCCAACACTGCATGTCTTGTGTATTTGGGCCCATTTGCCCTGGGGCATTCATTCTGAATGGCTGTCTCCTTGGTTGCTGTTGGAATGTTCCCCTTTGTCCCCTGCCTCCATAAGGCCTGGGGCCCTGTCCTTGCCACCTCATGGGTGGACTTTGTCCTTGTTGGTTTCCAGGGTGCACATATGTTGGAGGGGCATTGGCTGCTGCTGGTTGTGGTATTTGCTGTACTGATCCAGCAGGAGGCGGTGTTATCGGATTTTCAGGCACCATTACTGCTGCTTGGACTTGACCTTTAACTTTCTCTTTTTCCTTTTTCTTTGCAGCTGTGAATTCCCCCAGTTGTATTTTGTGTAACTAGGTTGCGATTGACTCAGCAGTTTCTTTAGCTTCCCTCTTCTTCTTTCGATGTTGGTCCACATAGTGTACAATGTGTGCTTGAAATGTTTCCCATGGCAATGTGTTCAGTCCCACTACCCCTTCCAGGGCTGTTTGGACTTCCTGAGGCATGCACTTTTTCAGCATCATTCGGAACAGGCTCTTACTGGTATCTGTTTGGTCCCAGGAGCCTCCAGTTTCCTCTCTCCATTTTGTCTGGAAGTCATTAATGAATTGTACAATATTGTCATCTTCTTTTATTGCTACTGATTCCAGTTTTCCTGGATCCATTTTGGTGGGATAGGCTTTTCGAAGGGCATCCCATATCCTGTTTCTGAGAGGCCCAAATGCTAGGGTGTCTCCTCTGTTCTGTCCTGTTAATGTGTGCAGATTAGCTTCATCCAGTATTTCTGTGGTTTTGACTTTCCCAATTGTTTGTGCTAGAATAGCTTTTACATCTCCCAGTGCTAGGAGGTGTCCAGTGGTTTTCTCTTCAAACTGTGTTATCCATCTTTGTGCTCCATTGCACAAGTCTGGTAGTTGATTGGCCAGGCCTGTCATATCCATGAATGACCATGGCACATATTGGTACCTACTTCCTTTAACAACAAGTGGGAATTGTCTACCTTCATTGTGGTCTTCTGGGTCTGGCATGTGTTCATTAAAACTAGTGTATCTTTCATTTTCTTCTTCATCATGCCGCATGTGTTGTTCATCAAAACTGGTGTATTTTTTATTTCCTCCTTCATCAGGCCAGGACGAAAGGACCTTCCAGCTTGATGGCATCTCTGATGCAAACGACTCTTTTGCAGCTTTTTTCATTTTCTTTTGTGAGTTTTTTATGCGTCTGTCAATTCGATTTTCTATTTGACTGATTGCTTCATCAAGGGCTTCACTGTCATCATCCTCTTCCTGTGTCCTGGCATCTTCCCATTGATGTTTGCTTCTGTGTTGATCATTGCGTCGTGGTGTACTTGTCTGTTCTTTTCTTTCTGTTCTCTTTCTTGCTTCTTTTTCAGATTCAATGATCAGGTGCCCTTTAACTTTTCTTTTCACTGGTTCTTGTCGATCTATCTCGATTACCTCTTCTTCAGTTTCTGCTTCATCTCTGTCAGATTCATGAAGGGATGTGTATGATTGTTCAGGATATGGATTCATGCTGTTTCCTCTTTGCATGTTCTTTTCTTCCCATCTCTCCCGGGACTGCTTCCTTTTGTTGCGTTCCATCATCCTTCTTTTGGACGTACCTTGTTGTTCATTTCTGAGTCCCTGTATTTCTGACAGGAATTTCACATTTTGTTCTTTCAATCTTTTCATTTCTCTTCCTCTACCTTGCAGTTCTTTAGTTTCTCTTGACTCATGTGATTCTGTTTTTCTTTCTCTGTTCCATTCCCTTTCGTCGCCATCACTTTGTCTGTGAGTCATTGATTCTTGTTCTGTTTCTTCAAGTTGTCCATCCATCCACTCAGAGTCACATGACGTCACTTTAATTTGTCCCGTCACTCGTCCTTCAAATCCCCATGCTTTTTTGTCTTGTTCCTGCAGCTTCAGTTGTGGGTACATTCCTCCATCCCTCTGTTGCATGTGTTCCTCAGTGTATGGTGGTGGTCTCTCTAATTCTGAGTTTGCTTGTTCTTTCCTTGCTTTCTGAACTTTTGCTTTCCTGTCTTCACTTTTTTCTGACTTCTGATCCTTTTTTCCTTCTTCAACTTGTTTCTGTCTCTCCTGTTCCTTTCCTTCATTTTCAAACCATTGTACTATTTCTAATTTTTGTCCTAATTTGACTCTTCCCTTGCTACCCATTTCCTTAGTGGTGTGTCTGAGCATTTCTTTTACTTCCTTACAACATTCTTTATTAAAGGTTCCTTCTTTAGGCCATTGCAAATCTCCTGATGTCCTGTCATGCCATTTTATCATACACTTTCTGATGTACTTTTCATCTTCTTTATGTTTAGCTATAATTGCATCTACAGGTGTCACTGGCTTTGGCCACGCACCTTTACGGCAGAATAACTTTCCCATCACACACTTCTGTCCTAACTTAGAATGTATTCTAATGTAAAAATTCTTCTCTCTCCTTTTAACTAAGGTTCTTTTGCTGTGTACTTTGTGACCACTGCCAATTTTCAACAACTGTCTTTTCTCTTTATATTTTTTAAACATTAATTTTCCACTGGTGTCAGTATCAGAGGCGTAACGATTTTGTCAAGGGTCTGAAAAATTATTCTCCCGTCTGGTCCAAAAGGTATTACCGTGAATTCGCTATTGTTATCAACCATCCACACACGACTCAGCACTACCGGACCTGTCTGTGTTCCTGATAATCTGTATCTTTTTGCTTTTCGGCCTTCTGCGTCTTCTTCTAAATATAATATATCAAAATCTGGGTATGTTTGCAGTAGCGAAATGAGCGGAGTTAAACCTGGAGGTCCACCTAATCCTCCAAATTCAAATGTGCTATTTATTACTTTTAAACGAATCTCTTTAGGAACTAACCCAAGGAAATAACTCATATCTTCATTCTAAAATATGATGTAAGAATTAAAGTGTGTGTGTCACAGTTAAGCTCTAATACGTCAGGTATTAACGAAAGCCTAAGTGTCCACTCTCCCTTATCACACTCTTTCACTAAAAGTAGATCCTTTCCTGGATTATTCAATAACCATTTATTTGTTTCACTCTGATCTGACTCCAAAATTCTAAACTCTCGTTCACACTTAGTTAAAACTCCTTCTTCACTTATCTGCTCATCCCAGTTAATTGCTCTAACTCCACTTATCATCTGATCTCCTCTATTTGTTATATTTAATATTTTATTTTATGTATAACCTAGGCACATTTATTATTTTATGCACTATGTTTTCTGTTAATAATATTGTGTCGTCGACTACACAAAAATGTAAAGGGTACCTTTTATATCTTACTTAAACTTAAGCTTCAATAACTAATCTAAAGAAATTATTATTTAATAATACTACTATGCTGGCACATTCAGCACCCGTACCACTTTCGTGTCACAGGGGAAGCTTGTGTCACAGAGGAAGCTTATGTCACAGTGTGTTCACAGTAACGTCCAATAGCACATCACAGCTTACATCACAGACAAGACCTATGTCACAGTAAGTTCTATGTCTAGTAGCTCGTCACAGTTTATGTCACAGACAAGACCTATGTCACAGTAAGGTCTATGCCTAGTAACACTAATGCTGTATAAATTATAATCTATTCTTTATATTTTACACAAACACATAAATTCAACAACAGACTTTACACATTAATATAACATACACAAACATTTAAAAGACACACATACAAGACATACAAACAACAAACAACACAAGCGCTTTTACAACAATTTCAAAAAATTTGGAGTACTCAGAACAATTTTCAACCATAAAACAATTTATCACACAACCTGGGCCCAGAAAACTTCAATACCACCTGTAGGAATTTTCAACCAGCAATCACCTTATGTTCCCTAGCGATACCTCATACACATGGGTTCTAGCCCTAGGAAACTCGATTGCAGTACTGCTCCTAGCCATACCTCACACAAGTGGGTTCTAGCCCTAGGACTCGAGATTACAGCACAACCACCTACAGGATTTTTTCACAATAAATACTTAAAAATCTGAAAAACTTGAAAAGAACCTGCCCAGTTCCGCGTCTTGGTACCAGCTCACAAATCAGTGAGTTCTATACTCAGCGTCTTGCTACAGGACTTTTTACCACCTGCCACGTCTGGGTAACGAATAAAGTTCCCTATTTAGTGATTTGCAGGAATTTTTACCATCTGGGTCCAGCCCCACTCTGTTGGCGATTCCTCATATACGGGCTCTAGCCTAAACACAGTGGCGTTACCTCAGATATCACACAACTTATAAAATAATAAAGAAAATATAAAACAAAAAATCACACACAAAAAATAAAACAAAATGGAGATCTCCTAATGTTTCGTTACTTCATCCAGTCTATTATATATCAGCAAAAACGCAGCAATTTATTTAAAAATATCAATTAATTCGTCAATTCAATTTATCAATTTTGGCAACTTTAAAATAATTGTGTTCAATATACCCTAGGAGTTACCTCTCCAGCCGGAAGCACGCACACTAACAGACCATGAACTTCTAATGCAGAAATTTGATCAAACAGGTTTTCTGCTTACCTTTTTTATGCTGGCATAAGTTGATGGTCTGTCAGCCCGCGAAGTCCCAGGTCCCCAGAGGGGCCCTCCACGGAGGCAATCGCAGTCGGGGGTCACCAAGAAATGTGGTGGATTTTTTATTCTCCCCACACCGAAGTTGCCCTAATTTCAAACATTAAACAAATACTGTAACTTGAATAAAGAAATCAAAGAAAGACTCTGGATTCCGTGTAGATCTAGATGAAGTAAGGATAAGTTTTATTGCAACAATAAAACAAAGTGAGCCAGTCTTGAAAATGCCTAAGATGTGAACCAGAGCATCACCAAGAACAGACTGATCTACTGTGACATCGGTGCCTTCTTTTATACAGTTTTACAAGGGGCGGGACACTCATCTGGCCCCCTCATTTGCCAATAATTTTTTCTAGTTCCTTATCAAATTTTTCAACCAATAAAATTACATTTGCCATATACCTCGTTATCTGACTCCATCTTTTACCAAATTTTGCTTCCAATATAACTTATTTTCCTTTCAAATTAGTTTCCATTATCTTTTCACTTTTGTTGTTCAACTTAAAAAATATTGGGGTGGCGCTTACATCTGCTATAAATTCTTGGTGCTTCCGCTTTACTCTACAGTTTTCAAGAGACAGGCCATGGGTAAGCATCTTCTACATATTATTTTAATTATTTGTCTAAGTTTGTGATTTTCATTGTATTTACCTATTTTATTTTTATTCTTATAGCTAATCGCATCTTCACGAATGATCACCACGTCGCTTTGGACGACTCGGACAGCCAGAGCAGTCCGGCTCACAGTCCTACTGACTATACTCCTACTGACCCTGTCATGGACCGGGCCTCGGTGAGTTTTACTGAGGATGAGCCCGAGCCATCTGCTTCGTTACTGCAGTTCCTAGAGGAGACAGGGCTCACTTTTTCCAAGAATGTTGATCCCAAACCGGGTCCTTCGAAGAGGCCGCGTGCGGATAGCCCTTATCCGTTTTCTTTTAGGCCTGTACGGCCTGAATCTACAACGCCAGCTCCGCTACTCTTAAGACCTGTTTGTCACGTAAGTGTTGGCACCCAGACCGATGTTAAAGTGTCTGTTGGTACCCAAACAGATTTATCTTCCGTACCTGTGCCAAATCCAAATCGCGGCGTTTCTGTTTCTATTTCCTTTCACTGATTTTTAAATTGGTGTCGTCTTTCCTCAGAGGAGGTTTTGCTAATTGACTTCTTATGCATTTTATTTTGCTTCTGATGCTTACCCAGGCCCCATGTGTTTTTTATACTTTTTTATGTTGGGCCTAATACTTTGTATTGTATAATATTCACTATGTAGATACACATACTATTTTGTGTCTATTTCTTTATTAAACTTATTATTCAGATCACTGTATGTGTGTGTGTGTGTTTTTTTGGTTATTTAATTTGACATGTGGCTTGTGTATCCAATGCCTGTTACATCACAGTTAAGTAGCCAATGCCTGTTACATCACAGTTAAGATCACCCCATGTCTGAGATTACATCATGTCTGGGGCTATGTCATATCTGCTGATCTGGTGTCGTTTCTAGGGTTACTATGAAATCTCTAAGATGGCTGCCAGTCTAAGGTTTGTTGGGTACATACTGTATACTGAACGTCACATCATGTCTTTGGTACTATGACATCACATTGTCCTTGGCTCAACTCTGCTCACTTCATCTTACATCCATAAGATAAAATCAATAGTTTTCTGTAATATTACTGCATGCACAAATATATGTAATTAAAATATGCTTACACTAGGCTGGACAGTAAGGAGGGTGAGGTGGATCTGTACAGGTTGGCGAGGCAAAGAGATTGAGATGGGAAGGATGTGCAGCAGGTTAGAGTGATTAAAGATAGAGATAGAAATGTACTGACAGATGCCAGGAGTGTGATGGGAAGATGGAAGGAGTACTTTGAGGAGTTGATGAATGAGGAAAACGAAAGAGAACAAAGAGTAGAAGAGGTGACTGTTGTGGAGCAGGAAGTAGCAAATATTAGTAAAGGTGAGGTGAGAAGGGCGTTGAAGAGGATGAAGAGTGGAAAGGCTGTTGGTCCTGATGACATACCTGTGGAGGTATGGAAGTGCTTAGGAGAGGTGGCAGTAGAGTTTCTGACTAGTTTGTGTAACGAGATCTTGGAGAGTGAGAGGATTCCAGAGGAATGGAGGAGAAGTGTATTGGTGCCGATTTTTAAGAACAAGGGAGATGTGCAGAGCTGTGGCAATTACAGAGGTATAAAGCTAATGAGCCATACAATGAAGCTGTGGGAAAGAGTAGTGGAAGCTAGGTTAAGGGCAGAGGTGAGAATTTGTGAGCAGCAATATGGTTTTATGCCTAGAAAGAGTACATCAGATGCAGTATTTGCTTTGAGAATGCTGATGGAGAAGTACAGAGAAGGTAATAAAGAGTTGCATTGTGTCTTTGTAGTTCCCTAGCAAGGCTACACTCGATGCTGCGTGAAAACGCTATGGGAACCAGTTTGTCGCGTTGCCGGTCGTTGAAGCATGCTGTGAAAACACGCCAAAGTTTTTGGCTATATACAGATGTCGCCATTAAAAACCTGCGTTTCGAGAAAAGGGATCCCGTGACGTGCCGCGGCTTTGCGCGGCTGCGTGCGGGAAGCTGTGAACATGCCCTTCATTACCTGTAGGGGGCAGTCGTGTTTCAGTCTGAAGTATTGTGTGTCTACTGAAGCCGAAAATGTGTGCAAATTAAACTGCGCATGCGTGTTTGGAGTCGCTGTGTATCAGTCGGTTGGGAATCATCACGGAGGTACAACACGGTGTGGCTGGAGCTGGAGTTTATCGTGTTCGAGGTAAGTTTGGCTTTCTTTTTTGGATGTGATTCTCGCTTTCATGACTCCCAATTAATGTTCATCTTAATCTCAGGACGTACAATTAGCAATTTCAGTTTTTAATAGTGTGGAGATTCACAAAACACCGTTTTCGTGTAAAAACCTGAACCTACGGAGCCCCCATGGGTCCTGTGGTAAATAAATAAATAAATAAAATAATAACGAACCGAGCGCGCGGATTAATACACCGAGATGTGTTTCTTACCCCCACCCCGAGTGAAAACGGCGTGTTCAGAGACAAAGCCTCGCCAGTTAGATGCCATTTCTGAACAAACTGAGTCGTGTGTGTTAAAGCATTAAATGGTAAAAGAGCACTAGCAATAAACGTTTTTTTTTCTGAAGCCGAACTTTATTAATGAGTTACGAGTAAAGAACCTGTACATATGTTCATACAGTATTGACAGCAGCTCTAATTTACTGCGGTAAAGCCAGCCGCGGTTCAGAAAAACACGGTCAAGCCAGCCGCGATTGATTTTAGTGCGCGCGCATATTACAGCGATTACGGTAGTTTCATGAACAACACAGAGAGAATGCCCCATATCTGAAAAATGCTGCAGTAAAATAGTTTCATATGTGGTGTGTATATAGTATGGGACGTCCTGAATAAGAACTGATCATTGTTTTTTTTTCTGTTTCAGTCTGAAGTATTGTGTGTCTACTGAAGCCGAAAATGTGTGCACATTAAACTGCGCATGCGTGTTTGGAGTCGCTGTGTGTGCCCGCGCTGTGTACAGTATCAGTCGGTTGGGGATCATCACGGAGGATCTCTTTGATGATTGCCTGGTAAAGCATTGTTTTCTTATTAATTATACAATTTATTAATACCTTGAATATAGTGTTTGTTGTATTGGACAGAAGCATATAAATGCAAATGAATATATAAATATGAGTAATTATTGAACGAATTTTCATGTTTGGACTAACCCTTTAAATACAAACTCAGCATTCATCATAGGATTTCCTGACACTGTAAAGCCATCTCATGCCATGTTTTACTGATGCAAGATTAGTGCTAAAGCAATTTAACCCAAGTTTAACAATATGAAGTATATGAAGTGATGGTCATTTTTTTATTATCATTTATTTTTATTATTATTTTTTTCTCAATGAAGTCAGCACAGGTTAAAGCAATTCAGATTTTTTTTGCTTCTCAAAATAAATGATTTATTTTCTTGTACATTTTATGCAGGGGGACAGACGAAGTGACACCTTCTTAAAATCCTTGTCCGTGTCACGATTCCCTCTCTGAGGTCTGCGTCTGGTGCGTGTTCGTGGCATGAATGCGGAGGACACGAGCTGACGGTTCATTAAGTTCTTTTATTAACATAAATAAAAGTCTACACCAAACACAAACTAATCATAAAGACAATTAATGCTAGACGCCTGACTGAACTTCAGCCAGGCTATTTATAATGAAACATAAACATAATTAACTCATTAACTTCCCTCGGTTCAGGTGAGCTTCTACGTCACCTGACCGAGGGGCAAACTGGGAAATGAAGTCTTTAACTCAAACTCAAAACAAACTACAAACTCAAACCAAAAACGGGCGTTAGGCGCCCTCTAGGGGTTGACCGTCACAGTATCCCCCCTCAAAAAAATGCTCCTCCGGAGCATCACCGGAGGCCCCGGACACCCAACCCAATGTTCTACCTTTCGCCTCCTATCCAGGAGGCTGGGTGACGGGGCTGGAGGCATGCTCTGCGGTTGCAGGGCTGGAAGCGTGCTCGCCGAAGGCGTTGGAGCGGTCACTGCTCTCGACGAAGGCGTGGGAGCGGTCACTGCGCTCGTAGACGGCGTGGGAGCGGTCACTGCGCTCGTAGACGGCGTGGGAGCGGTCACTGCGCTCGTAGACGGCGTGGGAGCGGTCACTGCGCTCGTAGACGGCGTGGGAGCGGTCACTGCGCTCGTAGACGGCGTGGGAGCGGTCACTGCGCTCGTAGACGGCGTGGGAGCGGTCACTGCGCTCGTAGACGGCGTGGGAGCGGTCACTGCGCTCGTAGACGGCGTGGGAGCGGTCACTGCGCTCGTAGACGGCGTGGGAGCGGTCACTGCGCTCGTAGACGGCGTGGGAGCGGTCACTGCGCTCGTAGACGGCGTGGGAGCGGTCACTGCGCTCGACGCAGGCGTTGGAGCGTGCAGTGCGCTCAATGACGGCTCCACGACGTTCTCAAAGCCGGGGGGCGGCGGCAGAACAGGTGTGTCGGTCAGCGGCTGCTCACCCGCCGGCTCGCTGTCCTCGAAGCCGGGAGGCGGCGGCAGAACGGGAGCGTCGGTCAGCTGCTGCTGACACGCTGGTTCGCTGTCCTCGAAACCGGGAGGCGGCGGCAGAACGGGAGCGTCGGTCAGCTGCTGCTGACACGCTGGTTCGCTGTCCTCGAAACCGGGAGGCGGCGGCAGCACGGGAGCGTCGGTCAGCTGCTGCTGACACGCTGGTTCGCTGTCCTCGAAACCGGGAGGCGGCGGCAGAACGGGTGCGTCGGACAGCAGCTGCTGACATGCTAGCTCGCTGCTGAGTGTCTGCGAGAGAGGAGAAAGCTCCGAGCCCGCCTCGCGGTCATCCCGGAAGTGGAGGATCATCTGCTGGAGCTCCTTAACATGCTCCAGCATTTCACTCACCCGCTCCGGCTCCGGAATCCACCACCTGAGCTCCTCCTCTCTCTGCTGCTGCTCTGCCTGGGGTTTTCTTTCCCCCTCGGCACCGCCGTACTTGGGCTTCCTCGCCCTTCTCTTCCGGCCGGTGCGGGGAACCACGTGACCCCATGCCGCGTCGCCCCTGAATGGCGTCCGCCGAATGGCGAGCCTGCAGCCCTCCCAGCTCTGTGGTGTCTGCCTCTCTCTCTCCTCGCTGCTCTCTCGCAGGTGCTCTTGCTCCTCCAGCAAGCTGTACTGACAGCTGCGGTACATCTCCTCCTCGTCCTCTACCAGCCCGATGTAGTCCCAGGCGTAGCACTCCTCGTCGCTGTCCCGCCAGTTCGCCAGCTCGGGCGAGATGGCTATCGCGCCCCCCCAAAAAAACTTCAGGAGGGCATCCTCCGCCATGCCACTTGTTAGGTCTAGCATTCTGTCACGATTCCCTCTCTGAGGTCTGCGTCTGGTGCGTGTTCGTGGCATGAATGCGGAGGACACGAGCTGACGGTTCATTAAGTTCTTTTATTAACATAAATAAAAGTCTACACCAAACACAAACTAATCATAAAGACAATTAATGCTAGACGCCTGACTGAACTTCAGCCAGGCTATTTATAATGAAACATAAACATAATTAACTCATTAACTTCCCTCGGTTCAGGTGAGCTTCTACGTCACCTGACCGAGGGGCAAACTGGGAAATGAAGTCTTTAACTCAAACTCAAAACAAACTACAAACTCAAACCAAAAACGGGCGTTAGGCGCCCTCTAGGGGTTGACCGTCACAGTCCGTGCTGTTGAAGGGGAAGAACCGGTTGGTGTATCCATAATCCTTGAAGGAGAGGCTATTGTGTGTGTGTGTATGTATATATATGGAAATATAATTAATATTTTCGTGTTTAATTACAAAAAAAAAACATTTTAATGGTTAGTGATTGTTGCAGACATTTACACTATTTTTGAGAACTATTAAGTTCTCCTTCAACGTGTCATAGCCGATAACTGCCCCTTTGAAGCCTTTGAATGGTGTTAAAAATACTTGCAAAACAAGTATTGCAGCCATACATTGGAGGGAACTTCTGAGGTGGTCAGTGATTGATGGCACGGTCGGTCGGAGGGGGTTGTGATCACACCTATAGATCTTTTGTTCTAGGCTATCGGTCAAATATCTCTCCACTTGGAAGCAAAAACATGCAAGGGATTTCAGCATCTCGACGCACATACTAAGCTGTTTATAAAGTAGACACTGTTTGTTTTTTCATTTTGTAATCTTTCCCGTGTTTACCGTGTACTGTACAATGTATATTCATTTTTTAATGAATTACTGTAAATAAACTACACATTCCGTTGATTTACCAGAAATGACTTTTCTGTTTTTTTGTGTGTGCTAAACTAAACTTCAGGGTCAAAGTAATAGCGATTTTATTTGAAAAGTATTATATATTTACAATGCTGATAAGTTCAAGCTTAGATTCATATATAAACTGCTTCAAAGTCTTTCCGTGACCGCTGAAATCCGACAGACGCAGGGCTCAAGGGAGGTGTGTCTGTGTGTGTGTGTGCGCGCGCGCGTGTGTATGTGTGTGTGTGCGGGTTAAGGGTGCGCTGCCCTCTCTTGCCCCTGCGTAGAGCCTACACACACACACACATCTATCTATCTATCTATTATATAAATACACATTTGGAATCTGCATCTACATTTTCTGTTACAAGTATAGAATTAGGTTCAGCTGAGACTCATGATCAATGGTGTTAGGGTACTTATGTAGTGATAATTAGTTTCAGCCAGATCATTAAAACTAACAATGGACTATGACACTCTTGAGAGGGGATATGAAGGTGTTATTCATTTATTTATTCTCTACAAGGGTGCGAACAACACTACAGACCAAACTATAACTCTCTCTTACTACTATAACAATTCTAGATATAAACAAACAAAATACAGCTTTTTTTCCTCAGAGGTAAACGGAAAAGTGAAGTTGTTCAGCTGTCACTGCAGCTTCTTCAAAGTCTTCCCACTCCGTGACCACTGAAATCCGACACGACACCACGTTAGGCTACGTCTTGACTCATTTGTATACCGACGGTGATTGGATGTTTCCCGAGGGCTCAGGGGAGTGTGTGTGTGTCTGTGTGTGTGTGTGTCTGTGTGTGTGTGTCTATGTGTGTGTGTCTGTGTGTGTGTGTCTATGTGTGTGCGTCTATGTGTGTGTGTCTGTGTGTGTGTGTGTCTATGTGTGTGCGTCTATGTGTGTGTGTCTGTGTGTGTGTGTCTATGTGTGTGCGTGCGCGCTCTAAATATAAACAAACAAAATGCAGCTTTTTTTTCAGAGGTAAACGGAAAAGTGAAGATGTTCAGTGTCACTATGCAGATGTTACACTCAGTGGAGTTACCGAAATCATTGGTTTAGTCCTCATTGAGCTTTTGTTCCTCTTATGTGAGCATAAACAGTGAAACATTCCACAGGTTTAAAATACACCGCGGCCAAGTGAACCACGTTCCCGTCGAACGAAACGAGGCATAATCGTGGTGTTTGCTTCGCTTATGACACATCATAGTTTATTACCTGCTGTGGTAGATCTGAATATTTATTCAAACACAATAATAAAGCTTTATATCCTCAGGAGGGCTCAGTACATTGTTTTAGCGATAGTTTCACGGAAGCGAGTTCAGAACTAATCTAACCAAACCAAAAAAAAAAATAGCTGGATAGTTTTGTTCTTCAGAAAAGATATCTGAAGTCACAGAGAGATCCTGCTCTGTAGAAGCTGCCTCAGTCTATTTGTGCAATTACTCCATCCCGCCCTTATCAATGATAGTATAGTAATGATGTCGCTGTTGATTATCTGTTCTTGTGCTTTTGAAAAATAAATATTTTTTTCTAAGAACATGTAATAGGATGGTGTTTATTGCATATATGTATGTTTTTTGTAATAGGCAAGTATATCAAAATAATTTAACTGTTTAATAGACATGGGTGTTTTTTTTACAGATTCACTGTAAAACATGAAAATAATAATAACCTATTTGTGAGGTAGAATTAACCCAACATTCCAGTTAAAATGAACCAACAAACCCCAAACATATGGGTAGAACATTTGAACCATTTATGTGGTAGAATTAACCCAGCATTATAGTTAAATATGACCTAGCATTTGGATTGAATATTTAACCCATCTTGCTGGGTTAAATTAACCCAGCATTTAGTTAGTCCTATATTTACCCAGCAGCTGGGTTAAAAACAACCCTAAAAAATGTGTATATATATATATATATATATATATATATATATATATATATATATGTATATATATGTATATATATGTATATATATATATATATATATATATATATATATATATATATATATATACACACAGACATGCGTGTGTCATTTTAATTCAAATGAACATTTTAATCTGTGCATGGGCGTCAACTCGCACGTTCTGTAATGTTCCATTGTCTTTTAGAGCCCATTACTAAAGCAGGTTACTAAAACCTGGCTTACTACCTATAAAAAATATTTCAATTTAACTCATGGGTCTCAATCACAGATGACACGACAAATTATATACTCTGAAACGTTCATTTGAACATTTAAAATGTTAATACAAAAATACAAAAACATGAATACTAATGTTATCATGGTGTAAATTATTAACATTAGGTTAGGTCCTGCCCTTAATTAATTCATATTATAATTACTTTTACATAGTATAGTTACTGGACTGACATTACCAAAACTAGCTATTTGATTTAGCCTTTCTAAAATCAACCCATATATCATTTATAATCAGAAAACATAAAACATATTATGATCTGTTCAACAGCCCATCTGTTTTAATTTAGTTTGTATTTTTTATTATTCATAAGACAACCTTTCAGTTTTGTAAATATTTTAGTTATAGTGTGTTAAGTCTTACTTTAGGTTAAACGTTTTTGAGAATTTGACCATCCAGCTTAGATAAATGTTATGTCATTGATAAAATCTGGATTAAGGATATTTTATTATATAATTATATATATATATATATATATATTTATTTTTTAGTTTCCCCCTGAGGGATTGCCACCTTATTGTGGTCAGGGGGTTTGCGTGCCTCAACACAATTGTTGTCTGGTCTAGAACACCGTGTTGTCTGGTCTAGAACGGCGCTGCCTCTGACCGTCTTTTGTCTTGTAAATGAGTATTCACTCACCTTCCAATCCCCCCAGCGCACACACTCTGTTTGTACTGTAAACTGTACTGTAACTGTGTTTGCTAGGGCACTTGGTTATACACAGTACTTTAATGTATGGAACACTTACTTAACTTACTGGTTTGGTTTAAATATCGCTTATTACCTTATTCAACAAAATAAATTCATTATTAACGTATTGAAGTATTTTAGTTAAGGACAAAAACTGTGCTTGTGTTTAGAACTGCTGAACAGCCGAAAACACACACGCACCCATCCCCCCCGCCAAAAACACACACACACACACACAGAGCAATTAACACCAGGAGTGGAAGGTGAGAAACCTTGTCGTTGCTCTTTTGGAGTTCTTAAAACCCAAAACATTTATTTATACTGAGAAAAAATTATTATGGGTCACAATCACAAATACATATAATCAAGTGTTTAACTGGTTTCATTTGTTTCTATGATCAATAATTATTATTATTTTCAGCCCAACTCTTTGACTATTTAAAACAAAGTTGTGTCCCATTTTTTGCCCATTGAAGTTGTTGGTTCAACTAAACAATTTTTAAATACCCAAACAATCCCCCAAAATTAAAACACGCAAAACATGACTTTAACAATTCAATTTATTCTTCCAAAACTAGTCAAAGTTAAAACAGTAATTTATATAAAACAGATGAATACATCTTGTCTTTTTGCTTAAAGTTCATTAAACAACCCGGATACACCAGCTGCTTATAAGTCTCTATCTATAGTCCTTTTACATTAAAATAAAAAATTTTCAAATATCAAAACTATTACATATTTGTTATTAATAATGTTATTACTTAACAGTTTAAGTCTTTGTTTCCCCCAAAGTACACTGTAAAAAATGTCTGTAGTTTTAACGGTAAAATAAGGTAAAATGGCGAAGGTAAAAAATTGTAAATTATAAAACATTAAATTACTGTTGCAATAGCAGTTAAATACTGTGAATTTAAATACAAGAATATATGATCCTTTTTGCATTATTTTTTTGTAAAAATTGCAATATTTCACCGTAACCACCCTTAAATCAACAGTAAAGTACACAGAAACACTAATAAAGTAAATCACTGTATTTTTTACAGATGCATGCTGTTCCCACGACCCTGAACACAGGATTAAGCGGTATAGAAAATGAATGAATGAATGCTGTTAGAATTATGTTTTTTTCCCTTTTTATTTCTTTAATTATTCACAGTGTCAATTAGAATGTGTGTGAATAATGTGTAAATATTCTTTGGAAATAAACCATTTAGGCCTGCCCTGGTCTCTCCCATAAATGGAATTACATAATTATTTAGGGTTCAATTACTCTTTCGGATTCAGCGAAGATTTAAGAGAATTCATATTAAAGGCGCTACATCTGAACTAATGTAGTGCAATGGGATTATTATTAAATTGATATGATGCATGAAGTTTTATAGGTCTTATGCATCATATAGTGTATATGGCATTGAATGATATTACTACAAAAAATTATTTTATGTTTTAAAACTAGGTCTATATATATATATATATATATATATATATATATATATATTTATATTTATTTATTAATTTTTTTACTTTTTAGTTGACCAATATATACCACGCTTAATAATAAGAAAACTAAATTAAAAAAGGATCATTTTAAATTTTAACTTCCAATCAGCGCACAGGACGCGCGTTGCATCACGCGCGCAGGCACCTGCACCTGGCAGTAATCCTGACACATGCACATGCAAAGAAAGCAACTCACCGACATAAAAATTTTATCCACACGCATCTGTCTGGTGAGTACAAAATAAAGTATAATACATTCTGGAAAGTTAAAGTGTGATAATTTGTTTAGTTATTTGAATTTATTGTGTGTTGTAATAATGTGTTTTGGGAGTTTACGAATTCGCTCTGATTACTTTGATTTGAAACGTTTGTGATGCAGTTTAACCATGATGAGGCAAAGTTCATAGTTAACGATAGTTGTTAGTTATCGTTTGAGTTATAAGTTTTGAATGTGCATTGAAATGTATACTTGCTGCTTTTGTAGCTTAACAGTGCAAAGTCTGAGAGAGTATGTTTTACACGCCAGACTGCATCGCAATGAACCTCGCGCCATTTTCAAATGTGTCGCGGTTAATTGCAAACAGTCGTTTTCAAAATACGAATCATTTAAGAGTCATTTTTATCGGCGTCATTACCACAGCTCTACAACTGCTGTGGCTTCACATGTAGTGGTTGATATGGCCTTGACCTGCAGTATTTCACTATGTGGTCATCAGTGCCATGATGTACCCAGTCTTGTTTCTCACTTAAAGAAACATATGCAGGAAGGACGTGTGATTAACTGTCCAGTGAGAGGATGTAGAAGTGCTTTTCAAATCAAGTCATCTTTCACTTCTCATATGTCTAGGAAGCACAGAAACTGTTCCATTAACAGCATTAGTGATTCACACCGGCATTCTGCATCAGTTGTACCTTCTTTCTCAGCTGAGGAATATTCTTCTGACCTGGATGCAAATACAGGTGAGTCAGAAGAAAATGAAATGGGCTCATTTCAAAACTTTGATGATTTGTATTTGAGAAATGTTAGCTTATTTTATCTGAAATTACAAGGCCAGTTTCTTCTCCCAGCTTCTACAATACAGAATATTGTAGATGAGATGCAAAATATTTATGAATTGGGACAGGCTTACGCTTTTAATAAGCTACATTCATTTTTGCAGAATGACTTGTCATTACCTGAGGAGGATATTTCTAAAATCTTTTCTACAGTGAAGGAATCAGACTTGTTTTCTATGTGTCATAAGGGACCAATGCGGACAGAGTATTCACGGAGTCAGGCCTTTAAAAAAACTTTCAATTATGTTGAACCAAAAAGGATACTTTTAGGTATTGATGAGAATCGTATAGACCGATTTGTGTACTACGTACCTGTGAAAGAGACTTTGAAGTGCATGTTAAATTCAGATATTGGAAAGAATTGTATGTCAATGCAACTGTCTGAAAAAAACTCTACTGATGTACTTTGTGATTGCACAGATGGCCAAATACTAAAGTGCAGAGATTTCTCTCAATGCAGCCCAAACCTCCAGCTACTGCTCTATCAGGATGCCTTTGAGGTGGTTAACCCCTTAGGTTCTGCACGAAAGAAACACAAAATTTTAGCTGTATACCTCTCTTTTGTTAATTTGCCAGCTCATCTTCGGTCAAACACAGAACATATGCAGCTCATTATGTTGTGCAGAGAGAAAGACTTTAAATACTTTGGCCATGAAAGAGTTTTCTCAGAACTAGTTGCAGACATGCAAGACCTTGAGGAAAATGGAGTTGCTTTGTCAGATCAGTCTGTTGTAAAGGGAAGTCTTTACTGCATTGCTGGAGACAATTTGGGATCCCACACTATTGGTGGATTTACTGAAAACTTTAGTCAGTCCAAGTATTTTTGCAGGTATTGTTTAATTACTAAAGATGAATTCCAGAGTGTTGACCCAAATGTATGTGGTCCACTACGCACCATTGAGGGCTACAGTGCTGCTGTTAACCAATTACAGACCGAAGATGCAACTGAAATTGAAGGCATAAAGTTCAATTCCATTTTCAATTCTTTGAGCAACTTTAAAGTGTGCCAACCTGGCCTGCCACCTTGCCTTGGTCATGATATTTTTGAAGGTGTGTTGTCTTATGATGTTGCTCTTTACATCAAGTACTTTGTTAAGAAGAAATGGTTCACTTACCCAATTCTTAACCGTAGAATCAGCCAGTTCAAGTATAATGGCTCTGATTCATTCTCAAAACCTTGTGAGGTCAGTTCGCGTGGACTTAAACTGACAGGTCAGGCCATTCAGAATTGGAATTTTTTAAGACTTTTACCTGTTATTCTTGGTAACAGAATACTGGATCCTACAGATGAGGTTTGGCAATTAATTTTACAGCTTAAGGACATTGTTGAACTCATTTGTGCCCAGAAAATTTCCGTGTCACAGGTTGCTTACTTGGATGTTCTTATCCAAGAATACTTGGAGTCTAGAAAAGCAGCCTTTCCAGAAGTTCGTCTGAAACCAAAACATCATTACCTGCGACACTATCCAGGCCTGATGCTCAAATTTGGTCCGTTAATCAGATTATGGACAATGAGATTTGAGAGTAAACATAGTTACTTCAAAAGATGTGCCAGACATTTGAACAATTTTAAGAATTTGTGTCGCACCCTTTCTGAAAGGCATCAGTTACTTCAGGCCTATTTGGCAGCTGGATGTTGTCCACCCATCTTGCAAATGAAAGACGTTTCTCGATTTTATTCTGAGCTTTACAGTGAAACCATCAAAGATGCAATCAGTCAGTTCAACTTCACTGAAACACAAACAAAGGTTTCTGTAGAAATACAGTATAAAGGAACTATATTCAAAAAGGGACAACTGGTTGTCATTCGAAATGAAGACAAAGTGGAGTTTGGTGAACTTTTGCTTATGTTTATCACAGAGGAGCGTGTTGATTTGCTGACCAGGGTGTTCATAGCTGATTTTCTTCCTAAATATCATTTGTACTCACTGAGAAACACCAGTGAAAGGGTTCAGTGTCTGAACATTGAAGACTTGCCTGACTTTTATCCATTGACATCTTACATGTTGCAGGGATTTAGGGTAGTTCCATTAAAACACAGTGTAGTGTCTCATTAGCTCGTTATAAATCTTGCATTGTTGTATTGAATTTTATTGATAATCAATGCTAAAACTAAAATAATGCAAATTCAAATGTTATATTTCTTGTATCATAATATTTCACTTTTTGTTAGCATACATAAACACAGGTCATATATTAATGGAACAACATTTTTTTAAACCCCAAAATTACAATTGTCATTTACTTATTCTCAAGCATTCCTAAACCTGTATGAGTTTCTTTCTTCTGTTGAATTATTTGGTTACACACATTCTTATGTCTACCAAGAACTGTTTGGTTACTTACATTATTCAACATGTTTTCCTTTATGCTCAATGGAAGAAAGAAATTTAAACAGGTTTGGAGCTGCTTGATGGTGAGTAATTTGACAATTTTCATTTTTGGATAAACTCTCTTTAATAAATTTTAGAAACACCAAATTGATAACTTATTTTTGTTTTAGTTATGGATGAACCAGGGCAAAGCAGTATAACCAGTGCAATAGCTGAGGTGCTCAAAGAACTTTCACCTTCAGTGCTGCAATCAGTTGTGGAGACACTGAACTCACTTGGAGTAACAACACCTGAAGATTTCCAATATGTTCAGGAAGCAGATCTCCAGCCAGTATTACGACCAATTCAGGCCAGAAAACTTGTATCTGCCTGGGGCCAGATGAGTAAGTTCATTTCGTAATTCATAATGTATAAAAATGTAAATGTGTTTATAAATGCTTTGTTTTTATGAGTGATTAAATACCCCCCCCCCCCCTTTGTAGAATACAGTACTGATAGCTTGTCAAGTTCTAGAGAGAGCAGCAGTGGCAGTCTTTCATCTTCATTTTCTTCATCCCCATCATGTGGCAAGACTTTCACAGTTGATTCAGACTGGGCTGACAATTTTAAGATTCCATTGCAGAAGTTTCCAGAAGAACTCACCCAGTGTTTTGAAAGGAAGAAAAGACCAAGTCCAAGATTACGGCGAGATATGATCAGAATTGTCGTGTCCGAAATGATGAAGTTATGTGACAGTCCCAGTAAACAAAGCTCTACAGCAATTGCCAAAAAGATGGTGGCCAAGTACCCAGCATCCTTGCAGGATGTCATTGAAGGTGATATAGTTGGTTCAGGATATTATTCGCTTGTCAAGCAAATTCAGAATCGAATCGAAAATGTGAAGAGACCCAGCGTGCCGAAAATCAGAAAACGCAACAGAACAGAAGACTCTGACACAGAGGAGATTCCTGCTGAACAAAAGGCAGCGGTTCAAGACACTTATGGTTGTGTGAATTGGGAATTGAAATTTATGCCGCTCAATGAGACTACAGAGAGCCAGTTGGATAAACAAGAACGGATGAAGATAATTTCTAAAACAACAACTGTTGACCCAGAAGACGTGAGTAACCTTCTGAAAGAAACATACTACTCTCAACGCAAAGACATAAACAATGGAGCAAGCATAAAACAGCTTTGTGAGAACTGGCCTTTTCTATTCCAAGAGGTTGGTATGTGTGCACACTTCAAGCAGCTAACTGGAATTGATCTAAAGGAGATGTTCCTTAAAAGCTTGGATAAGAAGGGACAGCGGCTCCTGAACTTTCTTAAAACCTCTGGTGCAGAAAAGAAGAAGAAAGTACTGCAAACTGCTGCAAAACTAGAAGTTATGAGGACTCAAATTGAGGGATGTTGTGAAGATTTGAAAGATGTGGTGCTTCTTCTGCTTGCCTACTTTGATGAAAAGGAAGAAATTATGTTTCATTATGTGGAAGATTCTTGCCTTGTTGAAGATGTGGAGGTAGACAAATTACCAGCAACACCCTGCATCATTGTCTGTGGTAAGTTTGAATGAATAACATTTATTGTCTTAATGTACAATTTAATAGAGATGGTTACAGTTACAGATTTGCAGTTAACATAAAATAATGGCTGGTTGTAAATGTCAGCACACTGAAATTTAAGCTCAAATTTATTATATGTTTATTATGTTTTGTCTATAGGATCTTCCTGCTACACATCAAACCTGTTCATGCTGAGTATTGACCAAAAGATCACAACTCCACACATTTCTACATTTATCTCTGCAATATGCATGATGTTTGGCAGTTACTACTGTTTCAACATTCATTATTCTTTGGAACTGGGTTCTACTCTGGAGTTCATGCAAAGGTAGGCATTAAACCATTTGTTTTACAAGATGTTGTATTAATACTGTACACCAGTAAGGTCTCATTTGTTAATATTAATGTATTAACTAACTAAGAATTACATTTGCTACAGTATTTATGAACCTATGTTTTTGATGTATGTTTTAATTTTAATAATGTACAGTATTAGTATTTAATTGAGATTAATAAATCCTGTAGAGACATGGTTAAAAGTATGGTTCATCCAAAATGATGAATCATTTACACACTCTAACGTTGTTCCTTTACAACTTGTACAGGTTTGGCACAAAAAGTGTAAATAAATGATGACAGAATTTTCATTCTTGGGGGGGACCATCTTTTTAATCTTTAATATAATCAGTAATTATTATTGTATGTTTAAATATTTAATCAGTGTATATTAAATCTTTCTTCTTCTTTTTGTTTTTTTGTTTAGGTGCTTCTTCAGCATAAATCCAGAGAAGGGCACCAAAGTTGAATCAAGAAAAAACAAGAAACAGCTCACTGTGAACCCCAGAGTCCTTACACTCATAGCAGACCTGGCTGATCATGAGTGGAGAGCTGATTAAGGTTGGGCAAAAACCTTTTTTGACAGTTGTCAAGCAGTCCTGACCTTAAAATAATTCTTTACAGCTTCATTTGGATTTTGTCTTTTAGTTTTCCTGACTTATTTTACAGTGTTGGTGTTTACAAACTTTCTCTGCAAGAACTTTTTTTCTTTGATTTCTTTGCTTACCATTTGGTTCGAAACAGTGAATTTCTAGTGTGTATTAATTGAGCAGTTCAGTAAACATTTATATTTACTCCAGTCAGGATGTACTGTACATGATGTTTTACACACTGTAATCCAAATTCCTGTCCACCAGTTTAAAGCTTGTGAAACAAAGATTAATCGTAAAAAAAAGGTCCTGATTTCCAGCCAGTAAAAGTGAGACATCAGTTTACATTGAGCAAAGTTTTAGTTAAAGTTTTAATCA
Organism: Channallabes apus; assembly: GCA_030522415.1. Classification (NCBI taxonomy): domain Eukaryota; kingdom Metazoa; phylum Chordata; class Actinopteri; order Siluriformes; family Clariidae; genus Channallabes; species Channallabes apus. Next base: position 36,008,551 of record CM060119.1, on the reverse strand, counting down.
TTATTTTTAGTTTTCACAAAAGAACTAACAAAAACCCTTTCTCTTCTGAGGAAGGGTTATGTACATCTTGAATGGCCCATGGGTGAGTAAAGTATCAGACGTTTTAAGTGATAATTCACATTTGAAAGATTTGTATATTATTGTACTTTTCATGTCCTTTCAATTTATACTGTACATTTGTGTTTCCTTAGAGGAACTGAGTTATTTTATGCATCTGATTGTTAAAAGATGGATGGTTATGGTATCCAAATATCTGATTCTGTTAATAGAATGGTGTGCTGTATTGCTCAGGTTATTGAACATGTTGCTTTCTGGTAAATTGTAATTATTAAAATTTTTATTTTGCAATATGAAGCCAACAATGGGTATATTCTTCATTACTGTTTTAAGGAGAATATGGTTGTTCAATAACTTTATTTTTTTTGTATTTAAATAAAAAAAAAGTACTTTATACAAATTAATGTTATTGTTTGTTGTTATTTAAGGGTATACAGATACTGGTATACTTCATATTTTAAGTATAACAAACTGAAGAACATGCTTACTATATATTTTTTTTAGGTATTTCTGGCAACAACAGCTGCCAATATTGTACTGTAAATTTTAGTTTCCTTAAGTTTACCATAACCGTATCTTTTACAGTAGATTTCTGGCAACCACAGCTGCCAATTTTTTACTGTGTATTTTACAGTTTGCTTAAGTATACCGTAACCTTAAGAATTTTACTACCGTATTTTTTACAGTAGATTTCTGGCAACCACAGCTGCCAGTTTTTTACTGTATATTTTACAGTTTGCTTAAGTATACCGTAACCTTAAGAATTTTACTACCGTATTTTTTACAGTAGATTCTCACAATTAAAGGTGCTAGTTTTTACCGTAAATTTTACAATTCACTTATACCGTTATCTTAAAAACATTTCGACCGTATTTTTTACAGTAGATTTCTGGCAACCACAGCTGCCAGTTTTTTACCGTAAATTTTACAGGATGTTTTTTACAGTGTACTGTATCAGACATTTTGCAGTTCTATGTTCAGAATATACAGTAGACCTGATCAAACATCATTCTAAAGCTGTCGGACTGTGACGTCATCGCTACCGCAGATCAGTTCATCAACTTGTAATATATACATTTTAGGAATATATTAACATGTGCAGACATTTAAGGGTGCGCTGCCCTCTCTTGCCCCTGCGTAGAGCCTACACACACACACACACACACACACACACACATCTATCTATCTATTATATAAATACACATTTGGAATCTGCATCTACATTTTCTGTTACAAGTATAGAATTAGGTTCAGCTGAGACTCATGATCAATGGTGTTAGGGTACTTATGTAGTGATAATTAGTTTCAGCCAGATCATTAAAACTAACAATGGACTATGACACTCTTGAGAGGGGATATGAAGGTGTTATTCATTTATTTATTCTCTACAAGGGTGCGAACAACAGTACAGACCAAACTATAACTCTCTCTTACTACTATAACAATTCTAGATATAAACAAACAAAATACAGCTTTTTTTCCTCAGAGGTAAACGGAAAAGTGAAGTTGTTCAGCTGTCACTGCAGCTTCTTCAAAGTCTTCCCACTCCGTGACCACTGAAATCCGACACGACACCACGTTAGGCTACGTCTTGACTCATTTGTATACCGACGGTGATTGGATGTTTCCCGAGGGCTCAGGGGAGTGTGTGTGTGTCTGTGTGTGTGTGTGTGTGTCTGTGTGTGTGTGTCTGTGTGTGTGTGTCTATGTGTGTGCGTCTATGTGTGTGTGTCTGTGTGTGTGTGTCTATGTGTGTGCGTGCGCGCTCTAAATATAAACAAACAAAATGCAGCTTTTTTTTCAGAGGTAAACGGAAAAGTGAAGATGTTCAGTGTCACTATGCAGATGTTACACTCAGTGGAGTTACCGAAATCATTGGTTTAGTCCTCATTGAGCTTTTGTTCCTCTTATGTGAGCATAAACAGTGAAACATTCCACAGATTTATAATACACCGCGGCCAAGTGAACCACGTTCCCGTCGAACGAAACGAGGCATAATCGTGGTGTTTGCTTCGGTTATGACACATCATAGTTTATTACCTGCTGTGGTAGATCTGAATATTTATTCAAACACAATAATAAAGCTTTATATCCTCAGGAGGGCTCAGTACATTGTTTTAGCGATAGTTTCACGGAAGCGAGTTCAGAACTAATCTAACCAAACCAAAAAAAAAAAAACATCCGAAGCTTCAAATAGAATGAACGAACTAATGAAATTGATATATATGTAATTGATATACTGTATATACAGACGTGTGTGTGTCATTTTAATTCAAATGAACATTTTAATGCTTTCTGATACACTTATCAACTTATCCACATAAACTTATCAACACATACTCTCCGTGCACGCACATACAATCTCTAAAAAAGTAAAATTAATAACATACATATACAAATAAACAAAAATATAAACGTCTATGTATATTGAAGGTTACGGTGAACGCAGAGTCGGGTAAGCACATGTGATGACGCGCGCGCCCTCACCTCTTGTTACGACTGCCTATTTGGCCAAAAAATAATTGAACGATATGCCTGGTCCTGGAAAGAGACAATAAATATATATATTTTTTTATACATTTATTGCATTGTTTGTTGTTTACAGTCAAGCCATCAACATACAATAAAATGTAAACATGAGATCTAAACTAAAAACTGTGCTCCCTGTGCTGCTGCTGGCAATATCATCTCTTTGTTCTGCTGTCTCCGGCTCCCTCCCTGGTCCTGAACCGTACCACCATACATACCAGATCAAGAACTTGAAGATGAAGATTATATCTCTGGTCTTCTCTCTGACGGGTTCCTCCCTAGTTTCTGATGATCTCAGTTAGTTTGTAGTGTTGCTTGTCCAAGGAAACCAGTAATCTTGCTTGAAGTGGAGCAGATATAATTCTCAGAAACTCATTACTGATCTTTAAAAAAAAAAAAAAAAAAAGGTAAAAACAAAAATTGGACTGGCTCAAGTTCTTATGTTAGCAAATCTTAATTACAGTGTGTATAAAGTATAGAAAGCAGTACACTACAAACAGCACTCACTCCAAATTTGCTTGTTCTATGTTTACGTCACTTTCCTATTAATTTTTACATCGTTAACCAACGGTACTTAAATATAATTATTTTCTTCGGCGCCGCTGACTTACTGTATAAACTCCGGTGTTTTTGAAAATCACCACGTTAGTTAGCTAATGCTAATGCAGGTAATATAGGTGGTTTTAGCTACAGTAGCAAACACGGACACAAAACTCAATCTACAAAGTAGTTGTTCCTGACATAAATCATGAATTTGCTCATAGAAGAGATACATTTAACATAGAAATGACATGAGTTTGCTTTCTTACCTGGTTTAAATGAGTTTTCTTTGAGAATCTCCACCCGCATGTGATTCAGTCCGTGAAAATGCTGCGTCATGAGGTCATGTGACACGGTTTGAAGCAGAAATGTCCTTTGTGAATGGATTAGATTTAAGTTTAATCAGGGGCTTTAACTAACAGTAACTGAAATACAGGTTCTGATATCCTTCCTTACTTGTTTCAACGTCATGCTCCGGTTTGAGGCGGAAATAAAATTATACCGGCAAAACTATGGTCTAAAGACTGCGCATGCGCAAATCACACTCAACCTAATAAGAGTACCTTGATCAAAATGAAATATTTCACTTTGGTTTCCTGCTGTAAACAGCATTATACTAAAAAAAAAAAAAAAAAAAAGATTCACCCATAAGCATAAATTAGACACTTCAGTTAAAAAGAGCAAATTATTTTTTTTACTAATGGAATGAGAAAAAAAAACACATTAAACTAGGTTTACTTTTTTCAGTGGATCCCTCAATAATTTCTGTCTCCTTTGCCTGTGTTTGATAATGTGAAGCACATATACACTCATTCATCATGAAAGATCTATTATAAAACAAAATAAAATTCATGTTCGCTTCAGCACTGTTCATCCGCGTCCTTACATTCATTGTTGTACTTGGTCCGGCTTTTAGATAAAGTCCTTCCATGCGCCATCTGGCGGATATTCAGTGAAGCGCAACACATTTATTTAAAATTCCCGAATGTTGCCTCCGGCAAGACCCGGCACGCCGCGCGCTAAATTGCGGCATCCCGCGGGAAAACACGCAGGGTTTTAAGGGCGACATCTGTATAACCTCGACAGGTGACGTCATCTGATTAGATGTAGGTGGAGGTTATAAAAACAGGTGAGCCGGCAACGACCTCAGATCATTTGTCTTCAGAGCCTAGTTGTGAAGCGTGCTTGTGATAAACCAGCAAAACAAGAAGGTGTTTAACTCACCGATTTGACGAGTTTAATCCCTCCGTGTGTGATAATCCATATCGGAGTGCGATCTCTACACTGCTTCGACTAGTGCTGCGCGCGCCGCGCATTCCGTGAGAAGCTGTGAGCCGCCGCGCATTTCTGGCTTAAAACTCGTGCATCTGACAGAGCTCCGGCAGACGGAGGTAAGAAAACTCCTTTCTTCCGCGTTGTCATCAAGAGGATTCCTCTCTTGTTTACCGGAGATGAAAATAGCCTTAAGCACTAAAACAAGCAGTAGACGGCAGCTTCTGTCGGGTGGCTGGGGGGCGGAGCCTCAATGACGCTCTCTCCCCCCCCACCCCCTCTCAGCTCTCTTCATATGAGTTAACCCTTTCATGGAGTAGGCTGTATTCATGCTGTGTTTTTCATGCCATCGACTTATTTGTTTATTTAAATATAGTCGATATGGAAACGCGGGATTGTATGATGACGCCCAGATAGCAGAGACACTTCACAGGCTATCTCTCTCCTGGGACATCATCCTCCCTGGTAAGCTTATACTTCCTTTCTAGCTGTGTAGACTTTTATCTGCCCTAGAGGGAAAAGCTTTTCAGGCAGTGGGTCAGCTTGGTGCTCCACTGCACACAGGAGGTCAGACTGATTTAAAAAAAAAAAAAAAATATATATTTATATATATATATATATATATATATATATATATATATATATATATATATATATATATATAATGTGTGTGTATAAAATAAAATAAATGGGGGTGGCCCCCCAATAGGGAAAGGCACCCAGAATTCCTTTTTAACGAATATGTGTTCTCCCTGGCACCCCCAGGAGGTCGGTGTTTTGCTCCGCCACCACTGGTGTTCGGGCAACACCAGTCTCCAATAGGCTGTTAGTTCTTCGGTTTTTCCTGCCATGCTTCAGGATGCCGAACATCTAACATCCTCCCCCCCGTTTAACCAAGCTGCCGAAACCTTTGCCCTTTTATGAGAAACTGGCAGCGTGGAAGCTACTGCCAAGTATATCTCCTTGGGTACTAAGCACTGGAGAGAGGAACTACAGGATTCAGTTCTCACTTCACCTTCTGTGTTTTCAATGGCGTGGCCTCCACTTCCATGAAACCAGAAAGTGCGCATCTGCTGACAGGCTGCCGGGGAAGGGGCCATGGAACATGTTCCCCCACCAGACAGTGAGTCAGGCTACTACAGTCGGTATTCTTGGTTCCCAAGAGGAACGGGGGCTGCGTCCAATATTTCAGATTCTGCGGGCTCTCCCGCTACCTGAAAATCAATGAATACAGTTCAGTTCTTGACTGTAAAGGTGATTGCTCTCAACCCTACCAAGCGATTGTTTCTGACAATCGATTTAAGGACGCTTACTTTCATACAGAAACATTGCCACAACACAGGGAGATCCTGAGGTTCGCTTTCGGGGGCGAAGCTTACCAGTATCGGGTCCTTCCATTGGTCTAGCTCACCCGCACACATACAAAATACACGGATTTAGCCCTGGCTCTTACGGGAGTCCCAGGGCATCCGGTGGCTAGTGCTTCGACATCAGCATGTCGTCCTAGCTCATCTCTGTTCTCAGGACTGGGACCCAATGCCACGAAAGCATGCTCTTTCCTGTGCAGAGGACAACACATTGGGTGCTATATGGGATTCGGTCGTAAGCGGGCACAGCTGTCTCCCGCTCGTATCGAACCCATTCTCAACACCCTCAAGGAAAACAAGCTAGACCAGAAAGTGACCATCACTTTCAGACATCCTAGCTCTCATGGCAGCTGTATCCACGGTGACACCTTTGGACCTTCTGCACATGAGAGCATTCTAAGTTGTGGCTAAGAACCAGGGGATATCACTAGGGCCAATCCCCAATATGGGTTACGCGCCAGGTGCTTCGTACCCTTTCTACGTGGTTCAGACCCCGGTCTCTACTCTGGGTCCCACTCTAAGTTCATCTTGTCGTCGCTGAGGCTAACGACAGATGCTTCCCTCATAGGCTGGGGTGCGGTCTCTGATGACTGTCCAGCCCAAGGGATCTTCTCGCATGGCACAGCAATTGCCTCGAAATGATGGCTCTATTTCTGGCCCTAAAGCACTTCCTCCAGCAGTTGAGAGGCTGCCATGTCCTAGTGCGGGGGACAACACTATGGCAGTCTCATATATTATCGCCAGGGGGGACTGTGCTCGCGCCGCTAACAGCTAGCGCACCAGGTTCCTGTCCCTCAGAGCGATTTACATTCCAGCATGGATGCGGGAGCAGTAGTACTGTCCAGTCTATCTCTGACACACGGGGAATGGTAACCCCACTCCGAAGTAGTCAGGGAGAGATTTTCATGTAGCAAGGCGGACTTCTTGCCTTCTAAGATATGCTTCGCCTTTACTGCTCTTCAGATTTACGTCCACCGCATCAGCTAGTGGCGTAGGTCAGAGCAGCTTCTACATGTTTTGGATGAGAGATGCTATTGCCCTCTCCTATGAGGCGCGTGGGGTTCACTTCGCCTCTGGGAATCAGGGCTCTTTCAACCCTGGGGATTGCCTCATCTATTGCATTAGCAAGAGGAATTCCCCTGCAGCAAGTATATGCTAAGCAGGTAAACCCAGTCCACTGCCGAATTGTTTCAGTGCTGGAGTTTCCCTCCTCGGGTCTGTGCCCTAGTACTCTCAGGACGTACGTGACTGCATCCTCTCTCAACTATCTTCAGAAAGCTCCATAAACCCAACAGGCACCCTATTGCTCTTGAAGCCTTCTGTCCTCCGCGCTTACAGCTTCGGAGCAGGAGAGACTTCACTTGCTGTGTCCAGCTTGTGCTCTTCAGATCTACATCCACCGCATCAGCTAGTGGCGTAGGTCAGAGCAGTTTCTACATGTGCTGGATGAGACATGCTATTGCCCTCTCCTATGAGGCGCGTGGCCTCACTTCGCCTCTAGGAATCAGGGCTCTTTCAGCCAAAGGGATTGCCTCATCTATTGCACTAGCAAGAGGTATTCCCCTGCAGCAAGTGTCTGCTAAGCAGGTAAACCCAGTCCACTGCCGAATTGTTTCAGTGCTGGAGTTTCCGTCCTCGGGTCTATGCCCTAGCACTTTCAGGACGTGCGTAACTGCGTCCTCTCTCAACTATCTTCCAAAAGCTAACTATAAACCCAACAGGAACCCTATTGCTTTTGAAGCCTTCTGTCCTCCGCGCTTACAGCTTCGGAGCAGGAGAGACTTCACTTGCTGTGTCCAGCTTGTGCTCTTCAGATCTACGTCCACCGCATCAGCTAGTGGCGTAGGTCAGAGCAACTTCTTCATGCTCTGGATGAGAGATGCTATTGCCCTCTCCTATGAGGCGCGTGGGCTCACTTCGCCTCTAGGAATCAGGGCTCATTCAACCAGGGGATCGCCTCAGCTATTGGATAGCAAGAGGTATTCCCCTGCAACAAGTGTGTGCCAAGCAGGTAGACCCAGTCCACTGCCAAAATGTTTCAGTGCTGGAGCTTCTGCAGTAAAAGCTTGTCCTTGGGCTTGTGCCCCAGTACCCTCAGGATTTTCTTAGCTGCATTGTTTGAAGCCTTCTGTCCTCCGCCTTTTACAACTTTGGAGCAGGAGAAACTTCACTTACTATCCAGTATGTGCTCTTCAGATTCACATCCACCGCATCAGCTAGTGGTGTAAGTCAGAGCGCCACTATACTGGGTGAGAGATGCATATTGCCCTCTCCTATGAGGCGCGTGGGTTCACTTCGCCTCTGGGAAGCAGGGCTCACCCAACCAGGGTGATCATCCCAGTCTCACCAGCAGGAGGTATCCCCTGCAGTAATTGTGTGGTGCGAAGGGTTGGTTCCTCCCCGCACACATTTCTTAAATTTATAAATCTGGATGTTCATGCTACTCCGGGCTCACTGCCCCCGAGTTAGCTGCCCAGGCATAGCTCTGAGACATTCTTGGCTTTGTGCGCACACGCTACACAACCTTGGGGTCCAGACACCTGTAGTGCGGTGGCGTTGGTATTCTCGTTCCCATAGCGTTTTCACGCAGCATCGAGTGTAGCCTTGCTAGGGAACGTCTCGGGTTACATTTCTGTTACCCTGTTCCCTGAAAGGCGGGAACGAGATGCTGCGTCGCAATGCCGCACTACCACGTGACCGGACGGCTGTTCAGACAAATTAATCTGAGGTCGTTGCCGGCTCACCTGTTTTTATAACCTCCACCTACATCTAATCAGATGACGTCACCGGTCGAGGTTATATATAGCCAAAAACTTTGGCGTGTTTTCACAGCATGCTTCAACGACCGGCAATGCGACAAACTGGTTCCCATAGCGTTTTCACGCAGCATCTCGTTCCCGCCTTTCAGGGAACAAGGTTACAGAAATGTAACCCGAGACGATTTAGAGAAAGCGTACGACAGGGTGCCGAGAGAGGAGCTGTGGTGTTGTATGAGGAAGTCTGGAGTGGCAGAGAAGTATGTTAGAGTGGTGCAGGACATGTATGAGAGCTGTAAGACAGTGGTGAGATGTGCTGTAGGTGTGACAGAAGAGCTCAAGGTGGAGGTGGGTCTGCATCAAGGATCGGCTCTAAGCCCCTTTTTGTTTGCTCTAGTGATGGACAGGATGACAGATGAAGTTAGACAGGAGTCTCCATGGTCTATGATGTTTGCAGATGACATTGTGCTTTGTAGCGAGAGCAGGGAACAGGTAGAGGAAAATTTGGAGAGGTGGAGGTGCGCTCTGGAAAGCAGAGGAATGAAGGTTAGCCACAGCAAGACGGAATACATGTGTGTGAATGAGAGGGACCCAAGAGGAACCGTGAGGCTACAGGGAGCAGAGGTAAAGAGGGTCCAGGATTTTAAGTACTTAGGGTCAACGGTCGAGAGCAACGGTGTTCAAAGGAGGTGAAGAGACGAGTACAGGCAGGTTGGAATGGGTGGAGAAAAGTGTCAGGTGTGTTGTGCGATAAAAGAGCATCAGCGAGAATGAAAGGAAAGGTGTACAGGACAGTGGTGAGACCAGCAATGCTCTACGGCTTAGAGACAGTGACACTGAAGAAAAGACAGGAGGCAGAGCTAGAGGTAGCAGAGCTGAAGATGTTGAGGTTCTCTTTGGGAGTGACAAGGATGGATAGGATCAAGAATCAGTTCATCAGAGGGACAACCCATGTGAGATGTTTTGGAGATAAAGTCAGAGAGGCCAGATTGAGATGGTTTGGACATGTTCAGAGGAGAGATTGTGAATATATCGGTGTAAGGTTTTATAATATTGTAAGACAGTGTAATCTAATAAGAAGATTCCTGTGCCTTGAAAACAGACCCCTCACTGTGCTTCCTCATGCCTTCTGTGGTAACACCTTGTATATCCTGTATTCAGACAAGGATACATCCAAATGGCTCCTGTCTGCTAGAACCCTTTTGTTTAATCAGGAGAATGCAAATGTATCTCCTCACACCTGTCTGTCTCCGGGTCCCTCAATGACTGACATGTTAATGACTGGTTCTTTTGATGTTCGGGATGTAGCACCGTTTAAATGTGCTCCCTTTGCTGAGAATAAACAGAGATCTTCAGACATCATGCCGGCGTGTGTGTGTTTGTCTCTCCCGGTCGATCGGGCCCGGACCGGTAAGTGTATCAAGGTGCCACGGACACAACAAGAAATAACTCTTCTACTCTTAGCTTAAAACTTAGCTCGGACACTTCTTCTACATTTTAACTTAACAATCGGTAGAAGGATGCTGAAGTTGGAACTGCCAGGCAGGAGGTCTAGAGGAAGACCAAAGAGGAGATTCATGGATGCAGTGAGAGAGGACATGAAGTTAGTTGGTGTGAGAGAAGAGGATGCAGAGGATAGGGTTAGATGGAGGCAGATGATTCGCTGTGGCGACCCCTGAAAGGGAACAGCCGAAAGACAAAGAAGAAGTATAATGCTATTTACAGCAGGGAACCAAAGTGAAATATTTCATTTTGATCAAGGTACTTTTATTAGGTTGAGTGTGATTTGCGCATGCGCAGTCTTTAAACCATAGTTTTGCCGGTATAATTTTATTTCCGCCTCAAACCGGAGCATGACGTTGAAACAAGTAAGGAAGGATATCAGAACCTGTATTTCAGTTACTGTTAGTTAAAGCCCCTGATTAAACTTAAATGTAATCCATTCACTCAATGGACATTTCTGCTTCAAACCAAAAGTTCGCCGTGTCACATGACCTCATGACGCAGCATTATCATGGACTGAATCACGTTCTGCTGGCGGCCCTAGTTTTTCAAAGAAAACTCCTTTAAACCAGGTAAGAAAGCAAACTCATGTAATTTCTATGTTAAATGTATCTCTTCTATGAGCAAATTCATGATTTATGTCAGGAACAACTACTTTGTAGATTGAGTTTTGTGTCCGTGTTTGCTACTGTAGCTAAAAACACCTATATTACCTACGTTAGCATTAGCTAACTAACGCGGTGATTTTCAAAAACACAGGAGTTTCTACAGTAAGTCGGCGGTGCCGAATAAGATGAAAATAATTATATTTAAGTACCGTTGGTTAACGATGTAAAAATTAATAGGAAAGTGACGTAAACATAGAACAAACCAATTTAGAGTGAGTGCTGTTTGTAGTGTATTTATAGTTATTCTTAAAACCTTCTGACCTTGCTAATGTGTAAGTAATGTAATATCGCTAAAACTATATTCCCTCATATGAAACGGGGCTTTAGCACATGTTCCTGACATACTGGTGACACTTTATGACACGTTTTTAACCGTATCAGTATATAAATATTGGCATAAATTTGACATGTTGATTTAACGTTACTTCAAGTACATTTTAGCCATTACTATGTCATGAAATAACTTTAAAAGTAAATCTTTTTGCACTTTTGTGTTTACAGGTCTGTTAGCTTTTCTGAAAGGGCATTATTTTACCCATACTGCTTTCTATACATACTGTAATTAAGATTTGCTAACATAAGAATTTGAGCCAGTCCAATTTTTGCTTTTACCTTTTTTTTTTAAGATCAGTAATGAGTTTCTGAGAATTATATCTGCTCCACTTCAAGCAAGATTACTGGTTTCCTTGGACAAGCAACACTATAAACTAATTGAGATCATCAGAAATAAGGGAGGAACCCGTCAGAGAGAAGACCAGAGATATAATCTTCATCTTCAAGTTTTTGATCTGGTATGTACTTGCTGAAAAAAAGCAGAAATTAGCTTGGTGTCAAATGTAATATTGTGAATGGAAGCCACAGGACCTGAACAAGGCATCCACATCAAATTGGCTGTTATGCACTAAATTAAAACATAACTAGCAGAATAAAACTCTTTAGTTTAACTTGTTCACAGGTTAGTGTAAAAGCCATATTGTACTTGTTATGAATTTGTTGTTGTGTTTATTTTATTTTATTTGTTGTTATTTCATTTATTCTACCTTGTTCTATTCATTAGTTAAGCATTAAGTTGTTTCATAAGCCATAAGCTTTATATTTCTTAGTCATGCATCCATTTTGACAATTGTAAGTTGGTCTGTGATGTCATTCTACTATTACATGCATTTGTGTGACTGTTATATGATAGAGAGTTCAGTTTAGATTTGGAAGGCTACGGAAACACAAGCTTTTGACCGTAAGCTCGTAAGCTGGGAATGTAAGATACAGCAACTAGGTAGTTGTAACCGTGAGCTCCCGTAATTAGAGATATACAACAAGAGTGTTGTTATACACCTAAGCCAAGACTGTAATTTACAAGATACAGCAAATAGGTTGTTGTAAAAGTCAGAGATTTGCAAGATCCAGCAACTGGTGTCTGTAATCATAGTGGATTTACTCAAGACGACTGTATGAAGTGTTGATTCTTTGATGCTGACAAAATAAACTACAAGAGACAAAGACATCATTGGACTTCAGTTCAGTGAGTAATGATCAAACCAAAGCTACGCGTCAAAACTGGTGAAATAATATGACCGCATCTACAGTTAGTGTATGCTGTCTGAATACAGGTTTCAATGTCTGCCATGTTCATTTTATCACGCTTTACAAGCCTACAGTGGGAGCCACACCAAATAGCCGCGACAGTGTGGGTGAAGTGTGAATGGCGTGTGAATGGCCTTTGCACGCCGTAATCCCCCCTCCCTTTTCTGGCCGAAAGGCGTGTCAAGATTTCATAGTAAACACGCCCATTCAAGCCCTATTTATTCATTTACCTGGTGCCACCACTAGATGGCGCTTCGTTCTCAAGAACACATTAAAACAAGCCAGCTGCGCTGAGTTGCAATCACGTGATTTTAACAACCCGCCTCCACCCCCACCGAACTGACGCTACCAAACTACAGAGATGAAGATGGCGGCTTAACGGACTATTCGTGGTAAGTGATGTTTTATTTTATAAAATGTGTTTGGGGTAGTTTACAGTTTATTTCCCAGTTTAGTTTTTTATTGGCCGTTTTAAATATCACTGGCAGCAGCAGCGGTCAGATGTGACTTTAGAGAACTTAATGTTCTGTTTACCAAGTCTGGAGTTAATATTACAGCTTACTGTCAGTGTCACACACTCACAATGTCACTCCACTTTAACTCAAAAACATGCTCAAGCTTCGAAAATATTATTAATGTCCCTATTACAAGAGCTGCACTACCCGATGAAGAGTGTTTGTGTTCTCTGTAAATACTGAGAGAATCTCACCGCGTGTTGTCTGGATAAATTCAGCGCTTATTTATTCTCTGGTTAAGAGTTAATCTGCAGGTTATTTCTGTGACTGTAATATAATGTGATGCAGTTGATGAGGGACACAGACTGAGGGAAGCTGTACAGGAGCTAGTAACGCTCATAACCCGGTTTATATTTTATACACTTTATCCAGGACTTTCCGCGGTAGCGCGAGCGCTTAGTTAAAGAGCTGAATAACAACACAGAAGTGTTTATCAGTTAAGGAAGTGGAGGAGGGGGGAGGTGTGTGTGTGAGGGGAGGTGTGTGTGTGTGTGTGTGTGTGAGGGGCTTCAGTAAGTTATAGTTTGGCTTCAGGGATGAACTAATGCTCATATACGAGTGTTATATCGCTTAACTTATTTGTATGAGAAGCGCATTAAGTAAAGTCTGGGTTAATTTAATGCAGACGATAATACAGACAGTCACTGGTTAACTCTAACACTGTTCACTGGATAACACTAACACTGTTCACTGGATAACACTAACACTGTTCACTGGTTAACACTGTTCACTGGTTAACACTGTTCACTGGTTAACACTAACACTGTTCACTGGTTAACACTGTTCACTGGTTAACACTAACACTGTTCACTGGTTAACATTAGCACAGGCAGATTATTTACATTACAGAATCCCCAAAACAGTATTTTACACACTCTGTGGTAAATAGGTTTATTAATATATTTTATTTTTATTAGAACTATATGTTCTGTGAAGTTTATTTGTCTTTGTCTTGACTAAATTCTCCTGTTGTCTTTAAGCAGAGCTCCGCTGTGGAGGATTGGGGGGTCAGACGGCTGACGGCTGGACTTTTGGAGCTACAGGACTGGAGGAGCCTGAACAAGCTGTTGAGGGAGCTGTAGGAGCGATGACGTCACAGTCCGACAGCTTTAGAATGATGTTTGATCAGGTCTACTGTATATTCTGAACATAGAACTGCAAAATGTCTGATACAGTACTTTGGGGGAAACAAAGACTTCAACTGTTCCATGTTTAATAGTTTTGATATTTGAAAAATTAATATTTTAATGTAAAAGGACTATAGATAGAGACTTATAAGCAGCTGGTGTATCCGGGTAGTTTAATGAACTTTAAGCAAAAAGACAACATGTATTCATCTGTTTTACATAAATTACTGTTTTAACTTTGACTAATTTTGGAAGAATAAATTGAATTGTTAAAGTCATGTTTTGCGTGTTTTAATTTTGGGAGATTGTTTGGGTATTTAAAAATTGTTTAGTTGAACCAACAACTTCAATGGGCAAAAAATGGGACACAACTTTGTTTTAAATAGTCAAAGAGTTGGGCTGAAAATAATAATAATAATAATAATTATTGATCATAGAAACAAATGAAACCAGTTAAACACTTGATTATTTGTGTTTGTGATTGTGACCCATAATAATTTTTTCTCAGTATAAATAAATGTTTTGGGTTTTAAGAACTCCAAAAGAGCAACGACAAACTTGGTATTCTCCATTGAGGTTTCTCACCTTCCACTCCTGAGTATGACATGGTGTTAATTGCTCTGTGTGTGTGTGTGTGTGTGTGTGTTTTTGGCGGGGGGATGGGTGTGTGTGTGTGTTTTCGGCTGTTCAGCAGTTCTAAACACAAGCACAGTTTTTGTCCTTAACTAAAATACTTCAATACGTTAATAATGAATTTATTTTGCTGAATAAGGTAATAAGCGATGTTTAAACCAAACCAGTAACGTAAGTGTTCCATACATTAAAGTACTGTGTATAACCAAGTGCCCTAGCAAACACAGTTACAGTACAGTTTACAGTACAAACAGAGTGTGTGCGCTGGGGGGATTGGAAGGTGAGTGAGAATACTCATTTACAAGACAAAAGACGGTCAGAGGCAGGGACGTTCTAGACCAGACAACACGGGGTGGGGGGAGGGGGGGCATCATGTTCGAGCACTGTTTTTACCTGGCCTTACTGTATAGTAACAGTATTGTATTTGCTGAATTGTGTTGAGGCACGCAAACCCCCTGACCACAATAAGGTGGCAATCCCTCAGGGGGAAACTAAAAAAAAAAAAAAAAAAAAAAAAAAAAAAATATATATATATATATATATATATATATATATATATATATATATATATAATTATATAATAAAATATCCTTAATCCAGATTTTATCAATCAATGACATAACATTTATCTAAGCTGGATGGTAAAATTCTCAAAAACGTTTAACCTAAAGTAAGACTTAACACACTATAACTAAAATATTTACAAAACTGAAAGGTTGTCTTATGAATAATAAAAAATACAAACTAAATTAAAACAGATGGGCTATTGAACAGATCATAATATGTTTTATGTTTTCTGATTATAAATGATATATGGGTTGATTTTAGAAAGGCTAAATGAAATAGCTAGTTTTTGGTCATGTCAGTCCAGTAACTATACTATGTAAAAGTAATTATAATATGAATTAATTAAGGGCAGGACCTAACCTAATGTTAATAATTTACACCATGATAACATTAGTATTCGTGTTTTTGTATATATTTTTAAATGTTCAAATGAACGTTTCAGAGTATATAATTTGTCGTGTCATCTGTGATTGAGACCCATGAGTTAAATTGAAATATTTTTTATAGGTAGTAAGCCAGGTTTTAGTAACCTTGGATAAATCAGCATGAAAGCCCTCTCTCGCGCACGCGCTCTCACGCTATCTCTCGCACTCACACACACACACACACACACTGTGCACACACAGACACACACAAATAATACATGAAATCGCATAAAACCAAATGAAACTAGGGTAAAAAATATGAGCAGTAAAATACAGTAGTATCCTGTAGGTGATTCCTGTCCTGTGATAACAGGCACTAACACTCTAGAACTGTTTACTTCTATTAGTTTTGTTTTCAAGTGTGAATGTTTATGGGGATTAAATCTGTCTCTGCTGCTGCATCTATACACCGTTGTGATAAGTGATTGATGCCCCATCAGATCTTTGATGTGGGACGTTATGCTGGTTAAATGACTAAAGAAATACTGATCCGTATGGACAGATATTTGTTCCAGATATTATGCGCCATTAATCAATTTGTTATGCCAATTTGACTTTCAGCGAAAACATCAAAAATATAACGAAAACAAACCAAAGCAGAAGTTACATTTTAAGCTTTACTTTCAAATTCAAATTTGATTTGTCACATACACAGTGCGATATGCAGTAAAATGCTTTGGGTGCTTTAGGTGAGACTCGAACTCGGCATTGCTTCACCTGGACCGCTTTATAAGTGTCACGCGCTAAGCGATTGCGCCACGGGAGCCACACGGAAGTTGGTCTTGTCAGAGTATCCTCTCTCTCGTGCGCACACACAACACATGAAATTGCGTAAAAACCTACGAAATATAAGCAGTAAAAAAAAAATCAGTAAAAATACATTAGTATAACAGGCGCTAACCCTCTGGAACTTTTTTTTTTACTATTGTCTCCAAGTGTTTATGGGGATTTAATCTGTCTCTGCTGCCGCATCCATTCACAGTTGTGATAAGTGATTAATGCCCCATCAGATCTTTTGACGGGGGAGCATTATGCATGATTAAATGACTAAAGAAATACTGATCCATATGGGCAGATATTTGTTCCAGGTTGCATGCGGCATTAATTGCCTCTTATGCCACTTGTAGACTATCAGTGAAAAAATCAGCGAAAACATCATCAAAAATATAACGAAAACAAACCCAAGCAGACGTTACATTTTGAGCTTTACTTTGCAGCAAAATATTATCTATCAGTATATTAAATGGAACTAGGTAAAATACACAGTAATATAAAATACTGTACGTAGCCTGCGTTTTTATTCCGTACCTACAATGATCGGTATAGACAAATTACAGCCGCTACCGTGTCTTTAAGGATCATTTCAGGATGTCTTAAAAATATTTCACTAACTAATTTTATTAATTCATTATTAAATAATAAATAGCATAATCATCGTGGGTTGTGTATTGAGTGATTTAACAAATCTGTTTTATTAATCGGTTTGTTGTTGTTGTTTTTTCATCTATTTATGAAACTATGTTGACAATACAAGAACTGTCTGTATATTAAAGATACGGTATTGGGCTTCCTGGACACTGCAGTTAACTGTGCCAGTCAATGCTCCATCTGGCGGAATTATACGGCATTGCAACCATCTTTTTAGAAAGCGCATGGGGGCGTTTATGGGGCGGGGCATCGTTAACTGCGTCATCGCGGGGGATCACATTCCATGCACGAAGCCTGCATTAACCCTTCATGGAACTGCCACGGAGCAGTCATGCTCCAGGCGGCTGTTTGACGTGGCTCCCACTGTAATATAACCAACAATACTATGTTTGTTTTTATATCCCTAGAGCCTAGAGGTGATTATCTCCTGAAATGTCTTATGGTGTATTTGAGTGGCAGATGTGGACCAGCTGATTAAGCACTGGTAAGCATTTGTTCATGAAGCATTTCATCCTTAGGACTGAAAAATGTTACTGAATTGATAACTTAGCCTTGTTTAAAGGTCCAGGTGGCAGCTTGGTTGTCAAGATGGACTAACCTGAGGTGACCAGAAGACGTAGCTTTAGCGGTTAGCCCAATGTAGCGTGGAGGATAAACCCAAACGCGGAAAGAAGCGAGCAGGCAGGATAACCACGCGATTTAGTTTAAGGACTCTCACAAAAACGGAGCAAGGGAAAAACACAAATTTAACCCGCGTCCTAGAAATACACACACAATAGCAAAAGACAACGGAACCAACATGTGAGTACTCACGGTTTGCTGAAACGACAACTGGAGCTGACATGGGCCGAACTCAATGACTGAGCAGTAAGCCATCGTTTGTTTACCTCTTTTATACTTCCTGGTTTTGCGCCCGTCTTACTTCCGGGTCCTAGTGCCGGGCGCAGATTGCGTGTGCATGACATTGGTGGTGCTGGGGTTTGAACCTGTGAGCTTCCAATCAGTATACCAACATCCAAAAACCATACAACTACCTCTGCCCCTTCATATTGACAGATATGAGGTCATTGGCCTTATCAGCTGCAGCCTACAACCTTTTTTTCATTTTTATTATTATTTTTTTTATCAGTATGTATTAACATTAGTTACATACATTCTCCTAAACCTTGTGGAAAGAATTCACAGAAGAGCAGAAGCTGTTGTAGCTGCAAAAGCCCAACATCATATTAAACCCTATGAATTAAGAAGTGGATGTTACTCAAGTTTATATTAATAGTTAAAATGATAAACCTTATCATTAATACATAATGTGTGTGTATATGTATGTCAGTGTTTTGGCGTATTCATTGAGCTAATTACATTTATCATGCTGCACCATAATCCTAGGTGTTTTTTTGACTCATAGGGAGCATTAATTGACTTTACATTCATACATCAGACACTGTTTTGCCAAATAGAGCAACTTGTCTAATGAATGTCCATTCTTTTATTAGGTTGTTCAGAAAGATGAAGCTCAGGCAGAACTTCACAGGAAATCGGGATTGTGACTTATTGAGTTTCCATCAGTCGCACATGAATGTTCCATGTTGTTTTACCTCTGCTGATTTTGTTTCAGGAACATTTTCTAATTTTCTTTTCAGTCCAATTAATAAATGTATGTTGCAAAGTTGAGTGTTACTATTTGTAATTTTATGGAGTAATTTATTTTAGTTGCAGAGTATTTAGTTTGGTTCTTCTTCAGCAGGTTTGACAAGGACAAAATGTACCCATTACAAAATTAAATTTGTGGATAAATGCAGACATATCTTTTTTTCCCTCTCAATTTCAAATTCAGTTAGCAGTGTTGAATGACTGTTGGTGTTTATACATTTTGAAAAAAAAATCTTATTGTTAACATTTTGGATGAAAATATGTTCATTCCACAATAAATGTTTATATAAAGAAATGTGTTTTGAGTGTAAATCAATATGTAATTAAGTTTTTTATGCTTTTATATTTAAATTATGAATGCCTTAAATCTTTATTTGATGCAACTTAAAAAAAGGTAATTTGCTCAACCATTTAAAAGTGGTTTATATCAAGTTTATAATTTCAGGTTAGATTTAGTAGAATATTTACATTAAGTAATATAGCCAACTCATTTATTTAGATTTAGAACAACTTAAAATATTTGGTTTGTTTCACCTTCAGAAATTAGATTACATGAACTACATGAAAAATTTTAAGTTAGAGTAAAAGGTTTATTTACATTACGTCAATGCTAAAATATTAGGTGTGACAGATTACTTCAATTGTTTTAATATAGCCTTTAATCTTCAATATAGCCAGTGCTATATTTTTTTCAGTAGGGTCAATCAGATATACAGTGTCGGGTAAGTGTGGTGCTTTTATTGAAGGGATAATGACAGATTAAAATTTTTTTTGGGGGGTGAACAATTTCTTTAATGTTTTCGGAGTTGTGGCTGTTCAGTAGAAAGTAATAGGCTCACCAATTTAAAGTATGAGCTTTCAATTTAACAAGTGTAATGTGAATAAGTTAGTTATTATGAGTATGGAAAACATATTTTCCTGCATTTTTTTCGGAAACTTTATTTGCCATCTACATACATTAACTCATGCTAGGGTACTTTTACTATGCTGAAATACAATTGAAAGCTATTTATTCGTTTATCTTTGATTTGCTTACTTACTTAGGGAGATTCAGGTTGATTTTGCATATTTTTAATCCTTTTCAAATGCAGATTAACGTGCATATCAGCTGGATAACTAGCGAATGCTTTAGTAATGGGCTCTAAAAGACAATGGAACATTACAGAACGTGCGAGTTGACGCCCATGCATAGATCAGATTCTCACTTTCCACGTCACTATGACATACATTGCCAGGATAAATACAGTCCATCCACACGTACAGTAGAAGCATTTCAAAATGACCAAGATCAGTAAGCTTCATTCTCAAGACATCAGGACAATGAAGTCTGCTGGAAGTTCCAGTCGCGAAATACACCGCCATCTGAAATCTGTTGGTGTAGACGTAACATTGAGCACCATCAGAAGACATTATGAAGACATAAAAAGTCTGCCTTTCAACATGCATCCCCCACCCCCAAAGACTAAGCTCCTGCTTGTATATAGCTCTTAAGGTCACTGACCACGACAAGGTGGCAATCCCTCAGGGGGGAAGATGAAAAATACAAATAAAATAAATAAAATAAAATAAAATATCCTTAATCCAGATTTTATCAATCAACAACATAATATTTATCTTAGCTGGATGGTCTAATTCTCAAAACCGTTTAACCTAAAGAAAAACATAACTGACTATAACTAGAATATTTACAAAACTGAAAGGTTTTTAAATAAAAAAAAAAACCTCATAACTCAAAAAGATCATATTATGTTTTTATATATTTTTTAGATTTTTCTTTTAACTGAACAGCTCTCTTCTCTCCAATCCACTCCTAAACCACAGTCTCCTATTTTTTCTCTGTGCGCGCACTGCAGCCTGTGAATGAATACACGCAGCGGAGGTTTTACGTATTTAAAACGTACAAAGGTGTCTCCATCATAAATAGACATGAATTAACTACAAACCGGATTGCAAAAAAGTTGGGACACTAAACAAATTGTGAATAAAAACTGAATGCAATGATGTGGAGATGGCAAATGTCAGAGCTGGAAGACCAATTAACAGTAATTAGGTTAATTGGCAACATGATTGGGTATAAAAAGAGCTTCTCAGAGTGGCAGTGTCTCTCAAAAGCCAAGATGGGTAGAGGATCACCAATTCCCACAATGTTGCGCAGAAAGCTAGTGGAGCAATATCAGAAAGGTGTTACCCAGCGAAAAATTGCAAAGACTTTGCAGTTATCATCATCAACTGTGCATAATATTATCCGAAGATTCAGAGAATCTGTCACAATCTCTGTGCGTAAGGGTCAAGGGCGTAAAACCATACTGGATGCCCGTGATCTCCGGGCCCTTAAACGACACTGCACCACAAACAGGAATGCTATTGTAAAGGAAATCACAGAATGGGCTCAGGAATACTTCCAGAAACCATTGTCAGTGAACACAATCCACCGTGCCATCCGCCGTTGCCAGCTGAAACTCTACAGTGCAAAGAAGAAGCCATTTCTAAGCAAGATCCACAAGCACAGGCGTTTTCATTGGGCCAGGGATCATTTAAAATGGACTGTGGCAAAATGGAAGACTGTTCTGTGGTCAGACGAGTAATGATTCGAAGTTCTTGTTGGAAATGTGGGACGCCATGTCATCCGGACCAAAGAGGACAAGGACAACCCAAGTTGTTATCGACGCTCAGTTCAGAAGCCTGCATCTCTGATGGTATGGGGTTGCATGAGTGCGTGTGGCATGGGCAGCTTGCATGTCTGGAAAGGCACCATCAATGCAGAAAAATATATTCAGGTTCTAGAACAACATCTAGTCATCTCTTTCAGGGAGACCCTGCATTTTTCAACAAGATGATGCCAGACCACATTCTGCATCAATCACAGCATCATGGCTGAGTAGGAGAAGGACCCGGGTACTGAAATGGCCAGTCTACAGTCCAGATCTTTCCCC
This sequence comes from Channallabes apus, assembly GCA_030522415.1. NCBI lineage: Eukaryota > Metazoa > Chordata > Actinopteri > Siluriformes > Clariidae > Channallabes > Channallabes apus. The sequence continues at coordinate 35,987,000 of CM060119.1, read as the reverse complement.
TATAGAGAACATTTGGCGCATCATAAAGAGGAAGGTGCGACAAAGAAGGCCCAAGACTATTGAACAGTTAGAGGCCTGTATTAGACAAGAATGGGAGAGCATTCCTATTTTAAAACTTGAGAAACTGGTCTCCTCAGTCCCCAGACGTCTGCTGAGTGTTGTACGAAGAAGGGGAGATGCCACACAGTGGTGAAAATGGCCTTGTCCCAACTTTTTTGGGATTTTTTGACAACATGACATTTTGATTCTCCATATTTTTCCCTTAAAATGATACATTTTCTCAGTTTAAACTTTTGTTCCTTGATTTATGTTCTATTCTGAATAAAATATTGACATTTGCCATCTCCACATCATTGAATTCAGTTTTTATTCACAATTTGTTTAGTGTCCCAACTTTTTTGGAATCCGGTTTGTGTGTGTATATATATATATATATATATATATATATATATATATATATATATATATATATATATACATATATACAGTATAATGTGTGTGTGTGTGCAGGGCCGTGCAGAGACGTTTAAAGGGGCGGGTGCTCAAAGTTAAAAAAGATAGAACATGCTGAATAACAACAATATGGAATTGCATCATACTGTATGACTGTCATCAGGTCAGGACAATGCAAAGCAAACGTAGCCTATGTTTTACCTGATGGCATACAATGTTCCTGTTGATTATTATATTATTAGTAATGATTTTTAAGAATCTATACACATAAAAGACACAAACATGCACATGCAGTGTTTATAAAATGTTTAAACTGTAGAGATACAATAATTTTACTGCTGGAAAATCAGCATTTTATCTAATTTGAAATATAAACCTAATATTATCTGTTACTTAATATATTTTCTTTAAAAACAGTGTTTTTTTATATCATAAATATAATAATCAATAATTATGTGGATTTCCATATTAGATGGCTTTTAGTGAAATAAAACTGTAACTTACTTTAAAACTAAACATGTTCCCTAAAACGGAGCTCTGGACACAGAGCTACAGACCCCTCTGTAACCCCCTTACCCAGTTAGCTAGCAGTTAATGACCACCACTACTTGTGCAGTTCATAAAAGGACAGATAATGTTTGTCACACTGTTGCTTGAGCACCCGCCGCCCTCCCCCCTCTGCACGTGCCTATATATGTGTGTGTGTGTGTCTTTACAGTATATACAACGTGAAAGCGCGCTCAGTTACAGCTCAATCCCTCTTCTCACCTTTGATAGGTGAGAAGTTATCAAACCGGTTTCGGATGGGGGAATTGGCACAATTCAGGGGATTAAAACTATTTAACAAGACCGAGACGTCTCTGCCTAAAATGTATTTCTCCAGCAAAACATAGAATAAATAGAAATAAAATGTTTAATATTAATAATATTGATCTTAGCTGGATGGTCTAATTCTCCAAACCGTTTAAGATAGACTTAACACACTATAACTAGAATATTTACAAAACTGAAAGGTTGTCTTATGAATAATAAAAAAACAATACATTATATATATATATATTTTTAGATCATGAATAGACATGAATTAACTATATATATATATATATATAGTTAATTCATGTCTATGATCTAAATAAAATTATATATATATAAGTGCCATATCGCACTTGTTATGAATTTGTTGTTGTGTTCATTTTATTTTATTTTATTTGCTGTTATTTCATTTATTCTACCTTGTTCTATTCATTAGTAAAGCATTAAGCATTAATTTTGTTACATAAGCCATAAGCTTTATATTTCTTAGTCATGCATCGTAAGTTGACAATCGTAAGTGGGTCTGTGATGTCATTCTACTATTACATGCATTTGTGTGACTGTCATGTGTTAGAGAGTTCAGTATAGATGTGGAAGGCTACGGAAACACAAGCTTTTGACCGTCAGCTAATGAGAGCTCCCGGTAAGCTAAGAATGTGAGATACAACAACTAGGTTGTTGTAACCGTAAGCTCCAGTAAGTGGATATACACATCAAGAGTGTTGTTATATTCGTAAGCTAAGATTGTGATTTGTGAGATGCAGCAAACAGGTTGTTGTAAAAGTCAGAGATTTGCAAGATGCAGCAACTGGTGTCTGTAATCACAGTGGATTTACTCCAGACGACTGTATGAAGTGTTGATTCTTTGATGCTGACAAAATAAACTACAAGAGACAAAGAGATCGGACTTCTGTCATGTGAGTGAAACTTTAAGACAAAGCTACGCGTCAAAACTGGTGAAATAATATGACCGCATCTACAATATATATATATATATATATATATATATATATATATATATATATATATATATATACATATATATATAAATATTATATACACTGGACACAAACAGCAAAAAACATGATGAAAAGCAATAAAGTGCTTAGGGCTTTTCATGTTTTTTGCTGTTTGTGACCAGCATTGAATAATTATTTCATCCATTATTTGACCACGGCTGGGAATAAGAGCTGGAATGTGATTGTGAATTTATATATATATATATATATATATATATATATATATATATATAGAGAGAGAGAGAGAGAGAGAGAGAGAGAGAGAGTGAGCGAGAGAGATAGGTGTTTTGGTGTTTTGCTGGCGAAAAACATTTTAGGCAGAGACGTCTACTCGGCCTTGTTAATTGTTTTTAAAACCCCCAATTCTACGAATTCCCCCATCAGCGAAATCATGAATGAAAGGTGAGAAGAGGCATTATAATACAGTGGGGGTTCTGTGGGTCTCCAAACTCAGAAGGCTACGTGTCAGCCGATAACTGCTCCTTTGATCTGCTGGTTACAGCGGGGCGCCGACTGCTGATGAGTAGCCTGTACTAGCCAAGCTCTTCCCCCAAAAATAATGTGAATGTCTGCAACAATCACTAACCATTAAAATGTTTTTTTTAATTAAACGCGAATATATAAATTACATTTTCTTTACACATATTTTCATTATATATACACGGGCATCGCTAGGCCATTTTTAGGGGGGCTTTAGCCCATCGTCCCCTTTAAATTTATTTAAAGTATTTTTCATGTCTGACAGTTTCCAACATAAAGCAGCAGTATTGTCAAAGAATCAACAGATAAATATTTAATATTATTGGCACCGACACAGTTTATTCCATTGTCCAGCCTCATAGGTGTGTTGTTTATATTGCTAATCAAAGTTTAAAGTCATATGCTGTTTTCTGGTTACATTTGTCTGATTGTACCCGTACATAGAAAAAAGTTTATACGGTAAACACACACACACATATATGCTTAATTAAATTCTTAAATCGTGTTCACCCATGCACTGAAAAAAAGAACTTGTAAGATTTACTTGATAAAATCCTCTTAACAATTTGCACACATAGATTTTAAGTAAATTTTATTGCTCCAATATTAAGTAAAACTCACCCGTAATTGTCAGGTAAAATCTATTTAATAATTAAATTAACAATCAACGAAATCACGTAAAAGTTACATAATTATATTTAATGCACAAATTAGATTTATTTAAAATAATCAAGTAAAGGTAATTCATTCCCAGATAGCACACACACGTCGCAGAGATAATGCTCCCTAATGCATGTTACAATGACCAAATATGATAATAAATAAATAAACCACACTCTCAGCTAATAATAAAACAGATTCGTTTATTTATTTTTTTTATATAAAATACATTTAATAACAAGCAAACATTTGATTAATTTATACAAAAACGAGAATACAGTAACTTACAAAATTAAACACCAACAGAAACGTTTTGTACTTTATGATTTTTAAATATGACCGTTAGATCCGGTTGGTCAGGAAACTCCTGAAGTCAGATGCAGACACACTTTCAGTCACAAACTGCTGTGAAAAAATACAGAGATAGATATTCAATTAAAATTCATGACACTTAATTTAGCAAATGAACAGTATTTATACTTTGTTCCTCTCGCTTCACAACTCATGAGAACAGACCGAAACCAGAACCGAACCGGAGATTAAGGAAAAAGTGAGAAGCAAGAATCATGTGTGGAAAGATTAAGCATGCAAGGTCACAGGATGACTCTACTTCTTTTTCTTGTCTGCAATGCGATTTAGACAAATTAGAGCTGCTGTCAATACTGTATGAACATATGTACAGGTTCTTTACAGTTGAAATTTAACTTGTAATTTATTAATAAAATTCGGATTCAGAAAAAAACATTTATTGCTAGTGCTCTTTTACCATTTAATGCTTTAACACACACGACTCAGTTTGTTCAGAAATGGCATCTCACTGGGGAGCCTTTCTCTGAACACGCCGTTTTCACGAGGGGTGGGGGTAAGAAACACACATCTCGGTTTATTAATCCGTGCGCTCAGTTCGTTATTATTTTATTTATTTATTTACCACAGGACCCCTGGGGGACTCCGTAGGTTCAGGTTTTTACACGAAAACGGTGTTTTGTGAATCTCCACACCATTAAAAACTGAAATATTGCTAATTGTAGGTCCTGAGATTAAGATGAACATTAATTGGGAGTCATGAAAGCGAGAATCACATCCAAAAAAGAAAGCTAAACTTACCTCGAACACGACAAACTCCAGCTGCAGCCACACCGTGTTGTACCTCCATGATGATTCCCAACCGACTGATCCACAGCGCGGGCACAGCGTCTCCAAACACGCATACGCGGTTTAATTTGGACACATTTTCGGCTTCAGTAGACACACAATACTTCAGACTGAAACACGACTGCCCCCTACAGGTAATGAAGGGCATGTTCACAGCTTCCCGCACGCAGCCGCAGAAAGCCACGGCAAGTCACGGGATCCCTTTTCTCGAAACGTGCGTTTTTAATGGCGACATCTGTAATAGTAGAGTGACATCACAGACCAACTTACGATTGTCAAAATGGATGCATAACTTAGAAAATTCAAAGCGTATGGCTTATGTAACTAACTTAATACTTAATGCTTTACTAATGAATAGAACAAGGTAGAATAAATGAAATAACAACAAATAAAAAAATTTAAATAAAAAAAAAAAACAAGTACGATATGGCTCTTTTCGTATGTTTCGTACATTCCTTTATTCGTCCTTTCTGTTTCAGTTTCACTGTTCCCTTTCAAAAGCTACAGTCGATGCTCCGTGAAAACGCTATGCGAACGCTCTTCACGCGACCGGTTGTTGAAGCATGTGTGGCAAACACGCCAAAATTTTTTGCATGTATAACCTCGGTCAAGTGACATCATTTAATTAGATGCACCTGGAGATTATGAATAGGCATGAACTGGAAACATCCTCAGGTCTTTTTTCTTCAAGGAGTGCATTGTGTGTGTGTGCGTGTGTGCAAGCACCTTTTCAAAGAAAGAAGAAAGCGAAAATAGAAAGTGTTTTATTACTCACCAGAAAGATGGCAGAGTTGGACAGGAGAGCTTGCTCTGGGTAAAATATATCTTGCTGAGGGAGATCTCCACGCTTCCTGTTTTAAGTGTTTGGGGGAAGAGCATGCTATTGGGCTTCAGGGAGCATGTGAGCATTGCAATCTCCTCCCTATTAATTCAATTACATTTTATTTGTATAGCGATTTTAACAATTGTCATTGTCGCCAAGCAGCTTTACACAATCAAAAGGATTATTTAAGTTTGGATGGAGCGGTATAGAAAATGAATGATTGAATGGAATATGAATGTGTATGAATCAAAATGGTCAGATAGTCCCTGGTGAGCAAGCCGAGGGTGAAAGTGGCAAGGGAAAAAAAATCAGATCCCCCACGCTTGGATCGTCGTTTTTAAAACAAAACCGCAAGCCGCGGCGCATTCCTCTCGTGCAGGCATTCCTCTCATCTTCTACGAGCAGGCCTTTGTGAGGCTTCTCCCCCACCATGCTCAGGGGTCGGGACTGGCAGCCACCCAGTCCTGACCAGGTCCAATTCTCACCAGGCGTGAAGCGCAAATGGAGAGTGTCCTCAAAGAGGCCAGATCTGAGGAGCATCATCTCCTTTAAAGAGGAGTCCTGAGGTTTAAGTGCCGAGGACTATGGTGGTGTCTCCCCTCGGGGAGCGGCACGTAAAAATTCCAATAAGGAATATAGACTCCTTCCTGGCATCCTCAGGAGGCCGTGGTTCAATCTCCGCCACCACTGGTGTTTCACCACGGTCTCCAGCGAAACATTAGTTGTTCGGTTCCTTCCTGCCATGTTTCAGGATGCCGAACATCTAACAATATGAAAATGTTGACAGACAAAATTATTGTTTCTCAAATACAACCACAGGTTTGGTTTATGACAATCAACCTGAAGGATGCATATTTCCATATAGAAATATTGCCACAACACAGGAAGATACTGAGATTTGCTTTCGGGGCAAAGCCTACCAGTATCGGGTCCTTACATTTGGCATAGCCATGTCACCCCGCACATATATTAAATGCACAGATGCAGCCCTGGCTCTATGATTCTGAATTACATAGACGACTGGAACTTAGTAGCTTAGTAACTTAGTCTTAGTAGCTAGTGAAGCATTCTATTTCCTGCTTAAGTATGACATGTTATGGGTGTCACATGGGATTCGACCGCAATGTGGGCATGTGCGCGTGTCTCTTTGGAAACCCCACCCTAAAGAAGTCAGGTGATGGCCCATAAGGGACCCAGACTGCGTCTTATGCATTTCCTCCCGTACCTCGGGTTTATGCCCTAGTATTCTCAGAACGTACGTAGACGCTATTTCGGCTTGTCATATTCTGACTGATGGGGTTTCTGTGGAAAGCACCCTTTAGTTGCCTGCTTATTCATGGAACTAAACGGTTGAGGCCGCCCACTAGACTGACGGTCCCCCTTGGTTGACACTGCCTTTTGAACCAGTAGAGTCAGCGCCTGTCAGGTTTCTGACCCTTAAGATGGTTTTTCTCATGGCCGTTACTTCTCAGGAAGAGAATTGGAGATTTGCAGGCTTTGTCAGCCTCCCCATCTTGCTTAGACTTTGCCCCTGGGCTGGTCAAGCAATTTTGCATCCTCACCCCAACCATCTTCCGAAGGTTCCATTCTTGACTATGCACCCAGTTGTTCTCGATGCCTCTGTCCTCCACCATTTACAGCTCCGGAGCAGGAAAGCCTTCACTTTCTGTCTCCAGTTCGTGCTCTCTAAATTTACAGTACATCCACCATGCTAGACAGTGGAATAAATCGGAGCAGGTTTTTATATGTAATGAGGGCCACAGCCGAAAAGCCATGCAACAGGAAGCCAATGAAGAGAGGCAAGCACCAGAGTTATATGCTCTCGCCGCTATTTACCAGTCAGCAACAGAGCAGGTGCATTTTGAATGAGTTGGAGACGCTGGTAACAAAGAGGTGAATAACCTGTTCAAAAATGTGAGCTGGAAGGTATGGCTTTACCTTGGCTAACTATCTAAGTTGAAAGAAACTGCACTAACTTGCTTATGAAATTTAAAAGACTTGTCAAAAAACACTCCCAGGTGTTTGACATGCGATTTGCAATACAAGGATAAAAAAAGGCTCAAAAAATTATCCATACTTCAACATGAAAAATATACACCTGGCTTCTGTAGGTCATGTGACAGCATCAATATAATACACCTGACATTTTTAGAGGAAAGATAATACTACACACTGCTTCCATAATTCAGTTTGAGTTTTTAAAAAAAGGCCACAGATAACAATTGTGAAAGTGTGTAAACACTTTTGTGCCCATCTGTATTTGTTGATTGGCAATAGGCTGGACAAATAGCTGTTGTTTGACCATAGACCATGCAGAGCATCTCAAACTTTTACACCCGAGACATTAGCAAACACCATGCACTGGACATGCTTTACACACATATTTAACACATTCTAAACATTGACACCTAAGCAGGTATTTGTAAATACAAGCTAAAACAAAAGGCATTATATACATTTACATCACAGAAATATTAATAAACATCTCTTAGCTACTTAAGGCAGTATTTTAGCCAACTGGAGCTAGTTTGTTTGTGCTAAATATTATAAGCTAACCAAAACTGAGCCAAATACAGTGGCTTGCAAAAGTATTAGGCCCACTTGAACTTTTCCACATTTTGTCACATTACAGCCATAAACATGAATAAATTTTATTGGAATTCCACGTGAAAAACCAATACAAAGTTGTAACGCTTGGATTATTATAAAACCTTTAGTTACACAAGAACAACGGATTCGGGAATCTAAACAGGGGCTTGATAACACTTCCGGTATTGCGCAACCGCAGCTGGACAAAACACGACGTGACACAAAACAATTATAATAAATTAAACCAAGTGTATTAAACAAGACAGACAGATAAATAAACAAACACGGTGCACCACAAACCAATATATACAAAATATATACAAATAGAAAAAGTGTGTGTGTGATGTATGCGGGTGTGTGTGTGTGTGTGTGTGTGTGTGTGTGTATGATAGTCCAGTGTCTGAAATATGGCAAAAGTTATGAATGGGTGGAGTTGGAGAGATGGGTCGATCTCACCAGATGAAGATGGTAAGTCTGGGAGATCGAGAAACGGAATGAGCTGGGTACTGAATGAAATTATCAACGGGTAATCCACAAACAGGCTCTCAGCTTCCAAAATCATGCAGCGTGCTGTCTTCATCCCTCCGTCCCGGCCTCAATGCCGGTTCCGGCTTTATGCCGGATCATGTGACCCACGTCACTTCCGGGTTCCTTTGCGTCGCGATCGCGCATGCGCGGGAACTTGCCCGGTGACCAAACCACTGTCAATGGGGAAACAGAAACCGCCAGGGCACGCCTTCGGCCACAGGTGAGCAGCATTAGCTCCACAACCAATTCCCTGCGTATGAAAACGCCCCTTTTGTGTGGCTGTGCTACAAAGTGGTGTACACGTAAGAAGTGGAATGAAAATCATAAATGATTCCAAAATTTGTTTACAAATAAAAAACTGAAAAGTGGGGTGTGCGTAATTATTCAAATTACTTTGAATTGCAACTGATTTATTTTGGCTTTTGCCATTTGGCCGTGACAGAGTGCGCGGCAGTCATAGACATTCCGCTTTGGTAACCACTGTAGATTGGTGCGTCTCTGCCAAGGACTACGGAACCATTCTGGTGGACCATGTGCACCCAGTTGTTCAAACATTGTATCCTGAAGGCGGTGCAGTGTAATAGGATGATAATGCACCAATACACACAGCAAGACTGGTGACAGAGTGGTTTGATGAACATGAACGTGACGTTGAACATCTCCCATGGCCTGCACCAGATCTAAATATTACTGAGCCACTTTGGGGTGTTTTGGAGGAGCGAGTAAGGAAATATTTTCCCCCACCAGAATCACGTATTGACCTGGCCACTATTCTACATTATTCAAGAATAATGGCTTAAAATTCCTCTGGCCATTGTTCAGGACTTGTCATTCACTCCCCTGGTTTGACTTGAACCTTACATACACAAATGAGGGGCGTTCAAGTCAAAAAAAAAAAAAAAAAAAAAAAAAATATATATATATATATATATATATATATATATATATATATATATATAGTATATATTTAGTGGGAACCTCGAATTACGAGCATAATTTGTTCCTGAAGTGTGCTTGTATATCAAAAAAATTCCCCATAAGAATTAATGAAAACTTAAATTATTCATTCCACAACCCCCCACAACCCCCCTTTCTTATGCTTTGCATAAGAAAAGCAGTGTTTTCCTACGCCCCCCCTCCCAAAAATAAATAAATAAATATATATACAGTGGTGTGAAAAACTATTTGCCCCCCTCCTGATTTCTTATTCTTTTGCATGTTTGTCACACAAAATGTTTCTGATCATCAAACACATTTAACTATTAGTCAAAGATAACACAAGTAAACACAAAATGCAGTTTTTAAATGAGGGGTTTTATTATTTAGGGAGAAAAAAAATCCAAACCTACATGGCCCTGTGTGAAAAAGTGATTGCCCCCTGAACCTAATAACTGGTTGGGCCACCCTTAGCAGCAATAACTGCAATCAAGCGTTTGCGATAACTTGCAACGAGTCTTTTACAGCGCTCTGGAGGAATTTTGGACCACTCATCTTTGCAGAATTGTTGTAATTCAGCTTTTTTTATTTGAGGGTTTTCTAGCATGAACCGCCTTTTTAAGTTCATGCCGCAACATCTCAATAGGATTCAGGTCAGGACTTTGACTAGGCCACTCCAAAGTCTTCATTTTGTTTTTCTTCAGCCATTCAGAGGTGGATTTTCTTGTGTGTTTTGGGTCATTGTCCTGCTGCAGCACCCAAGATCACTTCACTTCAGGGGGCAAATAGTTTTTCACACCACCGTATATATACTCAGCAAAAAAAAGAAACGTCCTCTGACTTTCAACTGTTTTTACTTTCATTAAACGTAATGTGCAAATATTTGTATGAACACTAAAAGAGTCAACACCATAAGACATAAACTAAAAATGTTGCACAATGTGTCCCTGAATGAAGGGAGGCTCAAAATCAAAAGTACCAGTCAGTATCTGGTGTGGCCACCAGCTTGAAGTACTGCAGTGCATCTCCTCCTCATGGACTGGACCAGATTTGTCAGTACTTGCTGTGAGATGGAGGGATTGTGTGTTCCTGATGTGACTCGGGCAGTTGTTGTGGCCATCCTGTCCCTGTCACGCAGGTGTGATATTCGAATGTACCCATCCTGTGCAGGTGTTGTTACACGTGGTCTTCCACTGCGAGGATGATCAGCTGTCCTTCCTGTCTCCCTGTAGCGCTGTCTTAGGCATCTCATAGTGCGGACATGGCAATTTATTGCCCTAGCCACATCAGCAGTCCTCATACCTCCCTGCAGTATGCCTAATGCATGTTCACGCAGATGAGCAGGGACCCTGGGCATCTTTCTTTGGGTGTTTTTCACAGTCGGTAGACAAGTCTCTTTAGTGACCTGCGTTTTTAGAACTGTGACCTTAAATGCCTACTTTGTGTAAGCTGTTAAGGTCTTAATGACCATTCCACAGGTGCATGTTAATTAATTGATTATGGTTAATTGACCATGCATGGAAAACATTGTTCAAACCCTTTACAATGAAGATCTGTAAAGTTATTTGGATTTTTACAACATTGTTGTTGAAATACACAGTCCTGAAAAAGGGACGTTTCTTTTTTTGCTGAGTATATATTGTACAAAATATAAAGTAAAAATAAAACAAATAAACATGCAACCTGCACTTAACCTTTGAAAAAAGTAAACATTAATCCGGACAGATATTGAAGTGTTTCGATTATTGTTTATGCGCACACACGCTGTGATTGTGTGTGTGTGTTTGTTTGTGCATGCGCTGTGTCTGTGTATGTGTTTGAGCACGTGCTGTATATGTTTGTGCATGTGTGTGAAGCTAAGACAAGAGGTGGAATGACTCTTTCTGACACTCGAGCGTGTGCACATACTAATGTAATCACTGCTGTAAAGTAAAAATAAAACAAATTCATTTTACTTTTTAACCTGCATATTACCTTTAAAGCATAGAGCAGTGTTTCCATTAGAGAGAGAGAGAGAGAGAGAGAGAGAGAGAGAGAGAGCGTGCGTTTGCGTGTGTGTGTGTGTGTGTGAAGGCAAGAGGACCGATGACGCACGCACACACATACACTCACACTTTATCACACATTTGGTGAACAGTTTTGTTTCATTTTGTGTTACAAATATAACAATTGTTATTGAGAGTGTATACTTAAAGGAAATGACAACAGAACATCACATCGGAATAATCCAAGATCATGCAGTGTTTGCAGAGCTTTAATAACTAAATAAAATTAAGAAATTTATATTTAGTGGAATGACCACCATCTGCAGTTACAGCCTTCATGCATTTTGGCTCTCCACCAGTTTTTTCCATTGCTGTTGGGAAACTTTATACCACTCTTTTTTTTTTTTTTTTTTACAAAAAAGCAAACAGCTCAGCTTTGATTGATGGTTTCTTTCTCTTGATGCCATGGTATTTAAATTTTTTCCAGAGCTGGCTTCTTTGCTACCCTGCTTAAAATGTATGAAGGTGAGTGCTACCATCAGTCCTGTGTCATGCCAATCGTAAAGCATCCTGAGACCATTTATCCGTGGGTTGCTTCTCAGTCAAGGAAGTGTCACAATTTATTCAGTCACAATTTTTCCTAAGGACATTCTCCAAGAGCAACTGCTCTCAACCATCCAAGAACAGTTTGGTGATGAAAAATCCCAAGCTTTCATTATGCAAGAATGGGCTGCTTTTAGTCAGCATGTGGCCCAAATGTTGATTGGCAGCATGCCAATGTGAATTGCAGAAGAGTTTTTTTTAAAGGGTCAACGCTGCAACTTATAAACTTAATGCAATTGTAAATA